>CM069859.1:137255515-137835208 GCA_036172795.1 Pelodytes ibericus | reverse complement strand
GTGGTGTACATGCTATGATTGGTTCTGAATGTTACTCATATTTAACCCCTTGACGACAAAGGACGTGCCAGGCACATCCTGGGAGAAACTCCCTTAACGACAAAGGACGTGCCTGGCACGTCCTGGGAGAAACTCCCTTAACGACAAAGGACGTGCCTGGCACGTCCTGGGAGAAACTCCCTTAACGACAAAGGACGTGCCTGGCACGTCCTGGGAGAAACTCCCTTAACGACAAAGGACGTGCCTGGCACGTCCTGTATTGAATTAAGCGGTTTTCGCGATCAACGATCGCGAAAACCGCTTTAACAGTGCTGGTCTATTGCCTTGACATCGAGGCAATAGCCAGCACCGAAATTTCTATTTCGGGACCCCCACGATCGCCCCACGGAGCGATCGTGGGGAGCCATATTGACGGAGCATGCTGCTCCGTCAATATGGCTAAGTCCTCTGCCGGTCTGAGCTTCGGAAGTGAAAGTAACTTCACTTCCGTCGCTCTGAATATGCTACTTGACTACCCCTAGTGGTAGTTTAGTAGCATTGCAATGGGAAATATTTAAAATAAATATTTAATTAAATAAAAACAGGTTATTTAGCTATATTAGCCTATAGGGTTAAAATTAAATATTTTTTAGCATAAGGGATAGGGTTAAAATTAAATTAAAGTTAAAAAATATTAAGGGATATAATAAGGATTAGAGTTGGGGTTAAATTTAGTGTTAGGGTTAAATTTTGGGTTCGGGTTGAGGTCAAAAGATCAATATAGGAAAAAAACAAAAAAAACACTGTTTTTGGTTTTTGCCCCATAACTCGCAAAAAAATACAGAAAAATATGGAAACATGCATATTTTTGAACTCGGGAGAACATTTAGAAACTATTTAGACAGGGTCTTTTTTAATGATTTTATTTGTGTAAATTATATTTTATGTCAAAGTTAGAAAAAGTGTGTTTTTTAAAAATTTTTCATCATATTTTATGATTTTTTGTAGTAAATTATAAGATATGATGAACATAATGGTATCTAATGAAAGCCCTTCTTATGACGATAAAAACATATAATTTGTGTGGGTACTGTATGTGAGAAAGAAAAAAATTACAGCGAAACACAAACACCCTAGAAATGTCAAAACAGCCATTGTCACCAAGGGAAAGTCAAGGTGAAAATGTCTTGTCACTAAGGGGTTAAGATGCCACTCATAACTAGCAGTACACCATATCAAAGAGTGAGTTTGGAATATAGACAAATGTTTGGTTTTGCCTGGAGGTGGATGGAGGTTATGTAGTTGTTGACTGAGCGCCATTAACAATGGCTTGCCTGCTTGGCTACCTAACAGGCCAATATAGGGCGTGTCCATTGGAAGTAAATTTATTCGCTACTTAAATAGTGCAGTCTTCCAAATAAAGCATGCTATCAAAATAATTTAACGTGCTATTAAAACAGCATAACAATATTCTTCACATGTAAAAGTACAACGAAGCACTTTCAGATTAAACTGAAAACAGACTTCTATACAAATGAAAACATCCAAAAGATAACCTGTATGGAACAGATAAAAGTATCCATGAAATTAAACTTCTGGCTTTTTGGAGAATTTGACAGTGCACGTCGAATCAAGACATCCAAAGACATTCCACTGTCACTGGGTGTTTAATGTTGTTAATCATGTTATTGTTAATATGTAAGCGTGACTACTGTTCATACGGTTTAAGGTTAGTAAGGGTCTTTAAAACCATTAGCATTAAATTACTCTCCACAACAGTTTATTTATGAGTGCATTACACAAATGATCTCCATTCACAAAATTGTTAAAAAAGCAAGGGTATGATTTCCATAAAGGAACACTCCAGGCAGCAAACTAACCTTGGTTCATATGATGGAGTTTAACCTGCACATTGTACAGGTGGTTTTCATGCAAATGCATACATTTCACAGGTTCCTGGCTCTAGCACTCCCTCTGTTTTTTTGCTAACTTGCAAGTGGATCAGTGCAGATTCACTAAGTCACCAGTTAATGAGCATGTGAGTAATAACTTCATTTAGATGTGGTTTTGTTGTTTTTTTAATTGCAAAAACTAACAACCAAAGACTGGGAGAAAAAAAAAAAGAATACTTTTGAAGTGTCAGCTGGCATGTGCATTTCTTTGTCCAAGCTTTTTCAGACTGGAGTGATCATTTAAGGAATGGTTGCTCAATAAATACACAGGCTAGTAGGCAGTTTCAAGTTTTTTGTTTTTGAAATTTCAAACCAATTTTTTTTCATCATCAAAATGATCAAATAAAAGAAAAACTATTTTTCATGCAAAAATTAATGCTAAACAAAAATACAGGCACCTAGGAAACAAATAAAAATATACATAACGGATTTATTCATTTGCATATAGATTGCATGTACGCAGTACATTACGTTTAGGAAAAAAAGGTGGCAATGTTTTTAGGGTTGACTTAAGTAAAATGGCAGGAATGTTGAGTGCTCCAAATTAGGGTACACATCTTTATTCAACAGAAGCGTGTTACTTAATCCACAGTAGTGATTTTCAGTCCAGTGCATGGGGCATACTTTTTTGTGCACGGTACATCTAGATACATATCGAATAACAAAGCACGAAATATCAGAAATTACTATTCACCTACACAAAAAAAAAAAAAGAAATTTAAATAACCTAAACTGCCAAATTAATTAATTAAAATTAATTAATTAAGTCAAAAGGATAAAAATACTGAGGAAATAAATTTACAAATTTAGTTTCTATGCACTTTTGCAATCTAGTTCTACTTCTTCATAGTTTTTTTCTTTTCCATAGACTTTAGTCATTGCAAGTAAAATCCACAAATATTATGTGGGGGGTGGGGTGGGGGGTACTTGTTCACAATGATAAAGAAAATTAACAAGTGGTTTGCCTAACTGTGAAAAGACTCTGTACCAGATAAACATTTAACCACAAAAAATTACAAAAAAAACAAAAAAACATCTGCTAAAGCTAAACTTTAAAATGAGGCTCCAAGAAATGGCAGAGGCAACATGGATTGCAGCTGCATTCTGAAATGATTAAAGGATACATCCTCATATATTAAATCTGAATCAGTAACCACAAATTAATTACTCTGATATGAATTTCATTCTTTGGGAGTTTACAGCGAATAAAACCAAAATCAAAAAAAGCAAAGCATTTAAAACAAGATTAAACAAACACTAAAAAACAGACCGATTTATTTTGTTCCTGAAAGGGTCTCTACATTTTATTTGTATGCGACCTCAAATACCCCACAGGTCTCTCTACCTGATCAGGTCACGGGGAAAAAAATACATATTTGGAACTAATAAACTACAGGTGAACATAATCACAAGGCAGTAGTTTACATTTTAAAGTACAATAAAATATCACTAAAAAGGTAAATGTTCCATTTAACCAATTCTCCATGAATGGAAAGCAAGACAGAAATTAATTTAAACCTGTGGGTCATGGAAAATTATTATCCTTTAACTTAGTTGTACGAATTCAAAGTTCCACAATCGGTATGTATAAGCTGTAGACCTGCGTGTTTCTGACATAACTTTTACGAACACACAAAACAACCAATAGAACAGTATAAAAATGCCCTTGTATTGGCAGGAACAGTAGGCAAAAACAAAAAGATTAATGCTCTTAAATAATTTACATTCATTCTACATGTCATTACATAGACTTTTTGTAAAGCAATGTAATTCACAACATACAAGAAAGAAAAAAATAAAATAAAAAGAACGGTCTACTGGCCATTGCTTATATTAGTTCCCGTCAAGGGGGTGCAACCTTGATGGCTGGGACTTCCATGCTTCTGTTGGGTGAATCCCCTTATGAACATAATTAGAAGGAAGTTCACATCCCTCCACAGTTATGAGAGCGGTCTTGTGTTTTCAATATGAAACAATGTAGTGGAACCGCGAAGTTACATCCTAACTTCTGCTGATCATTCATGACGTTACTGTTGTAAGAATAAGATTTTCTTCGCTGCTGAAGGTAGACTTATTTCATAATTACGTGAAAACCTTCTCCATTGTCTGCTACAAGAAAAAAATAAAATAAAAAACTGTAAGAAATACACTAATTTCCAGCATAATTAATAATATGTATGTAGAGCACGCTGATAAGCAGTTAACCCCTTTGTGATGGTCCCAGACGATGCAAGCAGCAAAGTGTCACGATTTGTTCCCGGCCACCGATCACAAGGTTATCTGTTTTTTCAGCTTTGTCCTAATGCCAATATTTGGCAACGCTTTAATCTGAAATTTCATGGTGTATGTTCTCGGTCTTAAAGAGACAACGTTATCTTTCACTTTTGCTTCTAATATAAATATTCTAATACAGAAACACAAGTGAAAAGTTGGTTGTCCTAGCGTTTCCTTTTTAATGTACATGCCAGTTAATCCACTGACCAGCAGCCACTGCTCAGCAGAGAGAGATGAGAGCACACGATGCAGAGTGAGACTGAACAGGATAAAGCAGCCAATCTGCTATAGGGAGAATCACCATTTGTTCTGTAAGTGGCCTCAAAACTTTTGATGGTGGCCCCTAATGCTCCCTCCAGTGACCTAAGAAACTACAGAAAATGCAAAAACATTTTAAATTCAGAATACCTTTTAATGTGGTTACCATGAAGCAGCTCTCATCGTGGAAATTCTGGACCATCTAGAAATAAAGTAATTATAGTATTTTATTACATTTTTCATAATTCTAATAAAATACTCCATGTATACAACTTTAAAAAGCACCTAAGCTTCTAATAGAGAAGCACAAGGGAAAAGACCATTTAACCTAGTGTGAGAATAACTGCACTTTTTAAGAAACATGGCTGTTTAATTAGGTCCCATCTGATGGAAGAATGTCAAATGAAGATCTCTGTAGCAAAAGAGAGGACCGGATCCAACAGACCTCAGTCAGCCGTGACCTATGAGCCTAGCTTGCTGAGCGCACGTCGACCGTGTCAGTGCACACCATAATCCAGAAAGGGTCTGCCTCAGCTGAAACCTGCGTGCATAGCTAAATGGCACCAGGCTTTTACATTCTAATTTTATGAGTGAAAAAAAAGTTAAAAAAAAAAAAACATAAGCACTGTTACACATATAAGGCTTCAATAACAAAAAAACAAAACAATGTACAGTGAATCAATTTATTGTTACATTATGCTGTATAAAGAAAACTATGTGACCATGTATTTAACATATGTGAATTTTTAGGGTAATGGTTTCATCAACATCCACACTAAGACTTTTCACAGCACTATGCTACACTGCTTCACAGAACATTTTCCCTTGTTGATTCCTGCTTTACACCCAGTGCTTCCCCTCTATGGCCCAGGATCACATCCAGTGCCTCGCTCCCTGGCCCAGCTTCACATCCAGTGCTTCCCCTCAATGGCCCAGGATCACATCCAGTGCTTCCACCTCAATGGCCCAGCTTCACATCCAGTGCCTCGCTCCCTGGCCCAGCTTCACATCCAGTGCTTCCCCTCAATGGCCCAGCTTCACATCCAGTGCCTCGCTCCCTGGCCCAGCTTCACATCCAGTGCCTCGCTCCTTGGCCCAGCTTCCCATCCAGTGCCTCGCTCCTTGGCCCAGCTTCCCATCCAGTGCCTCGCTCCTTGGCCCAGCTTCCCATCCAGTGCCTCGCTCCCTGGCTCAGCTTCCCATCCAGTGCCTCGCTCCCTGGCCCAGCTTCCCATCCAGTGCCTCGCTCCCTGGCCCAGCTTCCCATCCAGTGCCTCGCTCCCTGGCCCAGCTTCCCATCCAGTGCCTCGCTCCCTGGCCCAGCTTCCCATCCAGTGCCTCGCTCCCTGGCCCAGCTTCCCATCCAGTGCCTAGCTCCCTGGCCCAGCTTCCCATCCAGTGACTCGCTCCCTGGCCCAGCTTCCCATCCAGTGCCTCGCTCCCTTGGCCGATCTTCAGGGTCCCCACTCACCACCACTGCATCAGGACCCCACTTCTTGCAGTTTCAGAGGTCACACTCTTCGCAGGATTGCACTTAATGTGAGGATGTGATTATGTCATTATGCTTGTGTGTATCAAAACAACAATTTACCCACTGACCACCCTCTTACGGTAGGGAACAGGTAAATTGTTAGTGTTAAATGTTAATGTTAATATAGTTACACATATGTTTATGTGTAGTAGGAGAACAATATACCCATTTCTAACATCAGATATGCAAGTAAATGTTTAATACCTATTTCTATAGACCCTACATAACAATAAACATAATAGTAAAATGACTATTACCTGGTCACTAACCACAATGTGTATGCCCGAGGGACCCTGTCTGTAGACATTGGTTATTTGATGAAGAGGAAAATTGAACACAGCGGCCATCTTTCTCGTCAATTCTGAAGCAGTGATTTCTTCCAAATATATTGCATGGTAAACTGAAGGCAATAAAATGTAAACCACGTAAGCAGAAAATAGAAGTCTGTTTTAGAAATAAACTATAACACAACAAATTATACCATAATCCAATAATCATGGTACCATCAGATGTTGGCATCTAAAATTTTGTAGCATAACCTCCATCTTTATACAGATCTACGGAAGTCAAGAATTCCATCTCAAACGGTCAGGTGTAATATTTTCAAGTACAATTTAGTCCATTTCACCCTTTTTTATGCCAGTGAGTAGCACAAAAATTCTGATATGCTGCTTAGCATATCACACATAGGTAAATATAGTGTGCAAATTCATATACTATATCATGTTTATGCTCTTTTATAAACAACCATATTCATTGTTCCTCCATAGATTTCATATGCAAAATTTGTGTTTTCATGGTGCATTTTCCTATGCATTTTTCTTATGTACATGCAAAGGCAACGGAAAATCATTATATTTTTACCTTGAACTGGTCCATTTCCATTTTCTCCACTGTCCCTATCTGTTTGTCTTTCCAGGTGAATAGTTCCTAATATATCTTGACACACATAAATTGTTAAACGGGGACGGACAGTCCTGGGTTCAAAAGTGTAATGGGAAGAGAAAAAGGAAAAAAATGGTATAGTGAATTTAAAAGTCTCTCTCTTATACTAATTTTTATTTAAATAAAACCCATAACAATATTTAGACTTACTTGTATGTTTATCACATATTTTCAATTACTTTAGATGAGAGCTTTTCATCTGACATATTTGCCAAAAGTTTGATAAATACTCAACTGAGAACAGCCAGGACTTAATAGTCTACCATGTGAGATAATGCCAACACAGTTTTGTTGCCTTAAGTTCTCCGAGATTGGATCAACTCAGTCTTTTTGTATAATTATATAAAGGTCATATTTTTTATAAAAGCATCTATAGCCTACTTGGGAGCTGCATTTTTCCCCGCTAACAAATCCAACCAGCAAAAGGCAGTATCCATGTGATATGTCTCGCTCTGCGCAAAGGATCAAGCAACCACGCATGTATATTTCAGCCTATAATGCGCCTCAACAATGAGGTACAGATGGTGTCCCTTGGGGAATGTGATAATAAGGTGGAAGGCTAAGAGTCATTTATAGTTGTGCTTAAACCAGTGAGCACAACTGTAGATTTTTCATATTACTTTCTGCCTTTCTAACAAATCCAGGCAACGAAAGGCAGTCTCCATGTGATATGTCTCACTCTACGCAAAGGCTCAAGGAACCATATTAGTTTCTGGCTATTGATTGTAAGTGAATAGATAAGATAGTTTCAAGCCTTGAATAACTGATGCGGCCAGTATTTTTAATTTTACTTTTCTTGCAGAACAGGATGTTCTAACTAGTGTACATTTATACTTTTTTAATTTTACCAATTCTTCTCAGAATCAATAATCTTTAGGCACCGTGAACAAAGTCTCCATGTCAGGAATAAATGCGGGATCTTGCCTTTCTACAGTCTGATATGCAATGAAATTAGTTTTTCTCCATAATGGACTCTTATAGTGACTTACTGTTCCATGGGGAAGGCTTTAACCCCTTGCCGACAAAGGACGTGCCAGGCACGTCCTGGGAGAAACTCCCTTAACGACAAAGGACGTGCCTGGCACGTCCTGCATTGAATGAAGCGGTTTTCGCGATCAACGATCGCGAAAACCGCTTTAACAGTGCTGGTCTATTGCCTCGACATCGAGGCAATAGCCAGCACCGAAATTTCTATTTCGGGACCCCCACGATCGCCCCACGGAGCTCTAGTTTAGTAGCATTGCAATGGGAAATATTTAAAATAAATATTTAATTAATTAAAAACAGGTTATTTAGCTATATTAGCCTATAGGGTTAAAATTAAATATTTTTTAGCATAAGGGATAGGGTTAAAATTAAATTTAAAAAATATTAAGGGATATAATAAGGATTAGAGTTGGGGTTAAATTTAGTGATTGGGTTAAATTTTGGGTTCGGGTTGGGGTCAAAAGATCAATATAGGAAAAAAAACAAAAAACACTATTTTTGGTTTTTGCCCCATAACTCGCAAAAAAATACCGAAAAATATGGAAACATGCACATTTTTGAACTCGGGAGAACATTTAGAAACTATTTAGACGGGGTCTTTATTAATGATTTTATTTGTGTCAATTTTATTTTAGGTCAAAGTTAGAAAAAGTGTGTTTTTTTAAATTTTTCATCATATTTTATGATTTTTTTGTAGTAAATTATAAGATATGATGAACATAATGGTATCTAATGAAAGCCCTTCTTATGACGATAAAAACAACATATAATTTGTGTGGGTACTGTATGTGAGAAAGAAAAAAATTACAGCTAAACACAAACACCCTAGAAATGTCAAACCAGCCATGGTCACCAAGGGAAAGTCAAGGTGAAAATGTCTTGTCACTAAGGGGTTAAAATAGCTATGTTTGTTTTGGTTGGACAGCAGTCTGCTAAATCATTAGGGTTTCATGGTTTCAGAATACTGTGAGTTTCCGAACTGTCTAACATTTCAAAATGGAGTTCTAGTATTCAAACATTTTAGAGGAATACAAACTGGGGGATTACCGTGATTTCAAGGCATTGAATAAACGAATGCCATCAGCAGCACCACAAATCTGAACTAGATCATCTCTTGTCAACCTTAATAAGTCAGACCCTGTTGGAAAAAACAAATTGAAAAAAAGTGCTTAGCAGTTTTCTACCAAATGAGAACACATGGAGTGTATTAGACAGTTCAAACTGGAATTGGGTTGGTTTTTAACTCTAGTACAGAAAATCATTTTCACCTGAGAAATTCGAAAAAAGTCTTTTGTACGTTGAAAACCTGTTCTTCACCAGCCACTGCTGTGTATCTTGTATCGAAGCAGCTGGATGAATTTGCTAATTGTAAAACGAAATAAGAAAGTTTTAAACAGTTTAAATAAAAACACACAGATATTTCAGTTATAGCTTAGGCAAATTAACCAGAATCAAATGTTTGGCAGAGTCTTAAAACAAACAGAACCTTTTACATTTGCCTGTATGGTTTCTGGTTGAGCTTTAACAATGTGAGGCAGACTTGTTTGCCTGCAGAAAAACTTAAAATGGATTTCCAAGGATGTTGGTAGGGCGTGCAACTAGAAACTAGGAAAGGAAGGTGGAGATGTAGAATGATCTGCAATAGCCAACCTTTTCCTCCTATGCTGCTCTGGACTGCAACTCTCATGGTACTCAGTAGGTTATCACACCGACTGATCACCAAGATAATGCTCTTTTTGTAGAATGAGGCCATGTTGGCTAAGCTTTGCAATCAAAGCAACTGCAAACAACAGTACTGACTGAGTCTAATAGGGGTTGGTGTTTACTGAAGCTTGGGTGCAGAAGGTTAGATACCACTATCAGAAGTGTATGCCTTCCCATACCATGATAGCAAATGTTTTGTACACAATCTGATGTGGAAAGACAACTGGAATACCAAAGGTCAGCAAATCACTACCCAGACCATTTCCCCCTACTCATCACATCACCGTACTTATGTGTATATCTCTATACCTCCACACTGCCACAAGATACAATTCTATATCTATCATGTAGAAGTGTGAAGGAACATAGTAATACACATGCACACCATATAAACCAATAAAAAAAATATGGAATTATTATTTTTGCTTCTTAATACAAATATTCTCATTTTTTTTCACTTCCATTACAAACTTTACATAAAAGAAACTACTAAAGAAAATTAATATTCAGACATATTAATTTATACTTATATTGCATACCACAGTTTCATTTGTAATGTGTACAGTTTTTTTTTCTAAGTTTGCCACTTACTTCAAATGTCCCTTGTGGAATTGCATCACCTTGGTGGTTTGGCGAAGAGGAATTGCTGAAAAGAAACCACATTTAATCAAATCCATATACTTCACACAATACAACATATATGGATAACAAAAAAATATATTTAACCTATACTTGCTAGCAAACGAGCCTCTACTTGAGAGTATGTTGACAGGAAGACTATGTGCTTACATAAAAGTAATGCCTTGTAAACCATCTCAACATCATATACCTAGGTCATCCAGTAATTTGATTATTTTTATACACAAGTTTCCTAATATATCCTAATCAGTCTTATATCACTTTAGTTTTATCCATTAAAGTTTGTTTATTACAGCAGCTCACAAACATATATGTAGTTTAAGAGCCATATATATATGTTCTTTATCAAAGAAGTCAGGTGGCAGTTTTAATCAGGCATAAATGTATAGCCCCCTTTATAGGTCCGGACATGGCAAGTACCTACCTGTCTGGGACGCTGTAGGTACTGTGTTGAGTAGAAGTGGTAAATGTAGGTGTTGTGGTTGGACTTGTGTTCACATATGCTGTATCTGGCCAAGGTGAACACTGAAGAGAAGAAAAAAAAGGATTAACATACCATAGCTATTATAAGATGAGAATAACGTATTTAATTTGGATGCCTGACAAACAATTAACATAGTAGTGAATTGTTGTAAATTGGCCTGATTTGCAAAACAGTTTAGTGAATATATCATTGATCGATATACTGATTATCTTGGAATAGTTTCTGCCGCCCTCAAGGGTTGGAGGTTCGGCAACAATGGCATAGACCAGGGGTCTTCAAAACTGTGGCCCTCCAGCTGCTGATGTATGCAAACAGGAGTTGGAGGGTCACAGTTTGGAGACCACTGGCCAAGAACAACAAGTAGGAATAAGCAGAGCAGGTATCAGTTTAATGGACTGCACAAAAGTCATCGCTATAGATAAATAACATACAAAATGCAGAATTTTACTGGTTCCACATACATGTAAAAAAAAAAAATGCTGAAATATATATATATATGCAGTAATATGGAAACTGCAAACTGGTCAGTGAAAAAAAATAAGATCTTTTTATTGTAAAGCGCTAGTTCAATCTACTAGTCCCGATTCAAAATTTTTTTTTTTTTTTTAATCAAAACCATATTTAGGTCTTCATTAATAGCAACTTAGGAGAGAGACCTAACAATACTTAATGCAATCAACAAAAGCATCTAGGCAGTGAACTTAAAACAGAACAGATTTATAAATGAAAACTGTAGCTTACTTTGTCATAAAAATAACTAAAGTACTTCATGTCTTTTAATTGGTTAAAATGTGCTTTTGAGAAGGTCTAGGGCAGAGATGTATCAACTAAAGGTCACCTTTGGGGCTATTTAAACATTGTAATGATTTTAAAAATCTGTTCATCTTCTACTCCCTGCCTGTCTCCAGCACCGCAACCATGGACTAGCAGGGAGGTGGAGACCTGCAGTCTTAGGTGTACTGATTGGTTCAGTGCCGGATCTAGGAGGAAAGGGGAGTGTCGGAAGCCATTAACTCTCAGCAGAAGAGCATCTGTTGAGCAGCCAAATGTCCGAACTGACACCTTAGTGACATGACATTTTGTTTGTCTCTTACCCTTGGTGACCTGGGCTGTTTTAACATTTCTGCTGGGTTTGTGCTGTAATTTTCATCAACTTTCTTATTTACTGTACCCACACAATTATAAATTGGTTTTATAAGCTACATTTTATAAGAATGGCTTTCCTTAGATAGCATTATTTTTATTATATAATAATTTACTTTATCGAAAAACAAACAATAATGGGAAAAGAAAACCTGGAAAAAAAAAACCACACACACTTTTTAAAATTTTGACCTGAAATATCTTGTCCACAATTACAAATGGTAAAAAAAGACCCCATCTAAATAGGTTCTACATTTTGTCCTGGGTTTATAAATGTCATGTTTTTTGTAATTTATAGGGCAATAACCAAGAATAGCGGTTTTTTTTGTTTCTTAAACATCCTTGCCTACAGTGACCTTTTGACACCAATCCTAACGCTAACCCTTATACGAACCGTAATATATCTAAGACTAATTTAGCCTTTATTCTGCACTGCAATGTTGTTGACTGCCTATAAGGGCAGTCTAGCAGCAGAGCAAAGGAAGAGATATTTTATCATTTCCAATGTTCTTGCCCACAAGAGGGCAGCGGCATATTGGAGGAGCATGCTGTTCTCCAATATGGCAGCCGTGTTCACTCTGTGGACATCGAGGCATTACATCAACAACGCTCATTCGACCACAGGACATACTAGGTCAGTCCTATGTCTGCAACAGGCCAGTCCGTGCAATGTGGCAATTTTTTTTTTAACCCAGCTTCTTGCCCACAGCGGGGATAAATGTACAAAAGTTACACATTAAAAATAACATGACATTTGCTGATTTAGCAGGATTTAAAGTTAACACTGGAAAATCAGAAGCTCTCCCCGTCAACGTCCCACAACATATGGTTAAACTTCTCCAAATAAACTTTGAAATTGATATCCAGAACAAACCCCTTACTTATTTAGGACTTCGTCTGACGGCAACATACTCCCAACTCTACACCCCGAACTACTCAACGTCTCAAATCTGACCTGCAACAATAGCAACCTCTCTTGGCTTGGCCACCTGGCAACTATCAACCTGAACGTTCTACCCAGACCGCTATATTTATTTCAATCCCTGCCAATTCAAATTCAACTCACAGATTTTAAAACTCTACAAAGGTTAATCGATAATGTCATATAGCAAGGTAAAAAAAAGCAATATCGAGCCGTTTCACAATGTCCAATCCAAAAAGGGCAGGGGGATGGGGATGCGGAATCTCATGAAGTACTACCTAGCAGCCCAGATGGCACAAATTTCGGCATGGCATGCCCCTAGATCACAGATCCGTTGGGTAGATTTAGCAAAATATATATTTATGCTCTCCCAAACTAAATAGACCTATGACACGCACTCTGTGTTCTACAATCTTACACTCACTCTCCCTTTGGGACTGTACCACAATAAAAGTACTCTTTGATTACCGACCACTCTCCGCTCACTGCCACTTATAGGAACAGAGGATTCCCTCCAGGCATGCCCCCTCTCTTTTTAAGCCAATCGACCAAGGGGATATCTCATGGGTCTATGACCTGTTTTATAATGGAAAAGTGAAAACCTTCCACGATATAGCTCAGACCATAAAACTCTGTGTGGACTCTCCCAGACAGAAAGTCTTGATTTCACAACTACACACTGAATTGTCTTTGTCCACATACCAGCTTGGGAAAAAGACTTGGGATATACATTAGACAGGGAAGACTGGGTTGATATCTGGGAGGCGACCTCTAAAATCTCTATATGTACAGGCATATAAAACCACCCCCTCTAAGTTGACTAATATGCATGCCACTTCCAACTCTCTGTTGGAAAAATTGCAGTGCACAAGGCACCTTTTTTCACATGTGGTGGTTATGCCCACATCTTCAGGCATTTTGGAAACAAATCCAGAGCTTGGCCTCTCAAATCATGCTTTAACCAATACTGCCAGATCCCTGTATATTTCTTTTATCCCTCACTCATGACTAAAAAAGAAAACCAACTACTTTCTAGGATAGCTCTAGGAGCAAGAAGGGTCCTATCCCAAGTCTGGAACCAATCCCTTATCTTACCTCTGTCCACGGTAATAGAAGACATGATTGACATGGATCAACTTTCACCTTATGTCCATGACAGCCCGACTAGATTTTAGAAACTGTGGCTTCTGTGGAAGACTTACTTCCTCAGATAAAACATTATCCTTGTGTCGCCACCCTCCTTTAACTATGCCAGCCGATACCCCACACCCGTCTACTCAACCCAACTCATACTCCCCCCCCCCCCCCCCGTCCCCTACTGTTTTCTTTCTTCACACCTTTCCTCTTTTTCAGTACTCTCCATTCTTAACTGTGTTTCACAAATACCAATAGTTGGAATGTTTTACTATTGTCTTATTTTGTTACACACACACACTTCTGAATGTTCACATTCAGAAGTCCAGCCTTCTCCCCCCAGTGTATGAGCACCAGCAAACAAAACAAAATTTGTAGTTCAGCAGCAGCCAGAGGACTGCATTTGGACCCATAGGGTCTAAACTTTGTTGCATTAGTATTCCAGAAACGCGTTAGCTGTTGCATTATGAGCAATAATAAAGAAAGCCTACAGTAAGCCTTTTCTATTGGTTCGCTTGCTATAGACAAGCACTTTAGTTTCATATTGCTGCCAGATATTGGACTATGGTGGGAGTGAAATTCCCACACATTTGAACCTAAGTTTTCAACTGCGAAAGCTGTTTTGTTTTTGTTTTTTTACGATAAATACCTGCTCAACGTTAATACATTTGTATTCCTACTTTATAATCTTGGAGGCTTTATGAAGGGATATGTTTGTCAGTCGTATTCTTTGAGTGTTTTATGACTTAACACATTATTTTAAATCATTCTACATTATGAGGTTGAGCATTGATGTCATTTTCACCCCTTTTGTTTTCTTGACTTAGTAAGAGGCAAACAATCAGTAAATGAGTGCATGTCACAGCTCCCCCATTCTATCCAATTTATTTCTACACATTCCAAATAAAACCACTAATACCATTTATCTGAATCAAATTAGGTTTTTTTTTATGGATTCAATGATTGAGGTGTACTGCCCCTTTCCACTCATTTACTATTTGAACCACTTTTAGACAGTAGATAGATTTTGTATAATCTAATAATGTGAAACTTTTTTTTGCCAGCCCCAATTTTTAATAAATGAAGAGATCACATATGTACAAACACACAAAAGTCACTAAATGATATTTCAGTAACACCAAGTTTAACTATCAGGAAGGATTGTGTGATTTTAACAGTACAGTGCTCCATTTCTGTGGCCATTCAGCCTTTGCAAACGTTCACCTATCCACCTCTGCTCCCTCCTTACACAGTTCATAAGCAATGGTTGATAAACACAGAGCCAACTGAAAACAAACTAATAAATTCTACACACTGTAGCAGCATACTCAAACCTTCTCATTGTATAGTATATAAGCAGATTGTGCTGGTGTGTTAGATTTAGGAAGGAATGTTTGTTCTCCCAAATAATTAGTTACTGAAAAGAAGGTTGGGGCAACAAAAAAGTGTCTGCTTGCTTTGGTTATTTTAAAATTGTGTTAAAAAACACTAAAGACACCAAGCATTGTGCTACACTAAAGTCATAAAAAATGTTGACACACACCACACACACGTAAATACTAAAGTTAAACACTCTTATAAAATGGGAAAAGTGTCTCTAATGGCAGCCACTGGCAGATTACTGGATTGCTGTAAAATGTAGTCATAAAAAAGTAAGGAATGACCTATAGGTAGCATACATTTCGGCTGTGGCTGGATCTGGTAGCAAGCACCTCATGTAAGTTCATATGAAACAAAAATTTGAGGGACTCTATATTCCTGTACTTTGCTAAATGCAACATGGTTGGTGTCTTTATATAAGTTACTAGGAAATTTGCTTATTGGGGGGAAATAAATATATACCCCAGATTTTGATTTGGGAGGTTTATTTAGAACCAAACACTAATATAATAGGACATCTCCTAGATCTAACACAGCTATTCTTGCACAAGAGATCTTGCACAATTAATGAAAAAAAAAACAAGTAAGCAGAGGTCCCTTACACTGCCTCGCTTTGCCAGAGTATCACCGCAGTCTGCTGGCAAAGTCCGCTTGCTGGACTTTTTCTGCTCATGTTCAACTGCATCTTCAATTATAGACTCAAGCCTCATCTGGGATAAACACCAAAGATTTGGATCAAATTTTCTTTTCATGACAACGTCAAGATCGATCTAAAAGCCTTTTGTGTTTTATCTCCTTCAGCTTGAGGACTCAAGGGGGAGGGGGAAGTATATATTTAAAAAATATATGTGTCGTGTTTTTTAATTCCATTACATATGGAATGTTTTCTAGACTTGATTGCTATATTTAGAAACCCTGAGCCCTATTAGAATTACTAACAAGTAAGAGCAGTGATTAAAAGGTTACAGTATACACACACATCTATATAGTACTATTGCATTATACTTGAAAGTTGCTAAAATTATTCTTGCCATCCACTTTCTAAAACACAATGGTTTTAGAAAGCAACAATAAAATTCAGTTTAATAAGTTTGAGCAGGGCTTGACAATTATGTGAAGATATTAGGTACTACCTTAGTATTTTAGGAGCACTGGAAATGGTACAGAATTCTATGGAAAAAAAAAAAAACATACAAACCAGAAGCTCCCTGGCACCTGGGGTTTGTCAAGCCTTGGCCTTGTGACATACTAAAAGGTGAATTTAAAGTGAATTGTGGTGCATTCAGGTGAGAAGTACATTTCATCTCACCAGTTTAGTTATATATTGTGCAGAAACAATCCTGGTGAGTTTAGCAGGGGGAAATCACCAGGTTTGTCCATGCACAATGTATAGCTAAACTGGTGAGATGAAATGTGCATCTCACTTGAATTCACCTCAGCTCACCTGCAACTCACCTTTTTGTGAATGGCCTCTGAAGAGTATATTTAAGAGCAGATATTCAAGAGTTACATATTTATCCATTTCTTTGAGAAGTGTTTTTACAGAGTCCCTAGATTTTTTTTCCACTGCCAGTGTAAAGAAATACCTGACCATGTTAGGGATGCACCAATATTTCACAGGCATCCATTACCTCAGTGAGAATTGTGGTATCATATGATGGTTGGTATTTCTCTCGCTCTTGAGCTGTTCTTTTCTCCATTTTCTCTCTGTCTGTTTTTTGCTTTCTGTCAGCTCCTTTTGGCTATGGACATTGCGAGGCAGGGGTGAAAAAACAAATGTTAATCCAGTAAAGAAATCTTAAAATCAATATTTACTTAATGTGTTCCTGTCATCTGAATAGTATTTACATTGTAAATATGGAGCTAAGAAAATAATTTATACATTGTGTTAATGAAAAGTAAAGACAAATTACCAGAAAAAAAAATGACGTGTTCTTGTGGTCTACCATTAATGATATAAATTTAGTAGCATTATATGGATATTACGCAAGTAAAGTAATTTGCATATGAAGCCACAATGTTATGTCATAAATAGGAGACAACATACACAGACACACACATTTTTGTTTTAATTGTCTGTTGTCCTTTAATGATGCTACAGTTGGAAAGGAACTTCCTCTCACTCTGATTGTATTGAAACTGGCTGGATTTCCTATAGGCAATCTACAAGGAGCTTGGAGGTGAAGCGTAAACTACCAGCAGGTGCCTCTTACAAATACAGTAACTGCAGAATAAATTAAGTATGCCTTTTAAAGCTTTTATTATTAGCTTGGTAATGATACTGTCCCTTTAATGACGTAATGCAATATAATATAGAAGTCTACATTATGCTATTTTATAATGTCAAGTTGCATACAGATGTGCACTTTAGTACACTGCGTTTTCCTTTAGAAACAGCTTTCATAGCAAAGTAAAAGTCAATTGTATATTCACATAAAACTAAGCCAATTTCACTACTGTGGTCATAAGATAATCACCACTGGCTATAGTTACCATGGCTTGGCAGAGGAGTGTCAATCAGAGCTAATGCACAAATGCAGTAATTCTGTCACCCAGCATGCCACTCAACTGTGCATGCAAAGCTGCAATGGAACGATTTCTAACCAGTATCCTAGATTCTGATTAACCTTCATGTAGAATTGTTTCCAATTCGATGTCCCAGATCATTTTTACACTAGAAAATGAAGTCAGAGCGGAGGGGGGTGTATGATACGCTAACTTTGTTATTACAGTTATGAAATGCTTAATTTTTTATGTTGCGTACATAGTTTGTCTTGCTATGATGTACTGTATTAAGTAATCTTGCTTTCATGGCAAACTACAGCTACTTTGATTACATCCACCTTAAAAAGATATGTATGATAACATTATACAATGTTAATGAATATTTGTTATCAGGAGTTTTCTTTACAGCATAATTAATTACAATTATCTAAATAATGTGATTCCACATATAGCAATTATGGGCATATTGTAGCAGCCCGTAAAAGATATAAGCAATATTATCGTACTTTAGGCAGCATTCACAAATCTGTTACCTTAAAAACTTTGATTTGGCAGCTTGCAGAGTGCAAGTGATCGGTATACTCTCCATTTTCATTTTGTTTGAATGTGTCAATCTGAATTCTGAACGGAACACCCTTTTCTCCCCCATGTTTGCGAGGTGTGAATTCCGTGCTAATACAATGCACCTATTGAGAGACAACAAATAATATAAGGCAAGCCAGTGGGTAAACAGCAATGGTACAGTAAACCAATTAGGTGGACAAAAAAAAAAGATAAGATGAAGTTATCCAACGACAGTAGTGTTATTTGTTTGAATGATCCCTGTTTCATTGGCACTCCTGCTGCGTGAATCAATATTCCAATTTGTAACCATTTGATCTGAAAAAAACCTTGTCTTATATTCGAGCAAATACGGCAATAGCTCTGTCAGGGTTCAACGGCAAAGTGGCCATTATCAAAACTGCTTACCAGAAGCACAGAACGATCCCATTATGAATAGAAAGTAAAAACAAACTAAAAAAAAAACTTCCAATTGGGTTTGCAGATCATGTACACAACATCGTTAATTTTGTGGACTGCATGTTTTCAGTGACTCAAACTAAAACAATTACTAAAAAAAAAAAAAAACTACGTTAATAGGACTAAAACTATTACTATTAACTGCAATTATTGTCAACTGACAAAAATGTAACTGGAATGTTGGGGAGGACTAATGCCTTTACCTATTTGGACTTCTGGTTCTGGTTCTCACTTATCTCTGCCAAAGCCCAGTCTCCTGACTATCGGCAGGTGAATTTGTTGAGACACAGGTGCCTGTCTGCCTCCTGGAACAACGCCCTGCAAACTGGTGAGGAAGAGAATACTCCTCCATCTGATTCACCTGGTACTGACACATGACTGTGTTCCCTCCATCTTCCTAGCAAGTTAACTTAACACTGCGTAACAGACTTCTCAGACCTGTTCCCTTCCTCACTGCTGGAGATTTAGTAGACTAAAATCTCCTGCCGATTTAATCATCTAAAACTAGACTTAAAACTAAAACAATTCAGATGACTAAAATACGAATAAACTAAAATGGCATTTTAGTCAAAAGACTAGGACTAAAACTAAATAAAAAATTGCCATCAAAATAAACACTGATACACATGACCATTAGAAATCCACTACCAGTTACTAATCTAAGGGTTTCAGAATTATTCCTTTGGTGGCAGCCAATTTTTGAACCTAGTATCTTTAAACGAAGTTTGGTTGGCCGGAAAATGGAGGCAACACGCTCAGTTTAAAATTATAACATGCTAATTGTACTTGGCCAAGAAAATTTATATACACATACACACACATGATTATAATAATTAGCTGGGATGGCTCAAACCTGAATGAATGCAGATGAACGCTTGGTTGTGTCCCACAGGAATTCAATGGCATTGAGTTGTCCTGGATTTGTCCTGGGGTCTATTATTCCAACAGACATTGGAATATCTAAAAAAAAAAAAAAGATTACATTTTAAAAATGTGGCTGTTTGCACACTGTCAATCTATGTAAGCCCACGGAAATGTTATATTACATATTTAATGCTCTGACAAAGGGACCTGCTGTTTCTTAAACAGTCTGAATTTAATGTGAAATGTATAGCACTACTTGCTTTTGAGCCAAAATATCTAATCCCTTAAAAACCATCTAGAGTGTGTGGTCTGGTTCCACCCAAATATGTGGAACTCCCCACATAAAAAGTCGGATAGAAACTTTCTATAATGTACTTATTAATATATGCATAAAAAAATTTAGCATGCATTTATGAGAACAAAATTCTGCTAACTATGAAGATGCACAGAGAAAAAACATACAACATAGTTAGCCCTAAGAATGATGCAAGTCTAATCCTTTGACAAGCTTCTATATTTAGTATCAATATTAAAGTTTACCCAAATCAAGAAGACGATCTCCAGGACGATTCCACTTCCAACCCTCCAACTGTTGATGCTCCATGTACTGCAGTCGTCGGTCATGAAATACAACTCTTATGATACTCTAAAACAGCAAAAGAATTCAGAACCCAATTACTTTCTCATTAAAAAGCTCATTATGTGGGTAAAGGTTAAAGATATTAAATGGTTTGCCCATTTTATGCAAGTCTCATACTGAAGGGTCCCGGGCAATCATTGGTTTGTGGGCACCCATCAATTCCTTAATCCCATTTTACAATTACTATTTTTTTTGCCATCAAGTCCTCTTCCATCATCCATCTGAAGTCCATTTCTCACCTTATCCAAGACTATCTCCTCACCAACTAAACAACATAACTCTTTATGCAGTGTTCCTCATCACCACATACCACAACAAACTCCATAATCTCACCACCATCTACTCATCAAAACACCCTCTTCTTTTAACAAAGCCCTACATCACAACCACACTTCTCCATCTCAGCTACCATCAGTCTCATGCATACCTCCTGATTACAGCACTCCCTCTTATATCAGCCCCCTTACTGTCTCCACATGTGTGCTCAGACCTCCCCCCCACTTTCTCGCTCTCTTTCAAATCACCACCTCTAATATGATTATGAAGGCTAGATTTTCGCTTTTTAATCTCGCGATTTGCAAAGTGAATAAAGGGGAGAGCAGTCCCCCATAGCGAGACAGTAATGCAGATGTTGAAGCAGCTTTAAACCCTTTTGAAATTTTGGATCCCAATCAGCTCTTTTATATTCTGCATTAACGAACAAACAACTTTTTTTTAACCTTTCCTTCGTTAGTACATACATGTGAGTTTACTCTGGGCTCTGTCTCAGAGCTGAAGCACGGACACAGACTCTCTGCTAGCAGAGGTCCTTTCTATCTACATTGTGAAATGCCATGGAACCAATGTATTCTGTTAAAGCTAACAGAATAAAGATTGGCAATAAAAGAACAAAAAAAAAGGTAAAAGTATAAAGTCCCTAGGTTAAATGCTAATACTCCCAGTGCTGCCATGCTTTAAAAGGAGACAATATTAACAGATACATGCAGTCTGTATTTGAAATGGTAAAGGAATCATTGGTCCATCTGAAAATTAGACTACACTAGTCTTTATAATTGCATTTCTTTTATATTTTGCATAAAGGAAGAGGAAAATTGAAGGTTTGCACCATTTAACTAAAAAAACTGTAGGAAATAAGAAAGGTTACATTATTATTACTATACTATTCATCTAAAGTAAAGCTGAAAAAGGAATCAAATCAATCTTTGAACTGTTATCAATCTCACATTTTAAAACACTTGGTGTGAATGTGCGCTTTGTTGTTTAGAATCATATAGCAAAGCTGCCCAATCTATACAGCCTTGTTAATTAACAGAATTTAGACTCCATTATATTGATGTTGGATATTGATTCAGGCAAAGTCAGTAGAAAAAGCTAGGATGTTTGCATTTAACTGAAAAAACACTTCCTCCCAGGCATCTGTATGACTAAAAAGGACCTGCATCAAGAGAATTCAATGTTAACTGATTTGTAGGTCAATATCACACCTTGTAAGTGCCAAAATAAAGAGGGAATAAAATCTGTATAGGATGTGTTAAATCGCACAGATTGTAAAGGCTTCAAAAGCAATTTTGACTTCTTATTTTACTAAGCTATGTTCTGCAACACTGATGTCACCTAGACTAGGGGACAAATTAGAATTGTAATGATGCAAAAGTGTGTTTACCCCCTCTTTAACCCCTTAACCCCTTGATGACAAAGGACGTGCCAGGCACGTCCTGGGAGAAACTCCCTTAATGACAAAGGACGTGCCTGGCACGTCCTGCATTGAATGAAGCGGTTTTTGCTGCTCCGTCAATATGGCTAAGTCCTCTGCCGGTCTGAGCTTTGGAAGTGAAAGTAACTTCACTTCCGTCGCTATGAATATGGTACTTGACTACCCCTAGTGGTAGTTTAGTAGCATTGCAATGGGAAATATTTAAAATAAATATTTAATTAATTAAAAATAGGTTATTTAGCTATATTAGCCTATAGGGTTAAAATTAAATTAAAGTTAAAAAATATTAATGGATATAATAAGGATTAGAGTTGGGGTTAAATTTAGTGTTAGGGTTAAATTTTGGGTTCGGGTTGGGGTCAAAAGATCAATATAGGAAAAAACCAAAAAACACTATTTTTGGTTTTTGTCCCATAACTCGCAAAAAAATACCGAAAAATATGGAAACATGCATATTTTTGAACTCGGGAGAACATTTAGAAACTATTTAGACTGGGTCTTTTTTAATGATTTTATTTGTGTAAATTATATTTTAGGTCAAAGTTAGAAAAAGTGTGTTTTTTTAAATTTTTCATCATATTTTATGATTTTTTTTTGTAGTAAATTATAAGATATGATGAACATAATGGTATCATATGAAAGCCCTTCTTATGACGATAAAAACGACATATAATTTGTGTGGGCACTGTATGTGAGAAAGAAAAAAATTACAGCTAAACACAAACACCCTAGAAATGTCAAAACAGCCATTGTCACCAAGGGAAAGTCAAGGTGAAAATGTCTTGTCACTAAGGGGTTAAGGACAGAGCCTTTGAAACATTTTTGTCCATTCTGGACAATGGCTATTTTAACATTTCTGTGCTGTTTGTGTTTAGTTGTAATTTTCTTCTTTGTCATTTGCTGTACCCACACATTATATATTGTTTTTATCAGGACAAGAAGGGCTTTCTTTGGATGCCATCTTTTTGATCATATCTTATAATAATATAAAAAAAAAAAAAAAAAAACACAAATTTCCTGATTTTTATTTGAAACATCTTCTCTTCATCGACAAAAGCGAACGAAAAAACCTGGTAAATAGATTCTACTATTTCTCCTGAGTACAGGGATACCACCCATGCATAGGTTTGTTGGGTTGTTTGGGGGGGGTAAAAGGAAAAATTTGGGAGGTGCAGTTTTTGGTTTTCCAACTTGAAATTTTGACATGCAGACCGCCTGCACCCATGTCCCATTTGGGACATATTTGAAACCAGGCAGTGTATTTTACCCCATCAACCCATATATTTTTTAAAAGTAGACACCCTAGGCTATCCCAAATGGTGGTATTTTAACACTTTCCATGTACTAATTCTACTACCAGCCTTTGTCGAAGTTTGTGGCAGTACTTTTTTTTTTTTTTCCCCCCACAAACCTTGTACTTCAGACATGAATTCACAGATTTTGGTATGTGTCACTGCCAAATAACACCCCAATAAGTGTTCAGCAACATCTCTTGAGTACAGGGATACCACCCATGCATAGGTTTGTTGGGTTGTTTGGGGGGGTAAAAGGCCAAATTTGGGAGGTGCAGTTTTTGGTTTTCCAACTTGAATTTTTGACATGCAGACAGCCTGCACCCATGTCCCATTTGGGACATATTTGAAACCAGCCAGTGTATTTTACCCCATCAACCCATATATTTTTTAAAAGTAGACACCCTACGCTATTTCAAATGGTGGTATTTTAACACTTTCCATGCACTAATTCTACCACCAGCCTTTGTCAAAGTTTGTGGTAGTAATTTTTGTAATAGTGACCATATGTGCTGCTTAGGAAGTGATACACAGCAAGGAAGGGGTTAATAGCTCTTAAAAGAGCCTTTGATATACTGTAATAAATCACAGTAAAAAAAAATGAACCCCTAAAAAAATGCACAGACAGCTAAAAATGTGCTGCTGTGTAAGATCACTGCGTACACAGCGATCAATTGCAGGGAAGAGGTTAAATACTGGAAACAGCTTTTATAAAAGCCTTTGGGTTTCAATTTTATTAAATATATTATAATTAAAAACTTAAATTATACAGCTCGGTCTGTCTCCCTCACTAAAACTCAAGTGAGAGGGAGGCAGATCTACACGGGTCAGATCAAATATTTACAAATATTGATCTAACCAGGCGAATGGTGATGCTCATCTGAGCAAACGCCAACCCGCCTTTGCCACTGATCAGACGTTACTGATCGCTATACATGCGCTCAGACAGCTAAAAAAATTTTTTTTACGTTAAATGTAATCCCCTAGCAGGTATAATTAACCCGTGACGGGTGTAATAAAAAAGTTAAAAAAAAAAAAAGTAAAAATGCTTCTGCAGCAAGATTGCTGCATTTGCGTCAGATCGCTGCTTAGGCAGTGATCTACAGCAAGCAAGGGGTCACTCGCTCTTAAAAGAGCCTTTTTTATACTGTAATAAATAACAGTAAAAAAATTAACCCCTAAAAAATGCACAGACAGCAAAAAATGTGCTGCTGTGTATGATCAATGCGTACACAGCGATCAATGGCAGGGAAGGGGTTAAACACTTGAAATGGCTTTTATAAAAGCCCATGGTTACTAACATTTTTAATTTTATTTTATTTTTTTTACATTATCTGATCTGTCTCTCTCCCTCACTAAAACTAGTAAGGTGAGGGAGGCAGATCAATACTTATCAAAGGCAATATTTTTTACTAATATTGCCTTTGACTGTATGATAAGTGCTCATCAGAGCACTTATCATACATGCCTGCACACAGATCTGTTGTGCAGGCATCGATTGGCTCCCCCTAGAGCATCGGAAGTTAAATACATTGGCAGCGTATTGGCACTGTACAGGCAGCGGTCCCTTCTACTGAGCCGATGGGGTCAGGAGAGCGACCACCATCGGTTCTGGGGAGCCTGAAGGTGCTGCTAACAATCGTTCGCTTCCTAAGCACATGTGTGCAGCGGGCGCAGCCATTTAAAAATGGCTGCTACGATCACTCCGGGGAGTGAACGTAGCGCGCCCCTGCACTTTTTGGGGGTGTTGTACAATGCCTCTACCTAGAGGCATTGTAGCAACACCGATAGAGTAAAGAAAGCGACCACTCTGTTAAGCGCATGACGTGCCAGACACGTCACCTGTCGGCAAGTCCTCGATTTGCCGTGACGTGCCTGACACGTCATCTGTCACGAAGGGGTTAAGTGAAACACAAGGTTGAATATTGGGGAGTTTGTTTTTGTCTCCAAAACCCAGGTTAAACTGTGTGACACCATCTGATAATCAGTCACATGGAAGGAATAGTTCTTGGATACATAAAAAACACTGACCTTTACCAATTTTCCAGTAATTTCAGGTAAATCCCCAATTTTTCTGTTATCAAGCATTCTGATTTCATAAGACTGACCTGAAGAAAAGTAAAGTCATACCATGTTAGAACACGTGTGTATATGGTTTGCACAATTACACAGTCCAATGCTTAAAACTATGTTTACATAACACAAAAACAGATTATCCATGTTATGGTCCTTTATGCATTCAAATTCAGATGAAGCACACACACACACACACACACACACACAGACATACACAGGACTATTCACTAAAAGCAGAGTTGACATGAAAATTTCATCTCACCATTTAAATTCTACATTGTGCAGGTACAAACCAGTAGTCCCCCCCCCCCCCCTCCCTATAAGTAAACTCACCAGGATTGTCCCTGCACAATGTATAGGTAAATTGGTGAAATTAAATGTTCATCTCACTTTTTAGTGAACAGACCCCAGAGCTTGTATATTGATTAACGTTTTTGGATCAAGCTAGGCAGAGACCACTTACATTGTATATCTGGAAAAGTAATGAGGTTTACAACTCAGAAGAAATACCTAGACAAGTACCAAGCCTGTATACATGGAAAGGGATATTTTTTTTAGCTAGGTTTTGCAGCTAGTCAGTGGTCATAAATCATACAAAGCATCAATCCAAAACAAAGAGTCATCATTAAGAATGAGCATGCTAACCTTGGTTTAGGTATGTGAGGGATTCATCATGTAATTTAACCGCAGGAGAGGTTGCCGTGCATAAAACATACTGGAACGGAGGATGTTTGGTCTCATTATCAGGCGGGAGGCTAGCGTCTTCTTGCTTGAAAATGGGGAGTGCCAATACATCACTGAAATAAAAAGTAAACTGTAAAATAAACAAAGCTGGGCAAGTGTTTTAATAGGCTGAACGTGTATACACTGAATTCTGCACAAAAACAAGTTTACCCAATACCTGCAAAACTTATATTAAATCACTGTTAAACCACACTTGCATTTACTTGAGCGAAAAAAGCAAACTGAGGCGTCCTATACATCTGTGAAATCTTCACTTGCATTTTCATTGCCTGACTGACCTATCTTTAATTATTTGCTCATTTTATATTGGATAAAATGAAACTGATGCGGGAAGGAGAAAAGGATTGAGATGAGTGCCCCAAACCATAAGTTACATAGGTTGAACTATTAAATTATCTAAAAACATTCAATGAGTCTTTTGAAAAGGTTCACAATTTAATCTATTTGTGATGGTCTATTGATCAAAATAATGTGTGACAGGTCTCCACTGCAAAAAGTTTCCACATAACATGTGTTTTGAAAACAGATATTCAACTCACTGGTCAACGCCCTCTTTACAACTGTGATTATATACTAGAGGGAACAAGCATGTAACTGCCATGCCACAGTCATTTGCATATTATTACAGTCTAGAACCAGATAATGGCTTTTGATGCATCTCCTATTATTTTTATATTTTTCGTACAGGTCTGCATGGGTGTATATACAAAAAGCAAAACATAATAAAAACACAATAGACTAAATCACATTTTGAAAAAGGACAATCCCTCTAGTTGCCAGCAGGAATGGTACATCGGATACAGTACACTGGAACAGGACTGAACTGCATGTAATAAGGCCATCGCTAGAGCTGATGTTTGAGTGTGACATCATTTTGTGTACCTAAAACAGTATCTTTCATGCCTCAGTAGGTGTCTGTCCCTGAAGTCCCCCCTTTTTTTACCCTCAGATATTGTGCTACCTACAATGAGACGGCTGTACCCCAAAGCCTACCTTCCAGCTGTTTCTCGTTTTGTTTTTATTTTCAGGAAGTTTATTTAAAATGTTATTAAATTAGTGCAGCTGCACATTTTTTTCAAGAAAATGAGACTGTATTGCAATTGTTTGTATATTTTTTGGAACTTTCATTTCTGCCTAGCAGTGGCAATGATCCATGAAACAAAATATTGCATGTATCAATTTTTCAATTACACAATTCAATTACTTTTCCAGGTGCAAGACTCAAAAAGGTTCATAGGCTGCAGTTTAGTTCGAGAGGAAACAGGTATAACTATTAGTCCTTAATGGGTAAAAAAAGGCCACTAGAGGGGCACTCAGAAAACGGTCATCTCTCTCTCTCAATCAGTGTGCCATTACCTAGGTAAGCCATGTAACAATGTATCATCCTTCTAAAGAATTAGAAGAAAAAAAAAAAAAAGAGTGATCACAAGATATCAAACCAGCATTGCACTTGAAAAGTGATACATACCAGGAAATGACATGGGACATAATAAAGTTACACCTTGCAATGTACTTTGCTGTCAGCTGAGCAATTCATTCCAGGCTGACTTTCTAGATATAAAGAAAAGGCTAGAGGTACTAACGTATTACAGTAGTACACCATAATAAATCAACATATACACTGTCATTATCCCCACTGCCAAACATTTCTTATATTACATGTACTTACACGGCCTACAGAGACAGGTCCAACCCTTACCATTGTGATGTGCATCATTTAAAAAGTAATTGAGGCTTCCCTGGAACGTGCAGTAGTTGCATTTCTCCCTATAGAAGCTCTGTAGCCCCACAGCCCCTTATAACAGACAGCTCTCAGATCTAGAAATACTAGATTATGGAGACTCCCGTAGTGCTATGTGTATATAGGCCCACGGTGTACAATGCCAGATCACTAAACTCTTCACAAAGTTCCACAGAACTACTTTAGTTTTCAATCCACGTACTATCAGAAGATAGATACATTGTTCTACATGAGTTTGTGCCAATGCAGCTACTCCAAATACTCTAGGACAGGGGTAGACAACCTTTGACACTCCAGATGTTGTGGAATACATCTCCCATAATGCTTACAGGTATAATGCTGGCAAAGCATCAAGGGAAATGTAGTCCAAATTATCTGGCGTGCCAAAGGTTCCCTAACTCTCTGCTCTAGGATGACATAAAATATACCATATTTATATATAGTATATATGAATAACTTGGTTTATGAGAAAATGTATCCTGTTTGTTGGCACATTAAAGGTTATAAGTAACAAGCAAAACCAGAACAAACCCTTCATTTTATTAAAATAAACAAAATTTGTAATTCTGAACTGCATTTTAATGACCTGACTCTGCACAGTACATTGTATTTTATTGCATAATCTTCCAATTATGATGTTTGTAAAAAAACATCATGCAGCAATAAGTAGATGAAGGCTTTGTCTGGGATGTTTTATTTATCAGTCTGGAAAAAAAATATTCCATAGTTCATTTATAATTAAATAGATATGTATTTATTTATTAGGGATGATAATATTATATATTTGTATCCTCACATTTTAACAGTCTTCTTCAAACCTTCAGTATTCTTCTCCAAAAATCCTACATTAGCGTTATAGTTACTTTTCCAGTACCGCTCAATTCCATAACTGCCATATATTTTATACCCTACAATCAAATATTTCCCTGCCCAGGCTATATTCTTCAACTGTGCATCTCCCACCATTCTACCATCACTATCCAGTCTGGTATTCCTTCTCGAGTCCCCAATTTTGCAACTCTCCAATTACTATGCACATTATAGTTTTAATGCAAATGTGATGTTTGTAGTGAAGTCTAGTTGAGCAATTATTTATGTACAGTTTACAGAAGATTGGTAGATATGACATCTCCTTCGGTATCGCACACTGCACTATCTGCATTTAGAGGTGTGCAAGACATTGCTGCTACTGTGTGATGTTTCTCTGTTGTCACCAACAGTAAAGTTAAAGAGAAAAAAGGCACGGATTGTGCTGTAGTTTGTCAAAAGAAAATGCATCGGTAATACTTAATGCAAATGTGATGTTTGTGTATGCTCTTTAAAAGAAAATCAGATGCAGTTACACAAAGAATTCAATTGAAAATTCCTGTGCATTCCTAAAAGCATAATATCATATCCTGAGTTTATAATCAATTAAGGACAATAGTGTAACACAGAAAACATTAAAATTTTCAGTTTGTGCTTTAACAAAAAATATTTATCTTAGGAACTTTAATAAATCCTTATGTTACTTGTAGAGTGAGAAGAGGGTATTGCCTTGAGCAAAATCTGACCTCATGCTGTAGGCTCCTGCTCCCAACTCCTGACCGATCCCAGAGAGACTTGAATCAAACTCATGCACAAGCCCAGACTCTATAACTTCATCCATCTTCAGTACCCAAGCCATGGTTATCCTCTTCGTATAGGCCAGTCAGCCCAAAATATGATGACAATGCTCCAGAAAACAAGATTCAAAAGGTGTAAAAAAAACAAAACAAAAGAAAACCCAACAAAAGCACCCCAAGGAGATAAAATAAAGATAAAGTACTGTCAAGTAACAGTGGTGAGTGTTTCCACTAAAGGTTTAGTTCACCAATTCCCCGTTAAACAGAAGGTGGAGGAGGATCAGAGGGAGGGAGACAAGTGTACCAAATAACAAGCCAGGTAAAAGATATAGATGGATATATGCAGCCCAAGAAATTAAAAAAAGCTCCAAGCTATTACGTGAAAACAAGGGAAATTGTCAACTAACTAGTAGATGAGCACAACAAAATTTGTAATAGAAAAAGTGTGCTAAAAATGTCCCATAAAGTGATGAACAAAAAGGGTTTTGAGAAGCAAAATAAAATGGTAACCAAAATTAAAGCTATGTAAAGAAATTAAAAGCCAAGACATACATTCCAGGCATGCAAAATTAAACTAATGTAAAACTTCATGAACAATATTAATCTTTCAGTTTTAATTCTGGGAAGGTGGCTGTGAAGCTTCTCAGGTACAGTTAGTGCTGATTAGATGGCTGTGAAGCTTTTCAGGTATAGGTAGTACTGATAAGATAAGCAAGCTTTTATTAACAGAATCAAAGGGTAGATATATAGGACAGAAATAGCCAAAATGATCAGAAAAACAACTTTGTATCCAAGATACTTTAAAGATAATTGTTAGAAAGTGGAAAGACGAGAATATAACAATATGGAGCAGTGAATCTATTGTACAGGTGACAGACAAACGTTATAGTATTGGTAATCTTACATATATTTAAGGTGAGAGATAAATGGACAGTGTTTTAGTAAATGTAAGCTTACTTAATATGTATCTGTAGAAGAGATTAGTTATGAGATTAGCTAAACTAAAAAACAAAACTAACTATGAGCGAGTTACTTATGAAAGACTAGTCAAATGTAGAATAGGAAAAAAAATAATCAATGAACGTAAATATCTTGCGACTGTTTACTGTCGAAGATCAGGGATGCAGGCTGGCGAATGATTAAGAAAGAAAGTAAAGATGATACAGAGAGGAGAAAATACCAGCAGGCAGGAGGACAGGGAGTGGTGTTAGCAATACCAAGTACAGTACTAGCTAGTGATGGTTTGCAGCTGGGTGAAGGAGTTACAACGGGCACATGCCTGCGGCGAACCTGTCCCAGCTCCCAGTGGGCAGCAAGAAGAGCTGCGACCGCAAGGAAGAAGGAAGCGACAGCCGCATCATCTTCACCCCCTGCCCTCACCGCCAAGTGGCACACTGCTCACTTCCTCTGTGCCCTCCTTGAGGATTAGGAACACTTTAAATCCTCCTCCACCACCTCCTTCTGTCTACACTGGCTGCGCCGCAGCAGCCACCAGTGCTCTGGGCGCCACCATCACCCTTCTCACCCACCGCCGCTTCCGGCTTCAAGGCACTGACTGTACTGAAGACACGTGAGGCGCTTCCGGCGTGTGACGTCAGTACGCAGGGAGACAACACTGCAGAGTTCTGGGAGAACGTAACGTGGTGGTGCAGAGTCGCCGCATTATAGGCTATGGTATTTTTCATAGTTAAACAATTATAATAGGAAAAGCTATTTTTCTTATATTTTCTAGAGGACGTGTATGAATTTGCTTAGTTGCGTTCGTATTCTGACAGATGCTTTACATCATAAGACTCAAGTGATTCAAAAACCATAAGGTGGCACTTTAAATATACATTTATGTATGCATTCTGCTGGTTACATTGCCCAGCAGGTGTATAGATGAACAATTATCATTATTGTAATTTGAATTAATTTGTACACCATCGGGGCATGCATTTACAACTATTGATGTTTAACAGTAACCTCCACAATACTCATATGATCGCAGAATAGCTCATGATATGAATTCTGTGATCACATGGGACTTTTAGGACATTGCATTACATACATAGACATTACTATTTAGTTGGTCCCCCTTAAGCAGCTACAACAGCTTCAGCTCTTCTGACAAAGGCTTTCCACATGGTTTAGTAGGAATATTTGCCAATTCATTCAGTAGAGCAATTTGTGAGGTCATATAATGTAGGTAAAACGAGCAAAATTGGCACACAGCATAGTTCAAAATGAGACTGTAACTTCCTCATTCCATGGTGATTTTCAGAATAAAATTTTTCATTTTTTACAGCACTTCACGTATACTATTGGATTTATATCATTCTGATGTGTGCCTATTTTTGCGCGATTGACTTACATTATATGGATATGTTCGGATGGAAACACAGTGTAGATGCACCCGGTGAGTCTATGTGTACTGTAAGCTCTACTTCATTTACCTGTGGTTGGATTGTGTGACCTTCCAGTGCATAGCCAAATACATTTGGGAGGTCAGGCACTGATGTTGGACTAGATGGCCTGGATTGCAATCTCCGTTATGGTTCATCCCAAATTTGGTTGATGTGTATGAGGTCAGGGGTCCAGTCACAGTTCTTCCACACCAAACCTATCCAGGTGTTTATGGATGTTGCTCGGTGCACCCCAAACTGTAACTGCACATTGGCAGCATAGCTTGTCCAAAAAGTCTTGGTATGCTGCAGCAATAAGATTTCTCTACACTAGGTGTAAGTGGCCAAACCCGAAAAGCAGACCCATATCAATATACAGCCTCCGCCAAACTTTCCAGTGAACATATTTCTTCTGCTCTAGAGTCCAGTGGTGGCATGCTTTATGCCACTTGACCAGACACTTGGCATTGTACTTACTGATGTGAGGCTTTCATGTAGATGCTCAGCCAAGGAAACCCATCCATAAAACTCCAGCCCAAAGTTTTTGTACTGAAATTAACTTGGAAATTGCCGCTGGAAGTTTTGAACTCTTCAGCTATGGAATCAGCAGAGCATTGGCAGCTAACCATGTGCCTAAGTACTTTGTGACCCACTCTTGGATTTTATGTGGTCTTAAGCTTCATGGCTGAGTTGCTGCTATTTCTCAACACTTCCACTTTTCAATAATACCACTGACTGTTGACCGTGGGATATCTAGTAGGGATGCAATTTCACAAATTGGCTTATTTCAAAGGTGGCATCCAATCACAGTACCATGCTTGACTTCCTAGAGCTCCTCAGAACAATTTTTGTTGCAAGGCAACATGCATAAGTTAAATGTGGTCAGTAAAAATAGACACCGTTGGGGTTGGACTTTAGGGTGTACAGGCTCTACTCCAAGATGAAGACACTAGACGTGCTGTCTGGGGAGATCCAAATATCTCCCCTCACCAGCCCTCTCTTGGATGTGAGCAGTCGGTTTGATGTCTGTGTGCTGCACAGGTACACAGACATTCTCTTGGGCTGCCTCTCACACTTCCTGCTTGTTTGGGGAAGTCAGATCCTCTGGGATCATGTGACTTCCCGGTGCTCAGCCCACAGACATCGATCTGCACACCACAAGATACCATGGTCTCTTGGATTTAATCTGGTGCAATCAGGGTGCTCTGGGAAGTCAAATGTTTGCATTGTGGGTGCTGGGCAAATCCTATATGTCCAGTCTGGGTGCTGGGGCAAATCTTGTTGGTGCACTCTGTGTGCTAGGGCAAGTTTTGTGCGTGCAATCAAGGTGCTCAAGGAAGTCATGTGGCGGCAAAGTAGGAACTCTGGCAAGACCTGTGGGTGCAATCTTGTTGCTCTGACACTGTGGATTCTGCGGAATAATCATTGCCCCTGACATCATGTGCCTGTGCTCAGCATGTCCTTTTAAAAACAACTGTGTTACGTGTACATATACACTTCCTATCACTTCTGCACTGCTTGATTTCTATATGCACTGAACTTTTGGATGGTTAAGCTTAGGAGATTAAAGAGATTTTGCATCTCACAGGCATGAGAAACACAGGACTGATCTTAGTCATTCCCCCTGGGGGGGTCTGGCTGTTTCCCCTCTTCTGAACCACACTCTTTCCTCGTAACTGGGCTCTGCAGGAGGATTATTCCAAGCCAGATGGGGCTACTCTAGGATCCTGGTGCCCATCTCAGAGGTGCTGAGAGGAGGATGAGTTTTTTGCATTGACTGGAGCAGGTCCCCAGAGATGTGTCCCCAGACTGGAGCAGGTCCCCAGACAATTATCACTTTGCGACTTTTTTATTGGCACACAATGTTGTAACTTCACAACTCCTCTGGGAGAGACAGGTTTCTAGAAAGTATTTGGAGTTTACTGGGACTGAGGCAGCTAACCAATGGTTATATTGCTCAGTCCCTCCCATTGAAACCAGTTGGACAGCTTGAGAGTGCCCTGCAGCAATTAAACAAAATAAATTTGTTCTTAATGGCAAGCAAATATTCATCTTTAATGAGAAAATATCTTTCCAAAGCATGTTTCCTTTTATTTAAATCTTGGGACAATTGAAAATAATCAGGGTGACTGGTAGATTTTTGCACAAAAAACACACACACATATATATACCGTATGTATAATATCCAAATCTCAAGTGAACGTATTGTTTGGATATTGTATGTGGAGCAGCACAGCACCCGGGCAGAGAGATTAGAGTGGACGCTGGGCTGAGTGCATTGCTCATTGGATATATATATATATATATATATAAATGTAACCTTCTCTACCACTTGCATAAGGAAATTGTGAAATGAGGGTTCGGACACTACAAATTGAACAAATCACTTATACTTAATTCTTTTAGAGATGTATAATGCTTTCAGGAGATAAAACAGATGAAGCTCACAACCCTACTGCACATGGGCACAATGCTGCCGGATAATTAGATAGACTACTGGATTGCGGTCCTAAATATTGCCGAGCGGGACAGAGAAAAGAGCTTGCCGGGATGGGTGGGACAGAGCCTCAAATCTGGGACTGTCCCGAGTAAAGTTGGACAGTTGGGATGCATGACATTTTGTTAGGAGAACTGCATACAAATGTATAGAAAGAGAAACATGTGTTTTAAATGTGGCTCAGGTGTCTCCTGCTTAGGACATAACTTTGTGGCTTGATGTGCAAATTACACATTTTCCATTGAAAGTTAGTTCATTTGTATAGCAAGTCACAGGCAATGTCATAAGCAGGAGACACCACAATCACATTTAATTTTGGAAATTGCTTGCAGTTGCGCTAACACAATGCATAGATCTTTTTTGATTTTTTTTTTATGCTCTTAATTCACAGTAAAAATATACATAGGTGAGTCCCTTTAATCACACCTGCCAAACCAATTTATACAACCAACAACTGTCATATCTGTCTTATTCAATTGTTGTCAACTTTATTAGGGTGAGTAGTGCAGATGTGTTAGCCGTTGTTTACGTTGTATAGCCAATGACAATATACTTGCACCATCTCACACCTGTTAAATAAGTATCATATTATACATATAACGTTTATACACTTCGAAGGGGAGGACAGAGACTCATGTCGATAGGACTTTGGCTATTGCTAAATTTTATTTCCTCCCAATACAAAAAAAAGTTAAATTAAATTAGCCCCCCCTGGGATCCCTATAGTATAAATGGGTCTAGGAGCCGGCCAAATGGCACCCAGACCCAAATTATACATTGAGAGCCAGGGCTAGTAGTCCTGACCACCCCATCATTCATAACAGGGCTGGGGCAACACAAATGGCTTCCAGACCCACGTTATTCACATGGGTGGTCAGTGGTTTCTAAAACTGAGTTCCGGAGGCTGCCGAAAGGCCTCCATACCCCCAATAAATAAAATCGGACTATTAGCTATCTTTTACTTGTTTCAAAAGAATGTGCAACACATGCACATCCATTGCCTTTCCTTGTTCTGCATATTGCCCTCAAACTATCACAAATTAATAAATAGGAAAAGAAAAGGGAGGTGTACAACTGTATTCATATTTTTAGGATCTTTTATCATCTAGTCTTGTAACAAATGCTACTCTTTTAATTAAAAGATTATTAGGGAAAAACAACCTGTTATTTTACATGTACATTTGGTTTCAAGATATATAAATCTTTTCTTACCGGTAATAGCTGCCGCCAGGTGTATATTGATGATGGTAATGATCAGGCTGGGTGTGCCAAAAGAGCATTTTATGGTGTGTTCCAGGATGTTCAGCTATGTGCTCTCTGTGGGGGATAATATGAGACAGAAAATGTCATAAACACATTGTACTATTGTGACATTTTAAGCAATATTCATTTTCATAGGTTATAGATTGAGAGAAGAGAAATATAAAAGTGAAGTATTTGGTCAAATGACCCCAATAATAAGACTACCCTCCAAAACTTTGCATGTTAATTTATAAGGTGATCGTATAGAAAAAAATAAACCTTGCTTCAGATGTAAAATGTTTTTCAAAAATGCATTTCTTGTTTTTACTTATTTCCGCTGTCCCTCTTCATTCCAGTTCTTCTGCTCACCTTTCACAAATATTGCACCCACAGGACTTGGCTTCAGGGCCGGACTGGCCCACCGGAAAAAATCCCATTGGGCCACCTGCCCCGGGGCCGCCTTGGCCAGTTAAAGTGAATCGGCGGCAGCCACCACTTTAACCCCTTAGTGACCGAGTGCTATGTTGCATTTGATGTGCCTTGAAGACCAGAATTCCATTATTTTTGTCATACGTTTACTGAACTGTGAATTTCTTTCTTTGTGTTCAGTCCACCCACACAAATTATATATCATTTTTTAAAGGACAGATGGGGCTTTCATTTGATACTATTATTTTCATCATATGATATCATTTACTATTAAAAAAATATAAAATATGATGAAAATATGCCATAAAAAACACTTTTTCTAACTTTGACCTAATTTTTTTTTTTACACAATTACAAATGGTTAAAAAGACCCCGTCTATATATTTATAATATTTGTCCTGAGTTTAGTAATACCAATGTTTCCTTGTTTGTCTATGTTTTATTTCAAGTAATAGGGCAATAAACAATATTAGTGTTTTTTTTTGTTTTCTAATCATTTTCTTCTACAGTGACTTTTTAACCCCAACCCTAAATTTACCCCAACTCTAAATTTACCCTAACCCTAAAACTACCCCCACTCCTTAATCTAACCCTTGTAATCATCCGAACCCCCTTGTAACCCTAATTCTGACCCTATTTATGACCCTAACCCTAGATCTAGGGTTAACTTTTTCCATTTATTTATTTATTTTATTTATTTATTTAATTAATTTTCTATTTTTAACTGCAATATACTTAACTGCCTGTAGGGGCAGTCAAGTAGCGGTTTCAGAGCGACGGAAGAGATTTTTTTTTTCTCTTCCGTCGCTCTCCTCTGGGCACGCTGTATCGGAGGAGCATGCTCGGGTGATCGCGGTGCCCAAGGGGGCACAAAAGGTGTTGAATGATGCCTCCATCGAGGCATCATTGCAACACTCTCACACATAGGCAGTGATCAGCTTTCACTGCCTATGTGTGTTAGCGCGCATACGATCACATTCGCGGTGATCGTATGCGCGCGGGGGGGGCTGAAGGCACTCTCAGAGGCTGCTTCGGATCCGAAGCAGCCTCTGAGAGTAGCTACAGACATGTAGTGTTGCGCTAATGAGCGCAACACTACATGAAAATGGAGGACGTATATATACGTCCTCATGGTCCTTAAGGACCATGCTTTTCAGGACGTATATATACGTCCGAATGCGTTAAGGGGTTAAGAAGTTCGGCTGCTGCAACAACCGGCAGTAGCAGACAAATTTCTTAAAGCGGTGATGGCCGCCGCGGCTTTAAGAGTCTCGCCTGCTGCTGCTGGATGTTGCGGCCACAGTTCCGGCGCGGGATGGGGAGCGGAGGAAGCACAGTGAGTGAGAGATAGACACTACAGGGGGAAGGGGGGAAATAAAAGACACTATGGGGGGGGGGGGGAGAGACACTACAGGGGGCAAGAGGGGAGAAAGAGACACTACAGGGGGAAGGAGGGTTGAGACACTACAGGGGGGAGAAAGACATATTTGTGTACATACTGGAGGTATATATATTTCCCTAGGCAGGCTTATATATCAGTCTTATCTATAAATAATACACTGTTGAGATGTGCTTTTAAAATGCATGATTTTCCCTTCTATGAACAAAAAAATTATATTATGCTATGGGGCTGATTTAAAAATGTTATGCTAAGGGGCTGGTATAACATTCTTTTCCTATGCTGGTTTATGTTCCCAGTCCAGCCCTGCACCACAATGCAGCATTGTGCCCACTGGAACTGCCATACATCTAAAGGACTTGCCCCTGCTCCCATTGCACCCCTAAAACTTGTCTTAGACAAGTTTTAGGGGTGCAATTAAACCATGATCCTCCCTTGCTGCTCAGTGTGCAAAGCCATAGTTACCTAATGTCCTCTCACCAAGTGGCAATCTATCTGACATCAACTAGCATCTTTTGATAAGAGATTCTGGTACAAAAGAGTGTGTGTCATCTGCAAAACGAATAATACTACAGGCCTGCTTGATATACCTCAGCAGTAGCAAAGTACATGGAAGACCAGCTATTCTGCAACTTAATACTGTTGCTCCCAAGACTGACACAGTTAAGGAAATATTTAAACCAGCTTAGAACAGTTCTATCCAGTCACAGAGGTGTGGTACACCGTCTACTAAAATCCTGTGATCAGCAACATCAAATGCTATCGGAAAGTCATTTAGGTTTTTTGCTGTTTCAGAGGTGTTGCATGTCCTGACTGGAAGGGATCAAAGGTTAGATAGTGTGCAAAATGGTCCTCCATTCTGGATTGACCTGCCACAAGTTGATGTCCAGTCTGTTTACTGTGGAGTTTGGTTCTTCTTTTAGGAGATGATTCAAATTGTCAAATTATCAGTGGCCTATTATTGAGTAATTATCAGTGGTATATCACTGGACAAATTATCAGTGGGATATTATTAAACAATTATCAGTGGCATATTTCTGGACAAATTATCAGTGGCATATTATTGAGCAATTATCAGTGGCATATTACTGGACAAATTATCAGTGGCATATTATTGACCGATTATCAGTGGCATATTTCTGTACAAATTATCAGTGGCATATTACTGGACAAATTATCAGTGGCCTATTATTGAGCAATTATCAGTGGTATATTACTGGTCACATTATCAGTGGCATATTATTGAGCAATTATCAGTGGCATATTACTGGACAAATTATCAGTGGTATATTATTGACCAATTATCAGTGGCATATTACTGGACAAATTATCAGTGGCATATTTCTGGACCAATTATCAGTGGCATATTACTGGACAAATTATCAGTGGCATATTACTGGACAAATTATCAGTGGGATATTATTAAACAATTATCAGTGGCATATTTCTGGACAAATTATCAGTGGCATATTATTGAGCAATTATCAGTGGCATATTACTGGACAAATTATCAGTGGCATATTATTGACCGATTATCAGTGGCATATTTCTGTACAAATTATCAGTGGCATATTACTGGACAAATTATCAGTGGCATATTATTGAGCAATTATCAGTGGCATATTACTGGACAAATTATCAGTGGCATATTACTGGACAAATTATCAGTGGCATATTACTGGACAAATTATCAGTGGCATATTATGGACCAATTATCAGTGGTATATTTCTGGACAAATTATCAGTGGCATATTACTGGACAAATTATCAGTGGCATATTACTGGACAAACTATCAGTGGCCTATTATTGAGCAATTATCAGTGGTATATTACTGGTCACATTATCAGTGGCATATTATTGAGCAATTATCAGTGGCATATTATTGAGCAATTATCAGTGGCATATTACTGGACAAATTATCAGTGGCCTATTATTGAGTAATTATCAGTGGTATATCACTGGACAAATTATCAGTGGGATATTATTAAACAATTATCAGTGGCATATTTCTGGACAAATTATCAGTGGCATATTACTGGAAAAATTATCAGTGGCATATCATTGAGCATTTATCAATGGAATATTATTGAGCTATTATCAGTGGTATATTACTGGTCACATTATCAGTGGCATATTATTGAGCAATTATCAGTGGCATATTTCTGGACAAATTATCAGTGGCGTATTATTGAGCAATTATCAGTGGTATATTACTGGAAATATTATCAGCGGCATATCATTGAGCAATTATCAGTGGCGTATTATTGAGCAATTATCAGTGGTATATTACTGGACAAATTATCAGTGGCATATTATTGAGCAATTATCAGTGGCATATTACTGGACAAATTATCAGTGGCATATTACTGGACAAATTATCAGTGGCATATTACTGGACAAATTATCAGTGGCATATTATTGACCAATTATCAGTGGTATATTTCTGGACAAATTATCAGTGGCATATTACTGGACAAATTATCAGTGGCATATTACTGGACAAATTATCAGTGGCATATTACTGGACAAATTATCAGTGGCCTATTATTGAGCAATTATCAGTGGTATATTACTGGTCACATTATCAGTGGCATATTATTGAGCAATTATCAGTGGCATATTATTGAGCAATTATCAGTGGCATATTACTGGACAAATTATCAGTGGCATATTTCTGGACCAATTATCAGTGGCATATTTCTGGACCAATTATCAGTGGCATATTACTGGACAAATTATCAGTGGCATATTATTGACCAATTATCAGTGGCATATTACTGGACAAATTATCAGTGGCATATTACTGGACAAATTATCAGTGGCATATTATTGACCAATTATCAGTGGCATATTTCTGGACAAATTATCAGTGGCATATTACTGGACAAATTATCAGTGGCCTATTATTGAGCAATTATCATTGGTATATTACTGGTCAAATTATCAGTGGCATAATATTGAGCAATTATCAGTGGCATATTTCTGGACAAATTGTCAGTGTCATATTATTGAGCAATTATCAGTGGCATATTACTGGAAATATTATCAGCGGCATATCAATGAGCAATTATCAGTGGTATATTACTGGAAAAATTATCAGTGGCATATTATTGAGCAATTATCATTGGCATATTACTGGACAAATTATCAGTGGCATATTATTGAGCAATTATCAGTGGTATATTACTGGTCATATTATCATCCGCATATCATTGAGCAATTATCAGTGGCATATTACTGGACAAATTATCAGTGGCATATTATTGAGCAATTATCAGTGGTATGTTACTGGACAAATTATCAGTGGCATATTATCGAGCAATTATCAGTGGTATATTACTGGACAAATTATCAGTGGCATATTACTGAGCAAATTACAAGTGGCATATTAATGAGCAAATTATCAGTGGTATATTAATGAGTAAATGATCAGTGGAATATTAATGAGCAAATGATCAGTGGCTATTAATAAGCAAATTATAAGTGGCTATTAATGGTCAAATTATCAGTGGCTATTAGTGAGCAATTATAAGTGGTATATTACTGGTAAAATTATCAGTGGGATATTACTGGACAAATTATCAGTGGTATATTATTGAGCAATTATCAGTGGCATATTACTGGACAAATTATCAGTGGCATATTATTGAGCAATTATCAGTGGCATATTACTGGACAAATTATCAGTGGCCTATTAGTGAGCAATTATCAGTGGTATATTACTGGACAAATTATCAGTGGCATATTATTGAGCAATTATAGAAACATAGAATGTGTTGGCAGATAAGATCCATTGGGCCCATCTAGTCTGCCCAATTTTCAAAATACTTTTATTAGTCCCCAGTTCCCTATCTTATAGCTAGGATAGCCTTGTGCCAATCCCACGCATGTTTAAAATCCTTGACTGTGTTTACCTCTACCACTTCCACTGGAAGGCTATTCCATACATCCACTAGCCTCTCAGTAAAGTAATACTTCCTGATATTACTTTTAAATCGTTGCCCCTCCTATTTTAGACTATGCCCTCTAGTTGTGGTAGTTTTTCTTCTTTTAAATGATCAGTGGCATACTACTGGATAAATTATCCGTGGCCTATTATTGAGCAATTATCAGTGGCATATTACTGGACAAATGATCAGTGGCATGTTATTGAGCAATTATCAGTGGTAAATTACTGGAGAAATTATAAATGGCCTATTATTGAGCAATTATTAGTGGCATGTTATTTAGCAATTATCAGTGCCTATTAATGGTCAAATTATCAGTGGCATATTAATGAGCAAATTACAAGTGGCATATTAATGAGCAAATTATCAGTGGTATATTAATGAGTAAATGATCAGTGGAATATTAATGAGCAAATGATCAGTGGCTATTAATAAGCAAATTATAAGTGGCTATTAATGGTCAAATTATCAGTGGCTATTAATGAGCAAACCTAGCAACACCACCTCTGTTTGTAACTTACATAGCCTCCCTGTACACTTTCTGTATAGAGGGATTTAATGTTTAAAGGGACACTAAACGTTATTTTTCTCTTGTGCATCTAATATAGAAGTGCAAGTGGAATTTTAGTTGTCCCTATTATGTCGATGAACTGGTGTGTACTTTTGATCCTCCTTCTTCAAGGAAGCAAGGGTTAAACAGTGTATATTTTCCTTTAAACTTTATTTATTACACAGTCCATTTAATTTAAAATGTATCTTCTTCTCTGTTAATGGCCTGCTAGAGCCTCCTGTGAGTGGCTAGGGCTGCATAAACAGAAGCAAAAGTAACTAAATGGCAGCGAATTGAGACATGATCTATACACCAAAATGCTTCATTAAGCTAAAGTTGTTTTGGTGCTTAAAGCAGGGCTCGACAAACCCCGGGCGCCAGGTCGCCATGGCGACTATGAAATTCTACCTGCCGCCCGGGTAGGATCAACAGCACATGGCGCTCCACCGTCCTGAGGTTAGTTTAAAAAAAAGAAAAGTATTATTCTTTCACAGCACGAGGGTACGCAGAGTGTGCACTTCCTGCTCCGCCCCCTCGCGCTGAAGTGTAGGATCGGCGGGTGTCACGTGACATCCCACCGATCGGCAGTAGCATGCAGACGGTCTGTGCCTGTGTGACAGGCATGGACCAAGCTGCAGTAGAAATCCCCCTCCCGTGCAATAAGGTAAAACAGCAGGGAGGGGGAGTCACTTTTTTTCCCCCTCTCTTTTCTTTTAAAAAAAATAACCTGATGGCTTATGTGTGTGTGTCTGGCTAAGTGTGGATGTGAGTGACTGACTGACTGTCTCTGGATGTGTGGATCTGACTGACTGTCTCTGGATGTGTGTGGATCTGACTGACTGACTATCTCTGGATGTGTGTGGATCTGACTGTCTCTGTATGAATGTGACTGACTGTCTCTGTATGAATGTGACTGACTGTCTCTGTATGAATGTGAATGACTCTGTGTGTGTGTGTGTGTGTGTGTGTGTGTATAGTTTCGTGAATGCCGTTGTCTGGCTCCTAGATTTTTTTTCTGGCTCCTAAAAGTAAATTAAATTTGTCAAGCCCTGGCTTAAAGTACCCTTTTAGGTTAGTAGGGCTTAGTTTCTAAGTGAGAGTTGTTTTACACATATTCTACATTTCTAAAAACCAAGATTTGTTATTGTTTTGAATCTGTCATCAAAGACATTGCACTTGATCAATTGCATTTGGTTGTGTTTCATTTATTATTAAATATTGATATAATACCAGCTGATTAATTACAGTGACTGAAGCATGCTAAATATAACTAATAGACAGCAAGACACCAATATATTATATTTGCCATAATTGGCCATTTGGTCCCAGTCCCGGCCTGCATACACATATATATACTCACACACACACACATAGTTCATGCATACTGGGCAAGCAACACAAAAACGGTGTTTTGGTGTTCGCGTCTTCTAGGACCAAGTATGCATTATGAAGGGGTAAAAATCCTAAAAATGTGTCTATATATTAGGTTTTTTTTGTAAATAAATTCATTATTCTTATTCTAAATAACTTACCAAGTTTCCTAAATTGCTCTGTATTTGTCAAAAACAAGTGACCCTCTTTGGACAATTGAAAGGTTGGGAGGTATGTGAATGTTCCCAAGTACTATGTGCAAAGGCACTTTTCTGAATCGGGTTGGGATCCAAAAATTCAAACTTATTTTTTCTACCATTCCATTCAACACTGGAAAGAGCAAGTGCTGCCTGCCTGCTTGGTATTTATTACCCCTACATTTAATTTTTAATACATGTGTGTAGGTGCTGGGGAGGCCTGCTTATGGAACTCTGTTGATGGCTGTCCTGAGCAGTTCAATGGGTTCTTGTCGTTCAGCTGTCAGTCATTGAGGGCTACCATCATAAATTGTGGGGCCCCTTAGAGACCAAATGGTATGGGCCCGTACTTTACCCACTCCATTTCTCATTTTCATTATTGGCCCCACATCCCTTGCCATAGCACCCTCTTGCACACCCAGGACATGTCCCAGCCAGCACCCCCTTTGCATCCACAGGATATGCCCCATCACATATTGCACACACAGGGCTTACCCCAACACCCCAGACATGCCCCATAACCCACACAGTACACACAGGACATGCCCATCATCATATTGCACACCCAGAACTTGACCCAGCACACACCCCATCACCCAAGGCTTACTCAAGCACCCTAGGACATGCCCCATCACCACACTGCACTCCATGGGCGCTCTGATTTATAAATACACGGAGGCTCCTATTATGCATCAACTCCTTCTTTATTCCCTCAGCAGCAAAAAAGAGGGTAACATGTAAATGAAAGAAAATTTCAACTAATCAAATCACCCATAACATAAACCCCTCCCTCCCCACTATAAAACCCAACGTCCAAATATAGCTCCTCCTCTTTCTTTGCTGCTCCCTCAGCTAAGTGAAACTTTATTTTACTGTGATATTTATTATGCTTACTTAAGTGTTTATGTAACTTAATTGCTTTGTTTATAATATTGTTTTATTATAATATGCTTGTGGGAGATTTTGTCTCCTCAGTTTTGTCTGTATAGTGGTTTACTGTTATACTTGCTCGTTTAGGTTTTCCCCCTAGGGTGATTATACCCTTCCCTCCCCCCTGTTACTTACTTTTAGGCTGGACAAACGGAGAGAACCGAATCAAGTTCTCCGTTTGTCCGTTTCTCCTGGCCGTCGCGCTACTTCACTAGCGCGGCGGCCATCTTTGTGAAGTCCTGCTTCTCCATTGAAGCTTCTGCGCATGCGCGACGCTCGCGGCGGCCATTTTCTTGGAGTCCATGTACCAATGATACATGGACTTCATTATTAACGTCCCCTAACCACGCCCACATCTTTTCCCGGTGCGGCAACGGTCCTGTCACCTCGTTTTCGCGGGTAATCAGCGTTGGGGACTGCAGGGAAGTACCTTATATATTTCTATACCTTTATTGTACTTTTTACCTCAGTACTGTACTTTCATATTATCAGTGTGATCTTTTTATCTGTACTGAGCTACCTTGAGCAGCATATTAATTATTGTACCCTGTTTCATATTGTACATTGTGCATCTGTTCATATTGGGTTTTGTGAGTTGCATTTATCATGCAGCCCTGCAAAGACACCGAGAAGGCTGAGACCTCGGTAGGTCCACTATCCCAGGGCTCCTCAATTGACCTTTTGGGGTCCCAGGAACTGCAAGATTTATTGGATGCCACAATGGCAAAATCGGTCTCCCAAGCTTTGAATTCAGCTATGGGGCTGATGTCGTCAAATTTGGCATCCTCTATTTCTTCAGCCTTAAAAGCTGCACAAGACCCTATGCTTAATAGAGAAATTCCGCAGATGGGGTCAGAACCCAATAAACAGGGACCGGGCCGTAAGGCCACTGCCAAGGTAAAACATGCCCTCAGACCTTTACTACCGGACATGCCACGTCATGTCACAGATGGCGCGTTACCGCGCAAAAGAGCCTTGCATCAGGCTAAATCGATGCGTAATTGGAAAAGGGCTAGAGCCCTACAAGATGAGGACTCTGAGTCCATTTCAGAGGGGGCATCTGATGGGTCTTTTCTCTCCGACCAAGAAGAGATAGGAGCAGACTGTGAGTCGCCCAATGATTCCGATGGGGTTACCCCAATTATGACAAGCCTGTTTCAGGCCGATGACTGCATACTAGATCCTAATGGCTGTCCATTATTTGACCCTGAACAATTACATCATCCCAGATCTTCCGAGTGGGTACCCTCTGCTCACGTAGCAGACTATGTCGCATTGAGAGTGCGCAAACCTTTGGACAAGCCCACTAGGGACAAGTTGAGGGCTGAATGCCCTAGACCCACAGTCCCTAACTCAGCCTGTAGAACCCCAGAGGTTGATCCAAAAGTGGCCCAATTTTTGTCTAGAACAGGCTGGAAAGCCCGTAAAGGATTGGACTATTCTTTACGCAACTGCCAGGATAGGGTTTTGGATGTGTTAGGGCCCCTAACCAAAATCTTTGAAATGGCTGAATCAGCTTCTGCACAGGGTACGGCTATTGACCCGGAAACCTTAAGAGGTTGGGTCCAAAGGGCCATTTGTTTTGTAGGAAACGCCAACACGGCGTTGGCATGTGAACGCCGAAAGGCGATCCTACTTAAGATTGAACCAAAACTGGTCAGCTTGGCATCATCGGAACCAGGCCCCAAGGCTAATGGTATGCTCTTTGGCGACTCATTTGTCAAAGACTTGGGCTCATTTGTACAGACTTTTGCGGCATTGGATAAGGCGCAAACTACTATGCGCAGAGTCTTTCAGCCCAGAGTTTTTCAAAAGGCCGGCAGATCTAGAGGCCATCTGGCCGGCCGGGGGAGCAGGGGTATCCCACGGAACCCCAGGGGCCTCATACAACAGAGACCGGTCGTCTACCAGGAAGCTAGGGCTCCTGCCCCTCAGTTTTTCCCGCAAAGAGGACGACCTTGGCAGAGCAGAGGCGTCCGAGGTTCCTTGCAGCACAGACGAACCTATGGTAAGTCATATATCCCCTCCCTTAACCCGTCATCCTATGGTAGGGGGAAGATTGGCCCTTTTCATAGACAATTGGTACAAGATCACGACAGACCCTTGGGTGTTACAAACAGTGAAGGGTTTTTGTATAGATTTTATAGCATGCCCTTATCAGGATATACCCCCCAAAAAGTTGGTAATGTCACACAAAGATTGTCAACTCATAGATTTGGAAATCAGGAATTTGATTTCCAAGAGAGCGGTTGTACCAGTCGGAGAGAACAATGCCGGATTTCTCAGCAATATCTTCCTAGTTCCAAAGAAGGGCGGAGGTTCCCGACCGGTCATCAATCTTCGCCCTTTGAATCAGTTCGTACGATACCACCATTTCAAGATGGAAGGAATTCAGAATCTGCGAGACCTCTTATGCCTGAAGGACTGGATGGTGAAGCTGGACCTCCAAGACGCCTATCTAACAGTCCCTGTGTTGGAAGACCATCAAAAGTATCTTCAGTTTCTATGGCACGGAAAGATCTGGAAGTTTATATGCCTTCCGTTTGGTCTCTCCTCCGCTCCTTGGTGCTTCACCAAGTTACTAAGACCGGTGGTGGGACATTTACGCAGAAAAGGAGTCAGACTCATTATTTATTTAGACGACATGCTGATTATGTCGCAAGACATAGAATCACTACACCTTCACATGACATGGACGATCGACCTACTGCAGAAACTAGGTTTCCTCATCAATTGGGAAAAATCGATGTTAAATCCTGCACAACGGATAGAGTTTCTAGGTTTCTTGATCGATTCCACGCACGGTTCTCTACAACTACCGAAAGAAAAAATCAAAACTATCAGGAAGGAAATAAAGGGAGCTCTATCAAAGTCAACTTTGACGATTCGTCACTTGGCCCGGATCATAGGTCTTTTGTCGGCATCTATACAAGCAATTTTCCCCGGTCCTCTACATTATCGGGCTCTCCAGCGGCTCAAAACCCGCTCATTACACCAATGTTGGACGTACGATCAAGCAGTACCTCTGGATTGCGAAGCGACGGAAGAACTGAAGTGGTGGCTACGGCACATGGAGGCCTGGAACGGCAGAGCGATTTTCAGTTCCTTCCCGGATTTAGTGATCGCTTCAGACGCCAGTCTACACGGATGGGGTGCCACCTGCGACAATACCTTCACCGGAGGACGGTGGTCTCTTCCGGAGCAAGAATTACATATCAATTGTTTGGAGCTCTTGGCAGGTACATTCGCAGTCCGAAGTTTTACGAACAATTTAACGAATTGTTCAGTGTTACTTTGTATGGACAATGTTTCAGCAGTGCGCTATATCAATCATCTGGGTGGCACAAAGTCCCAGGTCCTCGCACAACTAGCAATGGAATTTTGGCATTTCTGCCTAGAACACAACGTATCGGTTCAAGCCTTACATATTCCAGGACTAGAGAATGTGGAAGCAGATTGGGGTTCGCGTCACCTCAGAGATACAAGCGATTGGCGACTCCTGCCGTCGATCTTCCAAAGCCTACAAAGACTGTGGGGTCCATTGGATGTCGATCTGTTTGCCTCTCGACTGAACACACAATGTCCGAAGTTTTACAGCTGGAGACCGGACCCCGAGGCTTTGGCCACGGACGCGTTTCTCCAGGTGTGGACAAAGAACAGATATTATGCATTTCCCCCGTTTTGTCTCATTGCCAGAACACTAGTTCATCTGCGAAGATTCAAGACGTCAGCAGTTCTAATCACGCCTTGGTGGGACTCTCAACCGTGGTTCCCGATGCTTCTGGAAATGTCGATAGATTGTCCACGCATCTTACCAGTGGTTCAAAATTTGTTGACGGATCCAGAAGGGAACCATCATCCATTGATCCAAACTGGAAGCATGGTACTCGTAGCATGGTTACTTTCAGGGGACCATGGTGTTTACCAAACATTTCACAATCAACTGAAACGCTCTTGGCAACAGCTTGGGCCCCAGGCACCCGAAGACTATACGGTAATGTCTGGAAGTCATGGGCTCATTGGTGCTTGGAACGAGACGTGGATCCCGTATCAGCTCCTGTCACAGACATATTGAATTTCCTGACCTTCAAATTTGATGGTGGTCTAGCTTATAGATCAGTTAATGTTTTGCGCTCTGCTATTTCTGCAGGACATGTAGGTTTTGACTCAAACCCAGCAGGCAGACATATGCTGATTTGTCGGCTGCTGAAAGGTATGAGATTGTCAAAACCCCCGACACCAAGGTACTCTAACCTCTGGGATGTTGTATTACCTCTACAGTTATTGGAACATTGGCCACTCAATAAAGACCTTTCATTAAAACAATTGTCTGCGAAATTGTTTTTTCTTTTCTGTCTTATCTCATGCAAACGGGTAGCAGATGTTAGGGCTCTGGAGGTAAGCTCAAGATCTTTTTCTCCAGATGGGGTCTCGTTTGACATTTCTAAAAGAACTAAGACTGCAATTAAGTCAGTGTCCTACCCTGCTTTTCCGGCACACCCCCAGTTATGCCCAGTTTTATGTCTAAAAGAGTATGAACAACGTACAGCCCTATGGCGTCAACCGGTAGTTTCAGACCTGTTTCTTGCCTTACGTAAACCTCATACCCCAGTTTCAACAGGGTCCTTAGCCAGATGGGTCAAATGGTTACTCAAAGAGGCTGGCGTGGATACTACTATTTTCGGACCTCATTCAGTCAGAGGTGCGATGGCCTCTAAGGCTTTCAGATTAGGATGTAGATTAGAAGATATCATGAAAGCAGCTGATTGGTCCAGGGAATCTACATTTAAGGAATTTTATTTCAAACCCTGTACTCATTTTTCTTCTGTTGTGATTGATCAACTTTAAAATTGCATAATAGGAGCCTCCGTGTATTTATAAATTCTAGGATTTTGCTAAGTCATGACGTAAAGTCATGATTTATAAATACACGGAGGCGAGTATTATTCCCACCCAGGATGTTTTTATACTCGCCCTACCCATATAAGTTTTTCATGTGTGTGTATATATATATTTTTCTATTAAGTCATGTTGAGATTTAAGATTATTTTAATAACCCATACATGGAATATTACCAGTCTCCTTTCTCTCTTTTTCTTTGCAGTTTGAAGCTTGGTCGTCAGTGCTTCGGTATTCGTTATCGTTTGGAGGTTTTTTTTACAGTTTTTTATCCGTTATGGCCTAGTTCATGGATGGACAAGTGTTCGATAGATAACAGTTGAATGGACTGAACTTTACATCAAAGAAAGAGGAGGAGCTATATTTGGACGTTGGGTTTTATAGTGGGGAGGGAGGGGTTTATGTTATGGGTGATTTGATTGGTTGAAATTTTCTTTCATTTACTTGTTACCCTCTTTTTTGCTGCTGAGGGAATAAAGAAGGAGTTGATGCATAATACTCGCCTCCGTGTATTTATAAATCATGACTTTACGTCATGACTTAGCAAAATCCTAGAATTTCAGAGCACAAGCAGGGAACGTGAGTTGCAGTATGGTAGGATTTCTGTGCACCTGGCCAGCACGCAGACACCATGTTGCCAGAGGACTGCTGAGGGGACATCTTTTTTTTTTTTTAAGGTGTCGTCTGTGCACCCCTGCATTCATGTGTGTGCTAGTTTTAGTATTTAGGGATAAAGCTTAGAAGGTGCAGCAATCACCATGGAAAGCAATGGAATGTACCAGCCAATTGCTCCACTTTTAGAAATTTTTACTAGAATTGCCCTTTTTATCTATTTATATACCCTGACAGAGGATATTGTGAGTTTAAAGTAACTACTAGATGCACTATGGTGACTGCATTTCTCTTGAACATGCTTCTAAACAATACAAACTTCAGGGCTGCATTTGGTAAAACGACTATATATACTTATATCAACAAACTATTTTTAATACCTTCTCCCAATAAAGATTATTGCCAAAAATGCAAAAATTTTACTTTTATTTATTTTTCAAATCAACAGAAAAATATAGCAACTCTGGCCTGAGAAATATTAGGCGACTCTGAATGCTGGGAGGTGACGAACACCGGCGCTAAACATTCTTGAGATGCACAGAGCAGTATGAGACCATGTGTGTATGCCAATTGAGTCCAGACATCATGCTGCCCGTGCCTTGTTACAAATCGCTTTCTTTTAATCCCATATAAATCCTTATAAAACAGAATTTCATATTGACTTGTTTAACCCTTTAGACCATTTGTCCTTGTGTTTTCCTTGGTGACATGGGCTGGGTGACATTTCTGGGGTGTTTGCATTTAGCTGTAATTTTCTTCTTTCTCACATTATGTAACAAATTAAATATTGTTTTTATTGTCATAAGAAGGGCTTTTGTTAGATACCATTATGTTCATCATATCTTATAATTTACTACAAAAAACAATCATAAAATATGATGGGAAAAAAAAAGAAAACGCAGGTGCGCGGGTGCTCTAGTGCTCGAGGCATTAAAGCATCACCATCGCAAACACCGTTTTATTAACCGCAGGATGGACTAGGTCCGTCCAATGTCGGCAACGCTTTGCCAGACAGTACGGGCCTAGTCCGTCCTCTGTCGGCAAAGGTAAAAATTGGCCACACCTCTTGTGCCCTTAATAGGTTTATAGTTATTGATGTTGCCATAGCAACAGCCCTGCTAATCGTTAGAAGTCCTCCTCATTGGATTTCACAGAATTTTAAGGCCCCAGTGAAATTATTTTCAATGTAAAACAGTTTCTTCTTAACACAAAAATAATTGCATTTCACATATATTAAAACATGTACAACATACAGAAAATAAGCTACTTGGAACTGCTCCTTTATTACTCAGCCCATGAGTTGTAATAGCATTCTTGTTAAATTAAACAATACCCTACACATACCTTTCAAAGAATGACAATGACCCTATGTGTCGCTAGAAAAATTAAGGCTTTTTTGTAGTCATATTTATTGATGACAGATTTTTGTTTTGGGACAAACATGGGGCTACATGCAATAAATTCCTTTTTCTTTATTTGTATTCTGGCTGTTAGATACCTGGGAATAGATCCAATTTACAACTCATGACAGTTTGCTAGTTATTTAGTTCACTATACAGACAAAAAGATTGGGACACCTGACCATTACATCAACAGGGACGTTTATGACATACTCGGTCGTATAACAAATAATTTTCAGCAATAAGCCATATTAAAGCCTCTCAACACTCATGGTGTCATTAGTAGACATGTGCATTCATTTTCGGACAAATGCATTTTTAGACGAAAATAGCATTTTTGTCCATTCATCCGAATCATGAAAATGAAAAACTAAAGAAATCCGAATGAACAAATGCTAAATGAACGAAATTAATTTGTTCATTCGGATGCTGACAGCCACTCTGATGTGTCGAATTTTGTCTCAATTTCGGCTTAAGTTATTGTATGTAATGTTAATAGCATTACATAAGCCATAATGGATGTGAAATAGAGTCGAAAAGTGTTGAATTCATCCGAATTGACCTAACCTGTAACATTATGCTATGCAGAAGAAAACTAATCGTAAATGAATCATAACTGTCTTATGACTCTGATCTGTGGAATTCGTCCATTTGGCAATTCAGCTTAATTTCGAATAAAGTAAGTCTATTTCACTAAAGTTCGAATTTAGTGGTCGACCTCCAAATTCGAATTTTAGTCCATAGACACAATAGACTCAAATGTAAAGTTAGGTGGAGGAGGGATCAGCGCTGTATGTTAAATTAAAAAAAAAGGGTTTCACACCGAAAGGAGACGTCAGGACATTCAAAAAACATGGGGAAAAATGCCAAAAGGTACACTGGCACCTGCTCTTCCCCCCAGGGAACCAAAACGGGACCAGCGCCCTCGTTAAAGGACTTTTTGTATAAACCCTGGGATATAGCTGGAACACAATCCAAGATTGCGACCGCAACGAAAAGCCCGCCAAATGACTCTGACTAAGAGTCTGACGAGCCCAGTAGCAGGCCCAGCTTCCCTGGATCACCACCGCAATCGCAATCGGCCCTTACCAGGGATGATCTCACGGGCACAGCAGCACAAATGAAACAGGACCTTACAGAAGCTGTCAACAGCATACAATCGACGATTAAAGAGGAAGTATCCATAATAAAAGCAGACCTCCAGGTGCAGGGACATCCAGTCCCTTGAGGGAGACGTGGAAAAACTTTAAGGTGCAGTGATTGCACTTGAAAATCGCATGGAATCACAAGCAAATATGGCATCTTTTATGATGCTACAAACAATGGACCTAGACAACAGAGGGAGGCGAAACAACCTCCGAGGTGTGCCGGAATCTAAAACAGACGAAGATGTTAAACGTATTTTAATTGACATTTTCCAGCCTCTTCTCCAGTCCAGAGAATCAAACCCGATCATCTTTGACCGAGCGCCCTGGGCCCTGAGGCCCAAGGGTCCACCTGAGTCTCCACCACGCAACATAATTTGTTGCATTCATTCGTACACGCAAAAAGAAGCAATCCTAACAGCAGCCAGATCTGCTAAAGCCATTTCGTACGAAGGCTCCCCCATTTAAATAATGCAAGATATATCCTGGCTGACACTGCAAGCCAGAAAGCCATTCAAGCCACTTACAGAAGCTCTTCGGCAGGCAGACTTACCATACCAATGGGGCTTCCCCTTAAGCCTATCTGTGCACAAAAACGGAGAGAGATACATGGTGCACACAGCCGCAGACGTGGCGGATTTCTGTGCACGACTCCAGATTCCTGAAGTCCAGATCAAAGACTGAACTACTCACAATAATTTGCAAAAAATGCTACCCCAGCCTTCGCGCAACCCCTGGCAACCCCTGGAAGCTGAACAACCGAGCAGCCCATTACCCCAGACTTCAAATAGAAGGAGACTGCTGAAAGACTCGTGTAAAATGATTCTCAAGCCCACCCTGGCAGGCTTCACTGGGCAGAAATGAACGGACCGTCTGGACATATTGGTTCTGATAATGCAGCCCGATCGGCTCTGAATTGGTCTACTCGGCCTTATTCATAAACATCTTTGCACTATCATATTATTTTTTACCCTTGTTGGGACTATGAGGACAAGCCCTCTACCCATTTCAAACTACCACACAGACAGCAGCGGACATGCTCCAATCATTCCGTTTCACCGTGAACTTGGATATGACTGCAGACTGTCTTGCTACCCGGACATTCCGAAGCAAAGAGACACGCATACAGAGTTTTTCTAGGAAGCCATAAAGTAACACAGCGGTCACCTGTATATATTTACTGTCATGGTGATCTTATAATTTATATATTGCAGGTTTACCCACAATGCAGATAGAGAGTGTGACCCTCACAGTCGCTTACACCATCATGCCTGCTACCCGCTCCCTGGTAGCCCGCCAGTCACCTAAAATCTAAGCCCCCCCAAATAGTTCAATGTTTAGTTTCCCTTTCGCTTACCCATCTCAAAAGGTTTATCGCTGAGCGGATCAGACTTAACCCCCGATGGTTATTTTGTTTTTGATCCCTTCAACTCCAAGACAAAAAGAGCCCCCTCACCCCCTTAGCTTGACGCACTGTGAATTTCTAGGCACGACGTGATCCCTCATGGCAATGGGGATCCCATCTTGCCTATGCGTCAAAGGCCAACCGCCAATTCCTCCCTTAGGATTGATGGAATGTCTAAAACATTATATTCTCACAGAGATGTTGTGCCTGTTGCACATGTTGTTTGTTTTCAAGATGTTAGTCTTCTGTGCCGCCACTAGAGTGACCTCCGATGAGAATTTGTTAGATCATGCCCATACGGCAACAACCCCTTAGACTCAAAATGTTGCCCAATACCTCACATCTGACTGTTCTTTCCCTAAACGCAAGAGGATTAAATTCCCCCTTTAAGTGCTCTAAACTACAACGGGACCTGACATCCCACAAAGCCAGCATAGCTCTAGTGCAAGAGACTCACTTTAAATGTAACAAAGTCTCTAATTTCAAGCTACATAGATACGCACAAGCATTATACTCCCACTCTCCCCATCAAAAGAATAAAGGGGTGGCAATCTTTATCAATGATAACATACCCTTTACCCTAAGCAACTAATGGTCTGCTAAAGAGGGCAGGATTATTTTTATTAAAGGGAAGATTGGTCTTACACCCGTCACACTAGCAAACATATATTCTCCTAACACAATGCAGCAGACATTTATCTGTAATATGCTTACGCTCTTTTGCAAAGGGGATGCTTATTCTGGGAGGTGACTTCAATATGATCCTAGATTCCATCTTGGACTCCTCCACCGGCTCTACCCATCTCAGGCAATCACAGCAGAGGCGGGTAAGAAAAGCCCTACACACATGCCAACTCATTGACTCGTGGAGAGCCCTGCACCCTTCCCAAAAAGATTACACTTACTATTCCCACATCCACTCCCGCTATACACGCATTGGCCACATCTATATATCACATAGATATCTACAACAGGTCACAAGAGCCACTATTGGCTTAATCACATGGAGCGACCACGCACCAGTGACACTCACCATCTTTAACCCCACACAAACCAAAACGCAACATACGCCTTAATGATACACTCCTCACTGACCCAAACATAGTCACTAAAGTAGAAACGATTTTGACTGAGTACTTGAGGCTAAACGATACGGGAGATGTCTCAAAACTGCAAGTATTATTTTGCCATTTTATATGCCCCAGCCATTTTGCCCAATAATATGCCAGTATTATTTTGCCATTTTATATGCCCCAGCCAATTTGCCCAATAATATTCCAGTATTATTTGGCCATTCATATACCCCAGCCAATTTGCCCAATAATATGCCAGTTTAATTTGTCATTAATAAGCCCCAGCCAATATGCCCAATAATATGCCAGTATTATTTGCGTATAATATATCCCAGCTAATTTGCCCAATATATGTCCCTACCACACTCCTAGCCTGGAATAGCCTCAGAAATGACCGGACAGTGATTCACTCCCCATCCCCCTACTGCCCGTGACGCACAATCATGACTTCCCCCCAGGCTTACACTACCACACCGTCCACCGCCTTTCTAACCCAGACATCAAATTCCCAAGGCTAGGCCACATTCTTATAGGCAATGACATACAAAAACTAGAGGACATGGACCTACAAACAAGTATTACCCCCAACGTAACATTCAGTCACAAACAGATTAGACATTATGTACGCTCATTGGAGAAACAAGGCCGCTCCCGGCAGAACCCACAAAGTTTGAAAATCTGTGTGTACCTCCTTTCTAGACCCGTAAACTAATATCCACCACATATCAAACATCAATAGAAGCGCACACGCAATCCCGTCCATACTTCACTAGATTGTGGTAGAGAGATCTCCAAATCTCCTTCACTGATGAGCAATGGGGAATTTTTTTTACAACACAAAAGTGTTCCATCTCTGCCGAAGTCAAGAAACAGCCTATAAACTACTGACGAGATGGTATAAAATTCCAGCCGACCTCCACCGCATTTCCCCCTCCATATCCCCTAAATGCTAGAGATGTAATTCGGCTCAAGGCACATACCAACATATATGGTGGTCGTGTCCTTTGCTAAAAGAATTCTGGGAAGCCATAACCAAAACAATTTGGGCGTTAGAAGACCCAGACTTTCTTGTCACCCCGAAGCTAATTCTCCTGCATCACCCCCCCCCTCCCCCATCCCATAGACAAATATAAAAGATCCTTATCGATTCATTTTTTAAATGCGGCAAAAGCCCTTGTACCCCTCCATTGGAAACAAACCAAGCCCCCGGTCTTTGCTGAATGGGTAGAGTCGGTTGAGAAGATCCGGACACAGGAAAGTCTGACCCAGACAGCCAGGGGTAAAGGTCTGGCCCATGGTCTTCGTTGGCTAGTATGGTCCGAATACATGTTATCAGAGTAATTTAAGGCAAGCCTCCCACCCAAAAACATTAACATGCTACCAGGCTTGTGACAAAATCTATGACACAAACTATGCTGATTGACAGATTTTTAACAGCCGATAAAGTGCCATATTCTTGAGGGCAGCAAACTTATAATCTGCTATTCCCACTATTTCATTGAAAAATTCATACCCAACGACACTCTGCTGGCGGCAGTTTTTGTTGATTCCCCCAACCCACCCCCTTTCCCCCCTTTTTTTTTCTTTCCCTTTTTATTTTATATGATGTATTTGTTCCATATGAATAGTAGTCTGATGGATGGTACTTTGTTGGAACGTATGTTAGAAAAGAACAGCGCTGTCCCACAACTCTATAAGAGCAGTTCACCTTTAATTTCTATATGTAATTATAGAGGACTGAGAAGCTCTACTCACTGGGACTGAATAATGCGTATTCATATGCTTTGGCATTCAGGAAATTCTGGTTCCTTGGATTTTTGAGGAGACCAACTAGTTTTTGTATTTATTGTTCTTTATTGTAATATTACACAAGTACTGTTTAACCACATCTCCATCAACACGCAGCATTACGGACTCTGTCCTCACTGGTAGGTCAAGCAGAGATACAATAATAGGATTGTTAACTAGCTCTTGTGCCATGTACTGTAAGAATTTTTGTTTATTGTTACAATGTTCACCAGCAAGCACGAGCCACGAGTGGATCCAAGACGACAGTAGTAGGCCTAATACTGGTCCATATGAAAGTGAACCTCTTCTCTCCCATTTTTCCTACCACATACCGTTCTGTATTCATGTGTTTATGTAAATGTAAAAATTTTATACTGATGCACTATTTACCATCCACCAGAAAATCAATAAAAAGATACTAGGAATTTAAAAAAAAAACCACAGAATTTCAACAGTTCAATAGCATAAGGTAGGGGATGAATGAAATTTGAATGAAATTTGACTCTTTCAAACAAATTCTGCAATAGGTGAATTATTTCCCATTCGGACGAATGAATATATGAAAATATTGAACGAATTTTGTCTGAAACTAATGCAGTAATGGACGAAATTCATTTTGGACGGAAAACAAAAAACAATTCTCGTCCGAATGGATGAAAACGAAGCGAAAATTTTCGTTTTGCCCATATCTAGTCATTAATATCAATGAAAATGCTGTATAAAGCAAATACATCACTTCTACAGTGATGTAACTGTGATGTGAGGCATTATTGGGAACCTGCCGTTGGTGTATCAGTCCTGCACACGGGGCATTGTATTACGCTTTGTGAACATGGGGGGATCTGAGCATTCATCGAAAGGCTATATCAGAGCTTAAGGGGCTGCACATTGAATAAACTATTGTATGCTTGCATTCTGATAGGTATGTGTTCGGAATTTGTTTTTGGGATTTGGATAATGAATATTCAACCTGTACATTAATATGTAATTGATCCTTTAACAGCTTCGACTCTTCTGGGAAGGCTTTCTACAAGGTTTTGGAGTGTTCCTTACTTGAAGGAAGCAAGGGTTAAACAAGCTGGAATGTCCATTTAATATGCCAGTGTTATTTTGCCATAATATGATACAGCCATTTTTCCATTAATATGCCAGCATTATTGTGCCAATAATATACCACAGCCAATTTGCTCATTAGTATGTCATTATTATTTTGCCACATGCCAGTGTTACTTTTGCCATTAATGTGCCACAGCCAAGTTGCCAAATAATATGCAAGTATTATTTTTCCATTTTATATGCCCCAGCCATTTTGCCCAATAATATGCCAGTATTATTTTGCCATTTTATATGCCCCAGCCAATTTGCCCAATAATAGAACATTATTATTTTGCCATTAATAAGCCCCAGCCAATTTGCCCAATAATATGCAAGTATTATTTTGACATTTGATATGCCCCAGCCAATTTGGCCAATAATATGCCAGTATTATTTTGCCATTTAATATGCCCCAGCCAATTTGCCCAATAATATGCCAGTTTAATTTGTCATTAATAAGCCCCAGCCAATATGCCCAATAATATGCCAGTATTATTTGCGATTAATATGCCCCAGCTAATTTGCCCAATACATGTCCCTTTCCCCCGGGCTTACCTTTGTCCCTGGTGGCTAGTGGCAGGCAGCATGGTGTCCTCCATCTGGTCTGTTTGGCTCCCCCTCGGTGTGTGCAGAGAGGTCACGTGACCCGGGGCATGTACCCGGAGCTGAACAGGCACCACGGAGGTTTCTCTGTGCTGCCTGTTTGGCTCCCCGTGCAGCCTGCTTGATCTTCTGATCTCCCCAGCCAGCGTCTCTGCTGGCAAGCAAGGTTTTTATAATTATTTTTTTTAAAGGGGTGTCTTTTTATTTTTCATTTTGTGCCGCCCCTAAAGGCATAGAAGGCAAGCGCTAAATGCAGCACTGATCCCCTCTCCATCTAACTTTACATTTAGCACAATGCAGTCAGACAGGTAACGTTCACCTGAACGTTCCATGAAGCTCCTCATGCAGTTTCTGTGCCGATATTAATGCCAGTGGAAGTTTGGAACTCTTCAGCTATGGAATCAGCAGAGCATTGGCAACTTTTATGTGATTCGTGGCTGCTGTTCCTAAAAGCTTCCACTTTCCCCTAATACCACTTATAGTTTACTTTTGATTTTATACAACTGAGGCAATGGGTCTGATCAGTGGCATACTTACCGTTAGTGCAGGGGTCGTAGCTGCGACCGGGCCCATTCATCCTTGGGGCCCAAAGCAGCTTAAGAAAGTAGGGGGGGGGGGGGGGCTGCTGAACATAACTGGCAAATAACACTGGCTAATGGGCAATATAAGTGGCAGATGGGCAGAATAATACTGGCAAATGGGCAAAATATGAGTGGCAAATGGGCAAAATATAAGTGGCAAATGGGCAGAATAATACTGGCAAATGGGCAAAATATAAGTGGCAAATGGGCAATATGAGTGGCATATGGGCAAAATATAAGTGGCAAATGGGCAGAATAATACTGGCAAATGGGCAAAATATAAGTGGCAAATGGGCAAAATATAAGTGGCAAATGGGCAATATGAGTGGCATATGGGCAGAATAATACTGGCAAATGGGCAAAATATAAGTGGCAAATGGGCAATACGAGTGGCATATGGGCAAAATATAAGTGGCAAATGGGCAGAATGATACTGACAAATGGGCAAAATGAGTGGCAATTGGGCAGAATAATAGTGGAAAATGGGCAAAATATAAGTGGCAAATGGGCAGAATAATACTGGCAAATGAACAAAATATAAGTGGCAAATTGGCAGAATAATACTGGCAAATGGGCAAAATATAAGTGGCAAATGGGCAGAATGATACTAGCAAATAGGCAAAATAACACTGGCAAATGGGCAAATATGAGTGACATATGGCCAAAATAACACTGGCAAATGGGCAAAATATAAGTGGCATATAGGCAAAATAACACTGGTAAATGGGCAAAATATGAATGGCATATGGGCAAAATATGACTAATAAATGATGGGCAAAATAATACTGGCTGTGGCATATTTATGGGGAGGTTAATAGTGGCATATTTATGGATATTTGTGGCATAATAGGCACATTGACTGTGGCATATTAATGGGCTAATTGTGGCATAATGGGCACATTGGCTGTGGCATATTATTGGGCATATTGGCTGTGGCCAAAGTGATAGTGTGGCACATTCTGTGGGGCAAAATAACATTTACACTGTGGCATGCCAAATTGTGTGGGTGCAATATGAGTACAAGCCAAGTGCTGTGGGTACTGTATAGTGCTGTATTAAGACCTTTAGGTCCAATGTGGGTGCAGAGGAACGTAATAAAAATAAGAAATGAACAATTTTTCAATAACATTTTTATTACATATTGTTACGGTTACTCCCAGGCTAGCTGGAAGCTGGACCGCTAGAAAGTCTGGATCACAGTTTAGAGAGAGAGAGAAGCCACTTTGTCTCGATATATTCAGACGGATCTTGTAAGTGTAGATCAATCCCACTAGCTATTTTACAGCTAGGATACTCTTTCCCCACAAAACGAGTCAAGGCTGCGATTTGAAAGTCAAACAAGAACTGACCAGAACTGTTTATTGATGTAGAAACACAGAATATATACATTTGAACATCTTGACAAACCAAATTGGACAAAGGAACTATAACAGGATTAAAGTTTTTTTTTTTAATATTTATAATCTTTATTATTTTATCATAAAAACATAAAAGACAATACAATAACACATACATAGCATACCCTTTGTTTCCTTTAGAGCTTTTAGAGCTTACTTAAATTCTTATCCCTTATCAGATCCGACTGGTCTGTTATAAAAGCATGTAGATTGAACTGTCCCCCACTCTCCTCCGCTCAGCGAGGCCAAGTGAGGGGGGGAGTAGTGACTTTTCTCCTTGGGATACCAAAATCTCTTAGACTATAGCGTTTGAGCCGTATGTGTTTCTATAGGGCAACACTCATTCATTCATCATTCATGCTATTACCAACACTATCTTCCTACACAGCGGGTGTGCCGCGACCGGGTCCGTGGTGGGGGGATTCCGTCGGCTGTATTTACCTTCAGTTTTACCTCGAACCCGCCAGGGAAAGTGAGCGTCCCATCAAGAGGCCCTCTCCAGGTAAGTTAGCCATCTTGCCCAAATTTTTTCATATTTATTTCCATTAGTCATGAGCTTGGGATTTGAGTAAAAATACTTTTCCGAGTCTGCTTGGAATTTTATCTGCGTTTTAATCTCCTCCCAGTGAGGGATCTCTTCCTTCCGCCAATACCGAGCAAGGCATATCTTGAAGGCAGAGAAGATATTAATAATTAAGGCCTTATTATTCAGATCTTGATCAGGTAACTCTAGGTGAAACAGGAAAATTTGTGGAGTAAGTAAGTTGTTTCTCCCCGTGATCCAGTCCAATAGGTCAGACGCTCTATCCTTGATCAATTTTAATTGATCACATTCCCACCAAATATGGTATTGGGAACCGGGGAGTCTCTGGCATCGCCAGCATAGGTCTCTAGTATTCGGATCAAATTTGGCTATTCGGGTGGGGACTAAGTACCACCTGTGGGTGAGTTTGTAGTACTGCTCTTGTATGTTAATACAATGATTAGCCCTTCTAATCTCCCCCCAAGCTTTAAACCAATCCTGTGGGGGGTAGGTTGTCCCCATTTCAGTTTCCCATTGTGTGAATGCCAAGGATTTCCCGACCTTCTCCCCTTTGTCCAGAAACCTGCGAGCCTTCGCAATTACATTTTTATTGTTAAGAGAGGTCAGGAAGGTTTCCCACTCCGAACTTTCCGTAGGTGGATTTGCCCTTAGAAAAGATCTAATTCTAATATAACTAAAGAGTTCCGTATCAGGGAGATTGTGATTCCTTATCAAAGATTGGAAGGAGAGCAAAGCATTATTGATATATAGGTCTCCAACTGTTTTAATCCCTGCATTTATCCAGTTCGATAATGGGATAGATGATATACACATTGTAAGTATCTGGATAGGGGCTGCCTTTGATAGGGTTTCCCCCGTTCCCTGGGCTTTCTTAATTTTATGAAATGAGGTGTTTATATCACGTATTAATTTACAGGTTATCCCTGTGTTTTTATATAACCTAAGAGGCAACCAAATCAATTATGGCAAAAAGAGGTTTCCAAGTTTAACCAACCTTTTTTGATTGTGGTATGGTTATTCCATGCAGTTGCATGTGATAATTGGGCTGCTTCATAAATTCTATGAAGATCAGGGTAGCCAAGTCCGTCTTTACTTAAGTTACGTTTTAAAATGTGGCTGGGGACACGAGGTTTTTTAGCTGACCATACGAATTTAGATAGGAGGAGGTCTAATTCCCTTAGTATGTTTCTTGGTACCCTGTAAGGTATGGTCCTCATTAAATAAACTATTTTGGGGAGTATATATGATTTTACTATATTGATACGTCCCATCCAGGATGATTCTAATTTTGACCATGTTGTCATTGTTTTTTGCAAATTTAATAGTAAAATCTTATAATTATATGGGACAACTTCATCTATCTGCCTGACTATTTTTATACCCAAATAATCTATCACTTCCTTCCCTTTTCTCATATTACCGAGTGGTGCTAATGTTCGTCTGTCCTCATCTGAACAGTACAGAGGAATGATCTGCGTTTTAAGAAGATTAATCTTGTAGTTAGAGTGGGAGCCATATACATGTATGGCTTCCAATAAGGCCGGGATTGACAATTGTGGATGAGTTAGGGACAAGAGGACGTCGTCCGCGTACAGCGTGATAAGATGTTCTTCCTTTCCCACCCGGACTCCCTTGATGTTATGTGCTTTTCTTAATTGCTGGGCAAGGGGTTCCATCGTCAATGCATAGAGCAGGGGTGCCAAAGGGCATCCCTGTCTAGTGCCATTGTGGATATTCATGAACTCCGAAGCCAGGAAAGGACCCACAATTCTTGCCCGAGGTTTTGTATACAGGGCCATTATCAACTCGTGAAATCTACCGGTTATACCAAATGCTTGAAGGGTTTCTGACATGAATCTCCAGTCGACCCTATCAAATGCTTTCTCCGCATCGAGGGCGACCAGGACTGAAGGGATTTTCTCTTGATGGAGGTATTCCGTAATACCGAAGATCCTTCTGGTGTTTTCCAGCCCCTCTCTCCCTGGCATAAAGCCAGCTTGATCAGGGTGGATCAAGTCATGAATAACTCCCTTCAAGCGATTTGCCAGGATTTTCGAGAATATTTTAATATCAAGGTTGATCAGTGAGATGGGTCTATAATTACCCAGCAATTCAGGATCCTTTCCCGGCTTCGGAATCGGAGAGATCGAAGCCTCAAGCATCTCCTCAAAAAACCCATCCTCTGTACCAACTGAATTATAGAGTCTAACCAGCAAAGGAGATACCACCGGCTCCAGGATCTGGTAAAAGAGTGTAGAAAAACCATCTGGTCCTGGAGCCTTGCCCTTCTGTAGCTCTTTTATAATGTTAGTTACTTCCACCATCGTAATCGGGTGACTTATTGCTGTTAGTTTATTTGCCGGCAGGCTGGGTAAATCTAAGGATCTCAGGAACTCTTTTAAATCGGGTAAGTTTGTTGTGGGCTGGGGGAGGTTGTAAAGTGACTCATAATATTCTTTAAAAGCGGCTGCGATCTTTTCGGGAGCCAGGATAGTCCTGCCGTCCTTCATTATTTTTTTTATTCTTGTACGTGCGGTTTGCGCCTTTAGTTTCTTAGTCAAATCTTTACTGGTTCTATTGTTGCTATAATACCATCTACTTTTCAGGCGTTGCAGTGTGAATTCAGCCTTTTTCTTCATCGCTTTCTTAATTTCAGACTGCAGCTCCTGAATTTCCCTGCTCCTTTGATCATTGGTATCTAATTTGTTTTTCCCCTCCAGTACGGCCAAGGTTACATACAGCTCGGCTAGATCTTTTCCTCTTAGTTGTTTTTGTTTTGACCCTTCCTTTATTAGATAACCTCTCATAACACATTTTAGTGCACACCAGAGAGTCTGGTCAGATACTAATCCGTTATCGTTATTTGTGACAAAGGATTTGGCTTGGTCGAGCAGTTCTCTTTTGCTATCAGCTGAGGACACTATATGGTCGTTCATTCTCCAGTTGTTACGAGATCTATATTCAGGGTTACCCTTGATCTCTATAAAGACAGGTGCATGATCCGACCAGGCAATATTTCCGATGTTAGCCTTCACGCAGTTACTCATCATAGGACCACCCACCAGGAAATAATCAATCCTAGTATAGGTCATATGAACCCGAGAAAAAAATGAATAGTCTCTATCCCCTGGATGGATTGATCTCCACACATCGTATAAGTTGTGTCTAAACAGACAAGTAGAGAAAGCCTCAGCTGCGTTTTTCATACGTGCCTCCCCTTTTTTAAGCCCCCTTGATTGTCTGTCCAGTTCAAAATTGGCAATTGCATTGAGATCCCCGCCAATTATCATAAAACCTCTAGATATTTTTTCAATGGCTTCGACTGAAGTATTCATAAATCTTATAGTACCCTCGGAGGGGGCATATAGATTAACAAGCGTATAAATAATGTCGTTAAGTTTGCATACTAGAATCAGTCTTCGAGCTTCCGGATCTATTTCCTGGTAAATGTATTCAAATTTAATTTTAGATGATATAATTATGGCTAACCCTCTTTTTTTCTTAGATGTCAACGAGGCTGAATAAATGATAGGGTATCTGGAATATTTCCATAGTATACCTCCCTCCTGCGTCCAGTGTGTCTCTTGTATGAAAGCGACATCTATCCCACCCTTAGTCATAGTGTCATAAAGAAAGGCTCTCTTATATGGGGAGTTCAAGCCCTGTGAATTCAAGGTCATCATTTTAAAATGGGTCATATTGTTTTTCTTTCAATCTGGTCACCAGAACCCCCGAACCCTCCCTTCCCCACCACGGCACCCGAATCGACAACACCCCATTCATACACACACACGTCACATATAAGCTCACTCCAGTCGGAGATCTCGTCTCCGGCTTTAGTGAAAATTAAGTCTCCCTTAAACCACAAGGGAGAGTGCGGGGAGACGGGTTCAAGCGGGGGCCTAATATTATCATCTTGTTTTATCATACCCACTCTCCCTCCTCACTGGACTCGATCTGAACAATGGAAAACAAACAAGTTTAAAGAGGATGAGGGAGAGGCCAATCTAGTTTGTAATTCATCACTCCTGAATTATCAAAGGAGTAAAAAAAGTGCCATGTACATCTATACTCATGCTGCCACATACATAATCAGTGTAAATTTTAGAGTGCCTGGGGGGGGGGGAAACAAAGGGGAGGAGACAGTAGATGCATTCATAATTCAGTGTCCATAAGATGGGAGAAAAATAACAGGGTACTGTGTGCATTTATACTATATATCAATGGATAAACGTTTCCCAAGTGGTTACCGTTATACCTCCAAATACATGATCAGACTCAGTTTTAAAAATACATAGAGGAAAAGGGGAAAAAAAAAAAAAACTATATGCGTTTAAACTCAACATCAATGAATAAGTGTCCTCTAAATAGTTACCATTAAGCTTCTAAAAATGTGATCAATCTCAAATTAAAGTCTCGATTTAAAGTGCCTAGGGGGAGGGAAGAGAACAAGTAGAAAAATTGCTATATTGTGTCTTTGTGCTAATCATCAGTGAATTAGTAGTTCTAGGTAATTGTCATTATAAATCTAGTTACATATTCAAATTCAATAAGTGCTTAATATATAAGGGACTAAGGGAAGAGAAAACAAAAAAAAAAAAAGGCTAAGGGGTGACACAGTAATACCAAAGTGCTATGTGCATTTATACTCAGCATCCGTATAAAATTTCCATTATGCTTCTAAGTCAGGGCTTGACAAATTTAATTTGATTCTAGGAGCCAGCAAAATTTTTTAGGAGCCAGACAATCACGCAAACATACACGCAATTCATAAACACACACACCAACCCACTTCACATATACACCAAACACACACCAACCCACTTCACATATACACACACACCACACTTCACATATACACACACACACACACACCAACCCACTTCACATATACACCCCCCCACTTCACATATACACACACACACACCAACCCACTTCACATATACAGCCCCCACTTCACATATACACCCCCCCCCCACTTCACATATACACCCCCCCCCACTTCACATATACACCCCCCCCCCACTTCACATATACACCCCCCCACTTCACATATACACCCCCCCACTTCACATATACACCCCCCCCACTTCACATATACACCCCCCCCCCACTTCACATATACACCCCCCCCCACTTCACATATACACCCCCCCACTTCACATATACACCCCCCCACTTCACATATACACCCCCCCACTTCACATATACACCTCACATATACACCCCCCCACTTCACATATACACCTCACATATACACCCCCCCACTTCACATATACACCTCACATATACACCCCCCCCATCACATATACACCTCACACATACACATACACACCTCACAAATACACACATCACACATATACACCTCACACACATATACACCTCACACATACAAAAGTTTATTTTTTTTCCCCCCTGTCTTAACTTGTGAGTGCTGGGTGTCGTCACTTGACAACCCAGCACTCATCCGAAATAGCAAGGAAGAACGGCTGCAGCACGAATGTTCCTTCCCTGCTGCCTTACCTCATTGCAGGGCTGGGGAACATTCGTGCTGAAGCCGATCTTCCTTGCTATTTCGGATGAGTGCTGGGTTGTCAAGTGACGACACCCAGCACTCAGACACGCGTTGCCCGAGGGGGCGGAGCTTACTGTCTGCGCGATCCGCACAGACTTCTCCCCCTCGCGCTGCAAAAATCCACGAACACACGGACGGCAGCAGCAAGGGGGTCATGTAGGGAACGGCACCCGGGCGCCAGGCTTAATTTCCAGGTCGCCATGGCGACCTGGCGCCCGGGGTTTGTCGAGCCCTGTTCTAAGTACATAATCAAACTCCATTTTAAGTGTTAAAAAAAAAAAAAAAAAATCGTATAAATACATTTGTTATTCACTAGTCCTCAATTAACAAAGAAGAGAGTACTATATTGTGCCCAGTGATTCCCATTATAAATCCGGTTACATATCCAATTTCAATAAAGTGTATACAAAGAGAGTAAAAAAAAATAAAAAAAAAACCCTGAATATATTTGTAATTCATTATTCCTAAGTTAACAATGAAGAGGAAAATACTATGATGTGCCTTTGTGCTAATCGTCAGTGAATTAGTATTTTCTAAGTGAATGCCATTATAAGTCCGGGTACATGTCCAAATTCACTGAAGTGCTTAACATGCAAAGGGAGTGGAGGAAAAAAGAACAAAAATAAATAAATAAATAGATAAATAAATAACCCAAAAAAATAAATAAAAAAAAACCAGAAGTGCAACAACTTCATCACACGGTCACTATTCGCTCTCATTTTGCGTCTGTTCATCAACCCTCCTCATCTTCACCCCGTCATGCCCTAGTGACCAATTATTATTACATTAAGCCCCATAGAGTCATTTTTTCTTTGGCCTGGTTGGGGTCCGTACAAATATAGAGTTTCTCTTTATAAGTTATGCGGATTTTGGTGGGAAAACCCCATGAGTAGGGAATATTATTATCTCTCAACGCCGTAGTTACATCCCCATATTTCCTCCTTGTCTGTCTGGTTGTGAGAGAAAGATCCGCAAAGAAAGCAAGATGTGAAAATTTTGCAGCTTTTGAAAGATTTTTTCTGTGTTCCTTAAGGAGTTCTTCTTTGATTTTGTAGTTATTAAAACATACAATTACGTCCCTTGAGATATTACTTTGGGATAGATGTGTTGGTTTGGGGAGGCAGTGCACTCTTTCAACGGGTAGCGGACCCAGCAGGCTCTGATCTATATATGTTAATAGCAATTCTTGTATGTACTGATCCAAATTGGTTATTTCTTCTGTTATTCCGCGTATTCTGAGATTCGATCTTCTTGATCGGTCCTCTACATCTGCTAGCTTAAGATCCAGTCTGCTGATAGTTGAGTTAGCCACCTCATTTTGCGTTTGAAGATCTAGGACTTTTATTTTTAGTGTTTCAATTTCGCTTGCTTGTGATTTTATAGAGGCTTTAAGTTGAGCAAATTCCTCTTTGTTGTCTATTAGCATCTTATCCAGGTCTAATTTTATTTTTACATATAGGGAGTCCAGGGCCGAAAGTAGTGTTGCTTGTGAGATATGATTGCTATTGTCTAGTGGGGATAATTCGGCAGATGGGTTTGGTGACTTTTTATCCTGCATAATAGATATATTTGACTGATTTTTTGGAGAGTAGTAGGAGTCGATCGGAAGTGGCTTAGGGGGCTTATTTGAGCCTTTATGTTTCTCTAGTTTATCCTGTTTATCCGTCTTGGGAGGCATGAAGTTCAGATGGTTTAAAGGAGGGTAAACTTTCTGTTGTTAATTGTTATCGGTACAGACCCACTAGGCAACGACCTCCAGTTGTTAAGCACACCTAAGATTATGTTTCTACACCTAGTTGCTCCACTGATCCCGGTTATACAGAGCCCGGTCTAAGATTAACTCTGATTTGACCTGGGTTAGAATTTATGTTGTTTTGTCAATTGGAGTGATAACACGCTTGTCAATCAATTCTCAACCTGATTCAGCATGGAGAGACTGTTTTAACCCCTGTTATGGGCCTTCATAGGTCTGGCCCAAAGTTCTTTCTTCTGTTGGTTTGCGTTTTATCTATAACTGGGGTGTTTCAGTGAGTCACTCACTGTCTCCTCTTATACCAGAGTTGAATCACTTTCAGTGTTTGAATGTCCCAATATGTTTTCTGGCCCTCAATAAAACCGTTTTACAGCGGTGCGTATACAAACGTGTTAGGTGTCTTACTATCTCAGTGTAGAGGCATGTACTCTCCAGTATCTTTGGTCTTATTGCTTGTAATGCCTTTGAATATGTTTTTTTAATATTATCCCCTCTTCATTTGGGACATATTTCGGTACTGGGTCTTTATCAGACACACTCTCATGGGATTCTCCCCTTCAATCCTCAGTCAGTTTCTTATTCTATGGTTAATGTTGCCAGTCTATGCAGTTTTGCAAATACAACGGTATAGTTCAACAACTGATTGAAAAGACTGCTGCTTCAAATCACATACAGCTCAACAGATACGGCATACTTGCGATTTTGTGTTAATTTGATCCTCTGCCCCTGAATAGAGTAGGAAGTCCTCGGGTTTGTAAAGCTCTTACACAGCTAGTCCACAAACCACCCGGGTACTAGTGGAGCGTGTAAATACACTGAACGGCAGAGGACATCAACTTCAAGCAGTCAGCTGCGACGGAGCAAGAAGCCGGCTCAAGAGGTCCCGGCAACAAGTTTCTATTCGGCCGAATTGCGTCTGTATCCGTCGTGAAAATTTAGGCCCAGGGTAGGAGGTTTCATGAGCGGTTTACCGCTGTCTATCGGCAACCCCCGCAAGCCGCGCCTCCCTCGCACCACACATCACGTTACGCTTCCTACGTCATCACCCCCAGCGACTCGCTGGGACATACAAAGGGAAATCCTGCCTCACACCTTTCAGGATACAAAGGTGCCCAGTTCAGATACACACAGGAAACTAAATGACTTACATAATGACAATGGGAAAGGTGACAATAATGACAGGGATTAAAGGATAGGATTCAATCTTAACTTGGGGAAAGCACAGTGAATAGGACAAAGACTTGGATCCTAGTAATTACGGTACATTCCTCTGCTTGGGAGATAATTGAGTTAACCTTTGTATCAGCTCAATTATCTCCAAGCTAAAATATAAAGGTTTTACACAATATTACCGTATTTGCTCGATTATAAGACGACCCTGATTATAAGACGACCCCCCCAAATTTGTACATTCCTTTAGGAAAAAAACTAAAAGCCTGATTATAAGACTACCCTATAGGAAAAAAGTTTAACTTGTATATATGTAAATTGCTTTTTAATATTTAATAAAAAGTTTATATTATACAAATGCATTTCTTGTTTTTATTTGCTTTTATGTGCCAATGCGGCCTCTCTCCCGCTCCCCCAGCTGTCTCTTTCCCCCCCCAGCGTTGTCTCTCTCTCCCCCCAAAACTTCTATCTTGTCTCTATCTATCCCCCCCTCCCCTTTTCTCTCTGTCCCCCTCCCTCCCCTTGTCTGTGTCTCCCCCCTCCCCCCCTTGTCTGTCTGTGTCCTCCCCCTCCCTTTGTCTCTCTCTGTCCCCCTCCCTCCCCTTGTCTGTGTCTCCCCCCCTTGTCTGTCTGTGTCCTCCCCCCATCCCCCTCCCTTTGTCTCTCTCTATCCCCCCTCCCCTTGTCTGTCTGTGTCCTCCGTCCCCCCCTCCCCCTCCCCCTTACCTCGATCCCTGGTGGCTAGTGGGGGCAGCCGGGGGGATGTCTGCACGATACGATACGTGCAGACATCCTCCATGCTGCCCGACACGGCAGTCTATTATGACGGACAGCTGGTCCGTCATAATAGTCTGCCGTGTCGAGCAGCATGGAGGATATCTGCACGTATCGTGCAGACATCCCCCAGCTGCCCGATTCTCCCTGGTGCCTAGTGGGGCAGCAGAGGATGTCTGCACGACGAGCGCAGACTCCCCTGCTGCCGCCCGGCACGCTCGCCGGGACTTCTGTGACGAAAGCGGAAGTACCCGGCTTCTTCACAGAAGCCCCGGCGGTCGTGCCGGGCGGAAGCAGGGGAGTCTGCGATCAACGCGCAGACATCCCCTGCTGTTAGAGAGGGGGATCCAGGTCCCCTGCAGCTCTGCTGGGGACCTGGATCCATGTCTTATAATCTGACCTCAATTTGAGGTCGGATTATAAGACCTCGAATGTAAGACGAGGAGGATTTTTCAGAGCATTTGCTCTGAAAAAAACCTAGTCTTATTTTCGAGCAAATACGGTATTAACTTTCAAAATATGCATCACATTCACATAAAACATAAATTTTCAGAATCAGCATACTTTAAATATGAACATAACTAAAAATCAGACAATTCCACCCAGTAGTTCAAAAGTTAGCTTTTTGGGGCATTTTCACCATGCCCCAAATATGTTCTTAAAGTGCCATACACAGTCCATAGGCCCAAATAGCATTTTTAAAGGGCCATACACCCCAGGGCCATAGTCACAGGGGAGGAGGCTGGCAAACAGGCCTCTCCAGGACCAAGTGGCGAAGGGCACTTCGTCACACATATGAAAATAGTTGAATATAATATTTAAAAGTTCATGTAAGTATACATGAAGCTAGTTATATACATATATTTGAGGTCCACCTCAAGCTTTTGAAGAAGCTGGAAATATTTTAAAAAAATGTTTGTGGTCAAAAAAAGTAATATTACTTTACTGAGAGGGTGGTGGATGCATGGAATAGCCTTCCAGTAAAAGTGGTAGAGGTTAATACAGTGAAGGAGTTTAAGCATGCGTGGGATAGGTATAAGGCCATCCTAGATATAAGATAAGGTCAGGGACTAATGAAAGTATTACGTTACTGAAAGGGTAGGGGATACATGGAATAGTCTTCCAGTAGAAGCGGTAGAGGTTAATACAGTGAAGGTGTTTAAGCATGCATGGGATAGACATAAAGCTACCATAGATATAAGACAAGGCCAGGCACAAAGCAGAACTGTTGGGAGGCATGTAAGTGGCATTTCTGGGGTGGAGTTGCACGGTGGGGTCGGGGGGTGCAATTCTTGCACCGGGGCCCGGTGGTCAGTGGTGTATCTTGATTTTGTGCTGCCCTAGGCAGACAAAATCCGGGCACCCCCCTACCAAAGCTGCACACCCACGTTACACACCTAAGACATGCCCCATCACCTCCATTTCATGACCCCACATCACACATAACATTCAGACTCACATCAAGCTCCTACTCCCATCACACTCAGTCACACACACTGACTCCCATCACGCACACTGTCTCCCATCACACACACTCTGACTCCCATCACACTCAGTCACACACTGTCTCCCATCACACACACTCTGACTCCCATCACACTCAGTCACACACACACTGTCTCCCATCACACACACACTCTGTCACACACACACTGTCTCCCATCACACACACACTCTGACTCCCATCACACTCAGTCACACACACACTCTGACTCCCATCACACTCAGTCACACACACACACACTGTCCCATCAGCACTTACCTTTGCCTGGTGGCTAGTGGCAGGCAGCATGGTCCCTCCATGCTGCCTGTTCGGCTTCCCGGCGATTGTGCCGACAGGTCACGTGACCGGGCGCGCGTATGACGTCAGCGCGCCGGTCACGTGACTGTCGGCACTTCCGTGTCGGCACACTGCACGGGGAGCCGAACAAGCAGCACAGAGGTTTCTCTGTGCTGCCTGTTCGGCTCCCCGTGCAGCCTGGCAGGCAGAGCGAATGCTGAGGGGGGATCTTCCGATCCCCTCTCACCTCCGTCTCTGCCTGCAAGCGCTGTCTATTTTTATTTTTTTTTACATTTTTTTTTTCAGTGCTGGGGGGCGCTGCCGCCCCCCAAAATTTGCCGCCCTAGGCATCCGCCTAGGATGCCTCGCGGTAAATACAGCACTGCCGGTGGTTGCTAGTTACGCCTCTGGGTCTGATTGAAACACCTGAACTGATTGGGATTTCTTTTGAGGCCAATTTTGGGACACTTAACCCTTTGTGTATTTTCTTTTCTTTTTGAAACAGTGCATCTCTTTCCCAGCTTTATCTGACACAAGATCAAAGTGTGTCAGTGAGACATCAATCCAAAAACACCTCACACACGATTTGCAATGGGTGATGGGGCATGATTGACAATGACATACCCAAAAAAATGGATCGGCACTCAGACGAGGAGTAAAATATTCAAGGTTTAATAAATGGTGGAACAACAGTTGTGCGACTCGGACACAATAAATCTTGAAGCATTTCAGGCTTAACTTGCCCTTACTCATAAGCTGTATAAGTGTGCTCTGAACAGTGGATTTAAATAGTGCTTTAACTCTTGTGATTGCTTAATTGCAAAGCCAATCCGCTCTCTCTCAACACACGAGCAACTCACCTGATGATTACATTTTTATTGTAGGTGCCCAATTTGTCTTAGCGATGGAGAGACGGAAAGGCTTTAGATAGTAGGCAAACATACATAATTAAAGATACTGTGGTACAAATTACATGAATATTAGTTTGGCAAAGTTCTATAGCATGATAATTGTGAACATACAAACATTATTAATCCATGAAATTATTCTAATGGAATTATATCAGTTACATTTAATATTGTATGCTGTTTGTAAGTTGTTAATATGTAGCAGGGCTGATTTGTAACTCTAGACAGAGGAAAGTGGGATGGCAGGATAAAGAGAGCATACAAAAACATAATAGAGCATGATAATTGTCACTCACCTGATCCCCTCACACCGCTTGTCGCCTCCTTCCTCACGCCGTCGTGGCTCTCGTTTTGTTGCGGCAGCCATGTTTTTGGAGTTCGGAGGTCACCGATGACTTCTGGAGACGTTTTTCATCTGCGGTGGCCATGTTTTTGGAGTCTGTTTGCTCTCTGTGCAGACTTCGGATGGATGCCTTCGTTTTTGTTTGTTTTTCGGTTTTGCTTTCTTTCTTTCTATCACTTGGGATCCTCTTCTATTGTGGTGTAAATGCGTGTATATTTTGGTGTTCTGTGTTCTTTTTGTTTTTTCCTTTTCCTCCCTCCTGGCGTGCCCATCTCCTTCTCCATTGGTCTATGCTGGTTGCTTCCTATGTTTGTTCACCTGTTTCGGTCATTTTCTGGTTGCCTGTGCGGAGAGTTCTCTCTATTTTTGGGCTATTCTTATATTTTGTCTGACTTCATATATTGACCCTTGGCTTGTTTTTTGACTCTGTTTTTGATCTCCACCTGCATCGACCCCGGATAGTACCTTGACTTCGTTTGATCTCTGCCTGCCTCGAATCCTCAGCCTGTTTTTGACTTTGCTTGACTTCTGCCTGCCTCGACCCCCTGGCTTGTTCCTCGACTCCGCTTGTTCTCAGCCTATTTATATCATCAACCTGTTCCAGTCTGTCTTGTCCTGTGGTGCTTAGAGTACTCCAGCAACCCATTCCTGGTTACCTCTAGGTTGTACTTGTGCCGCACAAGCCCTTGGCAAAACATTACCCTGGGCTCAGCCTTCGGGTACATATTTGTCAGGGTGAACACCACAAAGTACTTTCCAAGAGGTGATCTTGCAACAAGGGTTCCTCCTCCTGGGTGTCACTGGTACACCGTAACAATAATTGTGAACATACAAACATTATAAATCCATGTAATTATTTTAATAGGACTATACTCAATATATGTATTATTATATACTATTTGTTAATTGATAATGTATTGTAAGGCTATTTTATAACTTTGGGCAGAGGAAATAATTTTACCGAAACAAAGCGGGAGGGCAGGATGGAGAGAGTAAGGTAAAAGATGCTAATTTGAAAAAATATTAGAAAAAAACATGAGACATTATATTCCTTATTCATTCCTCTGGCCATACGAGTGCCCAGGGTAAAAATCCAATATGTCTCCCTACAACATCATTTTTTTGGGATGACAGGTTAGATCGTTTCGATGCCAATAGGTTTTCTCTATAAAGTTTCTAGACTTTCAGAAATGCTTTATTTACTTACGTAGAATTGAACTATTGGTGAAGCCATTCATTTTTCGTTGTAATCTTTGGGATTTGAACAGTTCCTTCTGAGTCTAATGAATTTGCCTGTGGGGATATTTCTTATTACGTGGCGAGGATAGCAACTGGTGAATTACCTGCTATGGGTTTTTTATAAGTTATGGTGGAAACTTTGTTTGTATTAACATCACCTAGAAGTTCTAGGTCAAGATATGTAATTTTCTGACCTTGGCTTTCCATAGTTAGGTTTATGTTCTGGGTGTTGTCAGTTAGATATTGATGGAAAAATGTTAAGTCGGTGTTGTTACCCTTCCAAATGTAAATTAAATCATCGATGTATCTCCCCCAAAAAACAATATTACCTTTGTATGGGTTTGCTATGGAAATGATCATATATTCTTCCCATGCTGCCATAAATATATTCACAGAAGAGGGGGCGAATTTCGTCCCCATTGCAGTACCACAAATTTGTAGGTAGTAGTTGTTGAAAAGAAAGTAATTTCTTGTAAGGAGGAATTTTATAGATCTTAGATAAATTTGTCATCATAATTGCTGTATTCCTGTAACATATACTTAACAGCGATCAACCCTCATTGTTGGGAATACTTGAATAAAGGGACGTCCCATTTATATTCTTGCACCCACTTTATGTCAGACAGTTCGCAAATTATGTGTTTTAACATTTCGGTCTGATCACAATTGGTTGCAAGAAAGAATCCACTAATTCAGATAGTCCCTTCCCCAGTGAGTCTATGCTAGCTACTACTGGTCGACCGGGGGGATCAATTAGACCCCTTGTGTATCTTGGGTAGATGGTAAAATGTAGGAGTGACTGGGTTATTGGAAAATACATATTAAAATTCTTCTAGATTTATCACTCCATATTGGAGTCCCCATTGTAATAGATCGTCCAATTCTCTTGGAGGGTAGTTTTCTATACGTTTTAGGGTTAGATAATTGGTGTTGAGCTTCTGCCAAATATTTAGAGGTGTCCTGTATTACACTGGCTCCCCCCCTTGTCAACATTTTTTATTGTTTTGCGCGGGTTATCTAGGAGATTCTTTAGCAGATTTTTTAAATGTTTTTGGGAATAAAGTTGTGTTGTTGGTATTTCATGTTCAGTTGTACTATTAATTTTGGAATAAATCTGCATCTGGTACCCTGGAGCTGACTGGATCAAATATGATTTTGTTTTTAAATTTGTGTTGAGACAGCTTATGTGTGCACTAGGGTTGGTGTCACCCGGTGCGGTAACTCATGGTGTCACCCCCCCTGGATTTCCTACAGTACCATGCCAAACAGATTCCTTAGTAATGCCAGTCAGATGGCCCATTAAATATGCCACATACAGGAGCCCCACAAATTGTCACACACAATAATAATATGCCAGTATTATTTTGCTGTTAATAAGCCAGACAATTTGCCTAATATGCCAGTAAGATTGTGCCATTAAGATGCCAATAAGATTGTGCCATTAAGATGCCAGTAATATTGTGCCATTAAGATGCCAGTAATAATGTACCATCAAAGATGCCAGTAATATTGTGCCATTCAGATGTCAGTAATATTGTGCCATTCAGATGCCAGTAATATTGTGCCATTCAGATAACAGTAATATTGTGCCATTCAGATGCCTGTATTATTGTGAAATTCAGATACCAGTAATATTGTGCCATTCAAATGCCATAATTATTGTGCCATTCAGATACCAGTAATATTGTGCCATTCAAATGCCATAATTATTGTGCCGTTCAGATACCAGTAATATTGTGCCATTAAGATACCAGTAATATTGTGCCATTCAGATACCAGTAATATTGTGCCATTCAGATGCCAGTAATATTGTGCCAGATACCAGTAATATTGTAAACAACCAATACAATATACTGTGCCAAAAAACGTGACGGAGTGAGCAAGCACCTGAACACAGCTAGTGTCTCACTCCTAGCAAAAATGTGCAAGAAAACATGGTAAAGTGAACATGTGCGCTAATAACAACACTAGACAAACTAAAACATTACCCTTTTCAGTGAGACAAAATGCTCAGGTATTATGCAAAGGGAAAGCAACAAAAACAATTATAGTGTAGTATATTTGTGTAGAACGAATTTAAAGTACATACAGTATACAGATATTGCACTCACATGTACAAGAGCAGTACTCTGCTTAGGAAAAGTGGCATAGGTGAGCTTAGATATAAGCAGGTAGGTCCTGTCACACAGCTCCAAAGGAACCAAATCACATGGGAAAGAGAAAGCAGGAATGCACGTGTAAATATTTTAATATTCAACCATAAAATAAACACATAGTAAGATCTTACATTAAAAACGTATTAAAAGTCCTGGTTGCTTGTCCATAAAATCAAAAGCGTTTCTCTTGTACAATCCTCTTCTCTCACGACACGTTTCCCCTCTTGTTGAGGCTTTATCAAGTGTCCCATGTGATTCTTTTCTTCCTCTTAAGTACAGTCGCTTCCCTCATGACGCGTGGCTTAGCCACTCCCCCTTCGTCTCCTCTATGACGGATCGTTAGCGCTCTTCTGTCAGCTCCTCCTCTCAAATGGTCTTATTGGTCAGTATTATCATGCCTGTCCCTGCCTCCTCTTGCTCCATTTGAGACATGTCTCAAGACAAAAACGGAGCATTTAACATCATTGCAGGGACATCGTAGCAAGATAAAAAAACGAAAGTAAAATACATACTATTAGTGGAAATCTCCTTAGGAATTGCTTTTACAATTAAAAGACCATACATCTGCCAATACACGAATATAAACAGGACTTTTTCCTTTTACACCCCTCATATATTGAAAAGATGCATTTTGTTTCCTTTGTGTATCTAATCAATGATAGACGAATACACCAGCAGTATAATAGCTATAGATAGTAATGCAGGGGGCTATAGAGAGTTATATTTAACGGAATAAATGCATCCTCCTGCCATATGTCCACATTCGAAAATAAACTTGTATGCAAAATAAAATCAAGAGCTATTGCACAGTTTTTCTATGTCCACCTGGATCACAATTTACAGATAATGAAAAAGATCAAAGTCTGAATTTAACCCTTTTGGTGCCAATGTTTGCATTTCATACACCCATTTCCAACTTGCAAAGTTCCTTCCAGGAGTCTCCTCGTCGCCAGTATTTTTTGTACTTTGCTATGGCAGTGAAACTCAATTCTTTAGGGTTGTTGTTATGCTTAAAAAAATGTTAGTTGTCCCCAAACATTTTTTTAAGCATAACAACAAGCCTAAAGAATTGAGTAAATATTGTGCCATTCAGATGCCTGTATTATTGTGCCATTCAAATGCCTGTAATATTGTGCCATTCAGATGCCTGTATTATTGTGCCATTCAGATGCCAGCATTATTGTGCCATTCAAATGCCATAATTATTGTGCCATTCAGATGACAGTAATATTGTGCCATTCAAATGCCTATAATATTGTGCCATTTAAATGCCTGTAATAATTTGCCATTCAGATGCCTGTATTATTGGGCCATTCAGATGCCTGTGTTATTGTGCCATTCAAATGCCTGTTATATTGTGCCATTCAAATGCCTGTAATATTGTGCCATTCAAATGCCTGTAATATTGTGCCATTCAAATGCCAGTAATATTGTGCCATTCAGATGCCTGTATTATTGTGCCATTCAGATGCCTGTATTATTGTGCCATTCAAATGCCAGTAATATTGTGCCATTCAGATGCCTGTATTATTGTGCCATTCAAATGCCAGTAATATTGTGCCATTCAGATGCCAGTAATATTGTGTCATTCTAGTGCTCGTTTTCTTCCTCCCTTCTCCATCCTTCCCCAGTATTTACCGCCTGGCTGCTGCTCCTTGTCCCCGGATGCCTCCTCTGTGCAGTCTTCCCTCCTTCACGGAGGAGGGAAACAGCCACCGGAATATGACGTTACGTCACATCTGGTCACAGGGATTTTTTTTGTTTTTACTTTTTTTTTTCTGGCGGCCACATCCAGCGGATGCGGCTGCCAGAGGAATAAAAAAAAAAAAAGTACAGCAGCACGATGCCGTGCGGGGGGATGCCGGCAGCACGGGTGTCACCCCTGCTGGCGGTGTCACCCGGTGCAGTCCGCATCCCCCTCAGGACACCACTGTGTGTGCAGTAATAGGTAGTGGATCACTAAGATCCTCCAAAGTATTGAGAATGCCTTTAACATTTTTTGTTAGTATCAATAATATCAAAAGTGTTAGTATCTATAATCCCGAGGGAAACCAATTGAGAACCATCAGAATTGGTTGTTAAATTCTGATTTTTCAACTTTTAGAAATGTTTTTTTTGAGGTCTCTCACAAATTTGTTTATGTCCAAAAGAGTGTCAAAGAGTTTAAAGTGACATTCTGGGGAAAAATAAAGTCCTTTGCTTAATAAGTCTAATTCTTTTTGTAATAAAGGTTTACTACACTTAGATGTGTTTCTTGCTGTGTTTGGAGAAAAACCTGTCTTGTCCTTCGGGTTCTTCTTCCTTGTCTGTTTTTTCTCTCACTCTTTTTTTGTGGATTCTTCTTTTTCCCTGCTTGTTGGGAGCCCATTTTTTGACTTGCCAAAGATTGTTGCCATTTTTTGTTGGCGTGTGGCACTCCCTAGTGCAGATGAAGCTGAGGTTTCAGTGTAACTTAAGGACAGATCTGCAGTATCCACACTGCTAAAATACACAGCACGATTATTCTTTAGAATGGGTTTGTTTTTTCTTCTACGATTTTCCTGTTTCCTTGAGTATATTTTATTGTTTGCATAATCTTCTCTGTCCCTTTTTGTCTTTTTACGTTGTCCTGTTTCCTCCATAGTAGTCATTTTTGTTTTTTCTAATTTTTGTTTTAATTCATTGAAGTTTGGTAAAGCGGAAAATGATTGTGTCTTTTCATTTAATACTGTCAGCTGAGTGTTTTTTTTTTGGAGTGTTTATTATCTTCCAAAATTTGCATTAATTTAAACAAACAAGCATTGAGTTCAGCAATCCATTTTTCTTTAAAGTCTTACTTATAAGCTGTATAAATGTGCTCTGAACAGTGGATTTAAATAGTGCTTTATAGTGCTATAAAAATCCCATAGCAGGTAATTCAACCTTACACGTCGCCAGCTACCATCCTTGCCATGTAATAAGAAATATCCTCACAGGCGATTTCATTAGACTCAATGGCTCTCACCAATAGTCTATTACTGAGAGGGTACAATTCGACATTAGTAAATATAGTTTTTCTGAAAGTCCAGAAACTATCTAGAGAAAACCTATTGGCACAGAAACGATCTAACCTGTCCAGGGCCGGACTGGGTAAAAAAAACAGCCCTGGAAATAACTGTATACCAGCCCCATAGCATAACATCATTATACCAGCCCCATAGCACGGATATGTAACCCTGCGCCTAGGGCAATATATGCCCCCAGTATGTACACAAGGCTATATCAAACACAGTGCCCTAATATAATCCCCATGCACATTGCCATATTTAAGTACCCCAGTATGTACACAAGGTTATAGGAATTGCCCTGTGCATGGGGTAAATATCAGGGCAGTGTGTGAGATTTAAACTTTTGAACATACTGAATGGATATATTGATTTACCCCAGCACCCGGACTGCCCTCACAGAACGTGCCCAACCGATGGCCTATCCCAGCACTCATACTCCATTCACAGGATTTCCACCAGGCAGAGCTTACCCTAGCACATAGATTGCACTTAGAGGACTTGCCCCAGGCAGGACTTACCCTAGCACATAGATTTCACTTATAGGACTTGCCCAAGCCAGAACTTACTCCAGCAAATAGATTGCACTCACAGGATTTACCCTAGAACTCATATTGCACTCACAGGACTTGCCCCAGCACCTAGGACTTACCCCAGCTCACAGTCTGCACTCACAAAACTTGCCCCAGCACCTCAGAAAGCCGATTGCAGTTACATGACATGCTCCAGCACTTAGAATGCACTGACAGGACTTCCCCCATCAATTAGATTGCACTCACAGGCATTGCCCCAGCACGAAAGAAGGCTCCAGCATCGTGTAGGAGGGAAAAGGCGGCCATATCGCATTGGCCGCTAGAGTACACAGCAGACACTGCACTGCTACATTTTCTGATATTGTTTGATATTTGATTCACACAGACATAAACCCTTACAGACAGTCACACTTACACACACACAGCCACACATACATACAGAAATACACACACACATACAGAAATACACACGCACACTTACAGTTACACAGACACACCTACAGTCACACTTACAGACATACACAATCACAATAGCAGACACACACAGTCACACTTACACACAGTAACATGTACACTGTCGCACACGCAGACACACATATACACACAGATTTTTTTATTTAAATGCTGTTTGCAGGGAGGTGGCTGGTACAGACCAAGCGGTGAACAGACATATCCAGAAATACACACACTAACATACAGTCACACTTACACACAGTCTCAGTCAGACTTATAGAGACACACTTACACACAGTCACACTCACAGACAAAAAGTTACACATTCACACTTACAAACAGTAACACATGCCCACTGTCACACATGCAGACACATTTACACATACACACTTATTTTTTTTAAATGCTGTCTGTAGGGAGGTGGATGTACACATTTGCAAAAATACACACACTTATACAGGTACATTTACATGCAGTCACACTTACAGACAAAAAGTTACACATTCACACTTACAGATACACTTACACTAGTAACACATGCTCACTGTCACACACGAAGACATACTTACATATACACACAATTTATTTTTAATAAAATGTTTAAAAAATGCTGTAAGGATGAAACGGTGTCTGCCTCGGATAACTGCAGAGGCAGTACACCGTTATTAATTTTTTCCCTGAGCGTCGGATGTCACCTACATCCGGCGCTCAGACAGTCTCGGGGGAAGTTGGGGGGGGGGGAGGCAGAGCAAACTTAAAGCGGCCCCATCGGCCATGTCCTTAAAGCCGCCCGTAAAAGCGGCCCCGGCGGCCGCATTCTTAAAGCGGCCACCGCGGCCGAGTTCTTAAAGCGGCCACCGCGGCCGCGTTCTTATCACCTTTTTCGGCCCCAGTGATGACGGCCTACCGGGATTTTTCCCGGTATCCCGGTAGGCCAGTCCGGCGCTGAACCTGTCATCCCAAATAAAGACAGGTCCACTTACTTTCTGTACTACAGACAAATAAGTCGATGGGACCTGATGGGATACATCCACAGTTCTTAAAAGAACTTAGTGGTGTACTAGCAAAACCGTTAACAGATTTATTTAACCAATCATTGTTAACGGGAGTAGTTCCAGAAGATTGGAAATTAGCAAATGTTGTGCCCATTCACAAGAAAGGTAGTAGGGAGGAGGCGGGCAACTATAGACCAGTAAGTCTTACTTCAGTAGTGGGGAAAATAATGGAAACCTTGATAAACAATAGGATTGTTGAACATCTTAAGTCGCTTGGATTTCAAGATCAGAGACAACATGGGTTTACTTCAGGGAGATCATGCCAAACTAATGTTATTGATTTTTTTGATTGGGTGACTAAAATAATAGATCAGGGTGGTGCAGTAGACATTGCTTGCCTAGATTTCAGTAAGGCTTTTGACACTGTCGCACATAGAAGGGTTATCAATAAACTGAAATCTTTAAGTTTGGATTTCAATATTGTTGAATGGATTAGACAATGGCTGAGTGACAGGCAACAGAGGGTTGTAGTCAATGGGGTGTATTCGATGCAAGGTCTTGTTACTAGTGGGGTACCTCAGGGATCTGTACTTGGACCCATTCTCTTTAATATTTTTATTAGCGATATTGCAGAAGGTCTTGTTGGCAAAGTATGTCTTTTTGCTGATGATACAAAGATTTGCAGCAGGGTTGATATTCATGGAGGGATAAGCCAAATGGCAAATGATTTAGCTAAACTAGAAAAATGGTCAGAGCTGTGGCAACTGACATTTAATGTGGACAAGTGCAAGATTATGCACCTTGGGCGTAAAAACCCAAAAGCAGAATATAGACTATTTGGTACAGTCCTAACCTCAACATCTGAGGAAAGGGATTTAGGAGTAATAATTTCAGACAACTTAAAGGTAGGTAGGCAATGCAATAGAGCAGCAGGAAATGCTAGCAGAATGCTTGGTCATATAGGGAGAGGTATTAGCAGTAGGAAGAGGGAAGTGCTCATGCCATTGTACAGAGCACTGGTGAGACCTCACTTGGAGTATTGTACGCAGTACTGGAGATCGTATCTCCAGAAGGATATTGATACTTTGGAGAAAGTTCAGAGAAGGGCTACTAAACTGGTTCATGGGTTGAAGGATAAAACTTACCAGGACAGGTTAAAGCATCTTAACATGTATAGCTTGGAGGAAAGACGAAACAGGGGGGATATGATAGAAACATTTAAATACATAAAGGGAATCAACACAGTAAAGGAAGAGAGTATATTTAAAAGAAGAAAAACTACCACAACTAGAGGACAATCTAAAATTAGAGGGGCAACGATTTAAAAGTAATATCAGGAAGTATTACTTTACTGAGAGGGTAGTGGATGTATGGAATAGCCTTCCAGCAGAAGTGGTAGAGATAAACACAGTCAAGGATTTTAAGCATGCGTGGGATAGACACAAGGCTATCCTAGCTATAAGACCGGGAACGGGGGACTAATAAAAGTATTCCAAAAAATTGGGCAGACTAGATGGACCGAATGGTTCTTATCTGCCGACACATTCTATGTTTCTGTGTGTCATACAGTAGGAATTAGCCTCGGATAGTTATTAAAAAAAAAAAAAAAAAAAAAAGAAAAAAAAAGCATATTCCTTTGTTATATCTAGATCAAGGTTACAATCAAATTCTGCATCAGGGGGTACGAAACGTACCCCCTGATGCAGAATTTGATTGTAACCTTGAATTGGAATGAGAATGAATTAGAATGACTTTGGGAAAGCACATCTTTTAAAGTGCGGGCGCTACATGACGAGAAACTCGTCATGTAGTGCCCGCACTTTAAAAGATGCGCTTTCCCAAAGTCATTCTAAAACATCTGTTTGCTCCCCCCCAAACAGTCTTGGCTAAGCACAGTAGGAACACACAAATGTGGTCATAAAATATGTAAAGTTTGCCCTGTCATAAATAACATCACTTTAATCATTTGTCTGTTGGCAAAACCTATTCTTCCATAAATGATGACAACTGCTGTACTGCCAATGTTATTTTCGTTATTAGCTGTAGAAAATGTAGTTCAATAAGTTTTGTGGGTCGAACCACAAGACAGCTTAAATGCAGAATAAGCACTTAAATGACATACTCAATAACGAAGGACCACTCCCAAAACTGTGATGATGGAAATATTAACAATTTTTCAGTACAAGTTATTGAGGTGGTGAGAGCAGGACTTAGAGGGGGGGATATTTTTAGAAAATGATGTAGCAGGGAGACATATTCAATTTTTTCCCTGGGCACTCATATGCCCAGAGTAATGAATAAGGAATATGATGTCTCCTGTTTTTTTATAATATTTTTCAGATTACCATCTTTTACCTTACTCTCTCCATCCTGCCCTCCCACTTTGTTTCGGTGACATTATTTCCTCTGCCCAGAGTTATAAATTAGGCTTACAATACATTATCAATTAACAAACAGTATATAATAATAAATATATTGGCTATATAATATATAAATATATAATGGCCCAATTAAAATAATTACATGGATTTATGTTTGTATGTTCACAAATGTCATGCTTTAGAATTGTCTTGTCTATAATATTGTTACAATCTATATAATATAGCAACAAACAAATGAGAGATTATCTTCTTAAGCATGTATTTTATTTGCAGAGCGACAATGTATGTTTTCTCCTCTCAATACTCACCAAGTGTTTTTAATTAACTTTTTTCTGTTTTTCTTTATTTAAATATTGCACGGCTATCAACGTTTACAATATTTATGATATAGTATCACACACACAATATATACTTTGCCAAATTGTCATAATGTCACCAATATTCATGTAATTTGTACCACAGTATCTTTAATTATGTGTGTTTGCTTACTATCTAAAGCCTTTCCATCTCTCGCTAAGACATATTGGGCACCTACAATAAAAATGTAATCATCAGGTGAGTTGTTCCTGTGTTGAGAGAGCGGATTGGCTTTGCAATTAAGCAATCACAAGAGTTAAAGGACTATTTAAATCCACGGTTCAGAGCACACTTATACAGCTTATGAGAAAGGGCTAGTTAAGTGTTGTTCCACCATTTATTAAACCTTGATTATTTACTCCTCGCCTGAGTGCCGATCCATTTGTTTTGCTATTTTCATTGGAGGATTATTCGGTTGTCCCCCCATCAGGGAGGCACCTACACGGGAGCAGAAGGGAGAGTAAAGAGACCTTTCCGTCCAGCTTTGACTGCAGCCCGGTACTCTTTTGTCTTTTTTATTGAAAGTACAATGACAATTGTCATTTTTAACAGTTTCAGGTTAAAGGTTTGGCGTCCATTTTTTTTGCTTTTCTAGATACCCTCATAAGGAAGGCTTCAAGGAAAGCAGCATTTTTAAAGTAGCCAATATATGTACAGGCCTCGCCACCAATGCATTGTCTTTTTAAAGAAGCTCATACATGTACAGGCATTGTCACCAGTGTATTGTGTTGCTAAAGCAGCCCATACATATACAGTCCATGTCGAGAAGGGGTTAAATATGTTTATTATTAAATAAGTGGGTAGTTTGGCTGAATAGGCCTTTTGGAGTTCACTAGTACAGGTATACAAAAATGTGTTAAAAATTCAAAATGTGTCCCAAATATATACTCAAGGGACTTGGCTGAATAATTTTATATTAAACGAATACAACAACATCTGCAAATTTACAGGCATAATTAGAAAATACATAGCAGCTCTGGGTTCAGTAGCCATTATTAAAGTTCTAATCCAAGCAAAGTTTAGAAGCCCAAATGTATTTGTTGTAATATTTGCTTTGTAATTACCAAATGTCAACAAAATTTCCAGTTACATCAAGTTAGGGTTGCCACCTGGCCGGTATTTTACTGGCAGGCACTACTGGCTGGACACCAATTTTAAGTCTATGGAGGCAGTAGCATGGCAGGTATTTTTTTGAAGAAAAGGTGGCAACCCTACATCAAGTTAATGTTCGCATGTCAAATGGTATGCCCTCAACCTCAGTGGCTTCCGCAGAGGTGCAAAGGCTTGCAGAAGGCAGACATGTTCATTATATTAACCCCTTAACGCATGTGGACGTATATATACGTCCTGAAAAGCATGGTCCTTAAGGACCATGAGGACGTATATATACGTCCTCCGTTTTCATGTAGTGTTGCGCTCATTAGCGCAACACTACATGTCTGTAGCTACTCTCAGAGGCTGCTTCGGATCCGAAGCAGCATCTGAGAGGGCTTTCAGCCCCCCCTCGACCCCCCCGTGCGCATACGATCACCGCGAATGTGATCGTATGCGCGTTTACACACATAGGCAGTGAAAGCTGATCACTGCCTATGTGTGTTAAAGTGTTGCAATGATGCCTCTATCGAGGCATCATGCAACACAATCTGTGCCCTCCTGGGCACCGCGATCACCCGGTGATCGCGGGTGTGTGCTGTTTCGGAGGAGCATGCTCCTCCGATACAGCATGCCCAGAGGAGAGCGACGGAAGACAGAAAAAAAAAATCTCTTCCGTCGCTCTGAAACCGCTACTTGACTGCCCCTACAGGCAGTTAGACGGTATTACATTTAAAAATAGAAAATTAAATAAATAAATAAATTAAATAAATAAATAAATGGAAAAAGCTAACCCTTGATCTACTGAACCTAGATCTAGGGTTAGGGTCACAAATAGGGTAATAATTAGGGTTAAATGGGGGTTCGGATGATTACAAGGGTTAGATTAAGGGGTGGGGGTCAATTTAGGGTTAGATTAAATTTAGAGTTGGGGTAAATTTAGGGTTCGGGTTAAAAAAATCACTGTAGAAAAAAATGGTTAGAAAACAAAAAAAACACTAATATTGTTTATTGCCCTATTACGTGAAATAAAACATAGACAAACAAGGAAACATTGATATTGCTAAACTCAGGACAAATAGTAGAAATATATAGACGGGGTCTTTTTTACCATTTGTAATTGTGTAAAAAAAAAAATCAGGTCAAAGTTGGAAATAGTGTTTTTTATGGCATATTTTCATCATATTTTATATTTTTTTAATAGTAAATGATATCATATGATGAAAATAATAGTATCAAATGAAAGCCCTATCTGTCCTTTAAAAAATGATATATAATTTGTGTGGGTGGACTGAACACAAAGAAAGAAATTCACAGTTCAGTAAACGTATGACAAAAATAATGGAATTCTGGTCTTCAAGGCACGTCAAATGCAACATAGCACTCGGTCACTAAGGGGTTAAACATAGAAGCTAAACTCGCCTTGGAGTTCCAACAACAGATACAAGCAGATCAGTTTAGAACATTTTGCACAGGACAAGAACATGAAATATCTTCTAAATTAAGCTATTGCTTAATTAAGTTTTCCATAAACAGTTCTTTTTCTGATGCTTTAAAGGTACCTTTTTCCTAAACAATTTTAAGATTCCTCCATCTTTTATTATAAGATTATGCATAGCATATAATTGTTTTTTTACCCTTTTGCTCAAGTTATCCTTTCCATATTCTTGATGCAGTTGTTTGTCTAACCTGTATTTTCATGTAGTGCAATGTTAATTGAATAATTTACAGATGTTGTTTGCACAACATTGTTTAACCAAAAGTGTCTTGTATAATTTTATATACAAGATATATTCCCAATAATTTCCATTTATATTTAATTTCACTGTTCCATTGTGTGCTTTGTTTCTTGTTTCCATATATACATGTAATGAAATGGGGGTTTGATAAAATGTGTAAGAAATTGTTGCTGAATGAGAATAAATTAGGCAAATAAGACTAGCACAGTTGCTAATTCCATTTCCCATCCATCTGCCAGGCCAAGAGATTAGTGGGGCAGTACAGTAAAAACTAGGGTCAAGCTTTCCACCAATTAATGGTTTAGACGGGCCACATCCTCATTTGCTTTGGAGTAATAGATTATTTAGGTTCCTTTATAGTGACACAGAAAAACAAATGAAAACGAGCAACAGCTTGTAAACCTGAAATCTACTACACTTGAATAGTCCATTTCCTTGAACATTAGGTGAGCATCTCCAAAACAGATCACCTCACTAAGTAAATATGCAAAAAACAAAAACAACAAAAAAAAAATCTATTTTCCACACAATTAATACACATTTACTATTTGACGCAAAAATAAATAACTCATTTCGCAAACAGGTGCAAAAATAAAACCCCACCCCCCACAAAAGATTACAACTGCAACTAAGTTGTTTGGTTGTGGCTTTTCAATTCTGTAAATAGACCAACAAATAAAAGCTTGGTATCATCCATTCCTGAAATGCACTGAAAATAAAGTTACACCTTAATCAAATAGGAGATGTGATAAGTAATATGCAGTTTGGGGTTAGAGATTACCCCACAAATTTGCAGATAGGTAAATTGAAACAAAGATATACCAGTTTATATTTAAAAAACAAAAATGTTGTTTTCCTAAACCAATCTTCAAGGTCTTTTGTTTTGTGGATTATATTTGAGTAGTGTAATAATAAATTAGGAGTATTGTGATATATTTCTAGAACTATAGGTTCTTACTTATTTCAACGTACCATTAATCACGTTATTTTCTCAAATTTAAAAATATATGGTTACCCGAGGAAAGTGTCAAAATTATATTATTATGGTTAGGACTGTATTCTTTAAAACAAGTATCACAATTATGCTTTAAGTGCAAGCCAACTATTTACCATGAATAAGTGGAAATGGCCACAAAGATAATATAAATTCCAATAAATAATTTAGTGAGTCCTACATAATGTTTGGTATTAACTTGCACAGTATAAAAAAAAAGACATGTAGCATAATGTTCATCAAAAAGATATTCTATGCTTATTACAATATATAGAAATATTAAAATAATGAAAACACAAAACAAGAAATAGAGCATTTCACTTTGATTTGTTCAAATAATCTTCTGTACATGTTTATTGCCAGTATATGAACAATGATAAACAGACCTATAAATACACTATGTATTTAAATAGACAATGTTATGCAAAAAAAAAAAAAACCCAAGAAAAACTCAAATGTCTTTCTTTGACACATAATGTGGAAAAGCGACTTTTGTACATACAATTCTCTAAAATTGTGCAACTGAACCAATAGCACAAATCTGGGTTAAAAAGTTTGTATGGTTATGTCCGTAGATATGGTTTCATTAGTGCACAAGAGAATGGAGCTGAAGCTCTGAGCAAAAAAAAAAATAAAAAATTATATAGAAAATGAAATAAAGAAAGATAATGATTTCTATTCCACTTTAAAAAGCAGATACACTGCAGCCAGGATATATATTTCAGTTGCAGGTTTGGATACACCGTTAGCACTGTCTATGCAGATGAAGGGGAAATAGAACAAGAACAGAATTGCTGTGAGGAAAAATATATTATTTTATATGAAAGGAAATATATATGTATGTATATTATACACATTTTCCTTTTCTGAAGACTTGGTGACAATAAATAGTATATAACATTGGAGCAGGAGACACCAGATTTCAAACAACTGTAGAAAGGCTGCCTTAACAATACAATTATTATTTTTTACGTGTGAAATGGAATAAAATAAATGTTTTCTTAATATCAAATCCCCACTAGAAAAAAAAGAAGAAGACAGCTGTGCTCTTTTCATCTCAAAATGTGGATAATGCTCATCATTCAGAAATTTGAAGGACTTCATACAAATTTTCCTCAAACAATCCCCTGTCATATCTGTATTACAGCAGGTACAGGGGAAAGCCCAGTCAATGTATTTTGCTTAAATAAAAGAAACATTGGAGAACAAATGGTTACAAATAGAACCAATAAACAAAGACGTTGATGAATATCAAACAATTTTAACATTATAATTATCTGTATTACTTTCTGTGATGCCTTGGCTTAATTACATCATGGAATCTAAGATGTGTGCTTTAGACACTATGCAGAATCTAATATTTCCTAGGATGTGAGGAAAATAATACATACTGAGCATGCTTGTGAAGGGGACTCCATTCTGATGCATCCTGCTTGAAGAAACTATGGTGACAGGCAGAATTCATCTCCATCAAGGGAAGTCAGTCAGAAAAAAAATCACAATGTGTGACTCGGAAACAACCACTGCTGTGAAATCCCAGCTGTACAACTTATAGCCTTTCTCTAAATGAACAAAAATGACCTACCACCCCCATGGAAAAAAGTAACAAGGGGGAGGGAGAAAGTAGTTTATTGGCAAATAAAATAGAGTTGGTAGAACCTGACCAAACCAGCTGATATTTTTTTTCAGGGGTTGTTCAACCCAAAGTATAAATAAAGAGATACATCTACTACACAGTGACAGGTCATGTGGCAGTTTAAACTGGCCATGTCTTGCTTGCAAAAAAAATAATTGCGTATGATTTTTTTAACAGCTTGAAATGCATAAATTTTTTGCATAACATAAACACAAATATCTAATTTTTCATGTTTCGGTAAGGATAAATAAATGAGGATAAACACATTATTTAATATTAGCTTTCAATGTACTGTAAAAAGCAGGGTCTAAAAAAAGACCCAGCAATTTTGTCAGCATATTAAAATTTATTGTATTTTGCATTTATTATAAAATGTAAGTCAAAACATTTCAGGGAAACATGAGTGCGCACAGGGATTAATCAATTACATGTTTTATTAAGTTAGATTGATTTGAGTTTAATACTGTTCTTCTCATGTGTTGGGATAACTATCTCCGAAGTTACATGCAAGCCATTGGGCAGCTGTTGGTTTAGGAAAAATAAAACCAAGGAAAATGAGGGGTGACAGAAAGAGGTAACCGGGAATTCAAAACTGAATGGTAAAGGTCTCTCAATGATAAAGATCTGCCACTGTAGCAGTGGTTGGACAGTGAAGTATCATCTGGAATCAGAAACTAGCTCTGGCCAGACGGATCTGTTGCTGGGTCGACTGGTCCTGTGCCCGTTTGTGCCCGCTTGATGTACAGGTTCAAAAGTTTCATCTACAGAACAGATAATAGAAATATAGTTATAAGAATTTAATTTGCATATACACAAAAATTTTTGGTTTCTTAAACTTTTTTTATTCCCTTAAGATAACATATATGGAATTAATTTTTCAGATAGCGGTCTGGTTTAAGAAAGCTTAAAAAGGATAAAACACAGAGGCCCTATTCACAAAACACCTGATATCAGAGTTGATGATTATCACTAATCTCAACCTTGGATACATCCACCCCTCCCCCCTCGGATGCCTCATCTCGACCTAGCAAAAAGGTATTCACTGATCATTTTGCAAACATCGAGATGGCAAAATGAATGGTAGAGAGATGATGCAAACGTGTACAGTGGTTAAACCTGCGTTTCTTTCTTCACCCATAGCCATGGGGTGGAGCCTGGCGCTTCCTTTGTTTGAGGTTTTGTTAGTGAAAAATTCCCCCATGAAAAACAAACCAACCCCCCCCCCCCCCCCGTATAAACAGGGTCCAGGGTTCTCAACTCCTATCCCAATGGGGGTAAGAAAGTAATAAGAACAGTGCCAGGAGCTTTCCGATCCTCCCGACCCCACTAATACACATGGTGGGCTATGGTCCACTATTAAGTAATATTCGGGGGGCTCACTCAAGGCCCACAGAATCAAAATAAATGATAACTCCACACACCCACACAAATATTTTATACCCCTCCCCGGTCCATCTACAAACACTAATAAAAAACCCTGCTAAATTAGCCTATTTTTTGTGTAATGTTGCTTTCTGCCCCTACAGGCAGTCTAGCAGGAGCAACAGACAGACAGAAGTGATCATCGATCACGTCTGAAGCCCTAGCCCACAACACGGCAGCGTCATATTGAACAGGAATACTGATTTTAAATATAACACCTACAGGGAGTGATTGTATTTGTGCTGGAAGTGAGTTTTCTGTGTTGTTAAATGCCTCAACATTGAGGCATTGCAGCAACACCAGGTGAGCGGTGGAAACTACTATTGATCCCTCCTGACACTCAGTTACACACATGACGTATATACAGAATCATATGTTTTAATAGGTTTAAGAACAGTTCATGTTTTATATCAAAAAGGTTGTCTCATACTTACTTTACTGCCAGTGAGTTGACTAAGATGAGGTTTTAGGTCGTCTCCAATAACTGCATGGATAGCTACAAGGCAGAAGACACAAGCTTTCCGGACACTGCTCTCAGAATTATCATATCCCTGGGTAAACAAACAAAAAATGTTATTTGGAATATAAAATTGCTGAGGCTGAATTTCCAAATATTCTGTTAAAATTCCTTTATATTGATGTTGGATCATTCCCCATGAGAAATCTTCATATTGTTCCAAGTGAAGTAGCACTGAAGTTTCTATAATGGGCACCTGTCCTTACTTTTAGCATCACAGCCTGACTGTAGCTAGATGTTTTTATATGAGAATTCTTCTTATTTATTTTTTTATTATTACATATGGCTGCATATAAAGCGAAATAGCAAGTATGAGATATTTTGCTCTCTTTATCCTAAAATCTCAGTAACACAGTAAACACATGAAACAAACAGAACAATTTTTAACCTGTATTAAACCGGGCACGATTTCAGGTAGGAGTTGTGCCAAGACATCTTTTGTCACCCTCTCTGTGACTTTGGTTTGCATTTTGATTGCAGCCAGATTTATTGGATAATCTGCTGTCTGTATGATTGGACACAATACTTTGATACATTGATCTGGACTAATGGAGGTGGCTAATGTTGATGCGGCTTCCTCTGCTGCCCGCACTACCTGTGTGAAGAAAATCACATGTCAGTCATGTAGATCAATGCATTTTGGATATTTGTATCTTAAGGCAAACACTTCAATAGAAGCCCAAACCTAGTGGGTTCATGTGGTTTTGTAACTTAATGAATCAACATAAAAGGAAAACAAAAGTCCAAATACCGTATGTTCTGTTTGTGCAAATAAAACATTGAACAAAGGTAGTCACTTATCGTACACTTTATTCTTTAAACCAAAAAGCTCAAACACCCCTTAGATGTGGTCATACCTCTTTGTGAGGATCCTTGTGAGCCTCCAGAGTCTTCATAATTGTGAGTTCTGCATAATTTTTAAATCTTGATGGTTGATTCTTTAATATTTCTCTTAGTACTCTCAATGACATAGCCCGAATAGCATGCTGGAATACAGAATCGAAGATCATTATTCATTACAAAGAAAATAGAAGTCACTTCTGAACCATCATGTAGGATATAAAAGATAAGTGCCCATATAATCACAAAATGATATAAAACTGATTGTTGTTACACACAATGTACTATTTTTATACAAATTTACTAGAAAATATTAGGTGTGGTATACATATTGGTTGTTATTTACACCATATATGATATTTTCTACACCAGGATCTAATTACTAATTCCATGTATTAAATCCCCTTTTTTTATACTATTGCTTGATATTATTCTTTTTCTTTTTAAGGTACTTCCAACATACATAAAAATGCTGGGACATCCTCCTGAAATGCTGGGAAGCCTGCTTGTGCACTACAAGCCTTTATACCATCTACACTTGTGAGTTCACTAGCTATATCATTTTGTTCCCCAGTTATTCTGGTATATCAATATCCATTAGTATTGAAGTGTATTTCGGTCTCTTTTTTGTTACACATATTGCCTTGAGAGACTCCTGTTACACCAAAGAGCATTGGGAAGTTTATCAGAAATTGGAACAATATCACACTCTACATGCGCTAAAAACATCTAATTTTGTTAGTGTGTTTGCTACATATTTTCTTTAATAGTTTTAGAACATACTACACTACTGGAGTATTTTTTTTTTTTTGTCTCTTATGGTATACATATATTGAGGAGCTAAAGAAAAGTTTACCCAGTTCCTGATATCAGGTTGTACTATCTATTGGGAGATTATGACTCACATTTGGTAGGGACTAATAAATGGATCACACACACTATAACAAATTCATGTTATGTATTGTTTTCAGATTAGTGTGATTTTTGGGGTGTCACCGTTTTGGTTGATGCTTCACACAACACTTTACCACTACACTTCTTGTACTTTTGCTACTTTAAATGTAGCTTCTTTTCCCCCTTCTAGTTCCAGCCAAATGCTGTAGAGCTGATTGGGGGAGGGATCAGTTGAAACGATTAGCCTTATATTTGTGAGTAACTTTAGAATTATAAACATTCATCAAATATCTGTTTTAAATATGTTTAACATTAGTATGCATTAAAAAACGTTTTACATTTTCAAGTGGCTAAATGTATTGGTTATTTAGGCTACATTAGCGAGCAGCATGATGTTTAGCAACAATAAGATATATTGTATCATATTTAAATAAAATGTGTATGTTGACCAGGTCCTGGTATACCTAAAAATGCTGAATTGGCTGGACATGCCAAATTAACAAATGTATCAAAAAGGTAGGACTACAAAATAGGAGATGGACAAAAATGAGAATTATGATGCAGACGTGATTCCATTATCACTGAACAAGTACTGGAATTGAGGGCAATAATTCACATTTTGGGTGGATTTCGCAGCAAGGCTCAGGTGGATGGCTATAAATTAGCTTTACATTTGTGCTGCATCTAATTGTAAACTGGGACGGCTGGTCAGTGACAGAAATATCAACTAGACATACTGGAACAAAAGGTAGGCCCTTCAAATCATCCACATTCTACAGGAAATAATGTATCGTTACAAAAGAGATAATACAAGTTAAGCGTCATTTCAAAACTTAGTATACAACTCTATACAAAATATGACTAAACAAAGATGAATTATAATTTACATGAAGGATGAATTGGTTGCATTGTGGTGCTGAAGTGATCTAGACAGGAGAAAGGCTACTTTGACATTGCACCGAGGCGAGAACACAGGGCAGTGTGGATTCATTTAGCACCATCGTTTTTTTTTTAGTTAGGATAGATAAACCAATTTAGTTATTTTCTAATAAAACTTGCCGTTTGGCACAAAACACACAATATATATATATAGATATAGATAGAGAGAGAGAGAGAGAGAGAGAGAGAGAGAGAGAGAGAGAGAATTATTAATATATTTGAAATAAAATCTATGCTCTCTGGAATTTAAATCATGGTCACTGAACTGAAAAGGTACATATGAAAAGCCCTTGGCTGCATACAAATACAAATTGTATATTTTCACAAGCTTAAGTTAGAAAACCATTATGCACTTAAACTAAAATACAACAAAATAGAACAAGTAAACTTGCCTCTTTGTCTCCCAGAGTTTCAAGCAAGAGAAGCAAAATTGTCTTGAAGTGCTCATCCCAGACATTAAAGGACTCTTCTCTGGTACACCTCATAAGCTCACACAGAGCAGCTTTTCTTTCCTCTACACGTTCATTATGATTTGAAAGTTCTTTAAGTAGCTCACCCACTATTTCAGAATAATCCTGGGGCAGTTCAGCTAGGAAAAAAATGGTAGACAAAATACTTAGCAATATATATAGACCTTATCGAGATACATACAACATTACATGCATGACTTATGTAGAAAAAGGGAGGTAATCTCCAAAATCATCAGCGTCTAAATAGTTTTTATAGAAACACTGGTCAGAAAATCCTTATTTAAACAAGTGGCTCGATTAGTCACAACATTTACTATTTAAGTAATATATTAGATCACTGTGAAGATGCCAGATAACTAATTTTCTATTCAGCTAATATATAATATGTAATATAATATGGCTATTATCCAACTTAATGGCATTATAATTAATATAAAATCTGTGGCCTTCAGATGGGAGCTCAGGCGGTGTGTGTGTGCGAGAGACCCCAACTTTCTGTGCAGACAAAGAACCAAATCCCATCGGCACTCGAAAACACAAAAAATTGCATTGATTGAAAAGGCTTAATGTATTTCACACACTGATGTGCTGTATTAAAGGCGGCTTTTGATGAAGCCCAGTGTGAAACGCAATTAAGAATCTATGTGATATTTGGAGTGTGTCATGTAATGGACATAATGTAGTCAGTAACTTACAAATAATTTTTGCATTCCATGTTATTATCCCATTTAACTCTAAGCACCATCTAACTTATTGTGACATTGCTTATGGCTAACTGCCCCAGTTAGCACATGCTCTCAAAGCAAATTCTATCAATATGTTGTCATGGGTATTTGGTAGACATATAAAATATGTACTGGTGAAAAAGTTTATTCTTATCGTTTTGCCAACATGAAAACAAAGTCTGCTAAATCCAGAATATTTTGTAGCAAAGTCAAACACATAATAAGTAGGCTCACAAGGAATAATGTCATCAATAGAAGTGTGGGTGATCCATTTACTTCCATAGGTGAATCCATATTTCTGTAGTAGAGGTCATGCTACTTTACTACAACACTGCAAACTAAGAACTGTTGTGACACAACTGATGTATAAATAAAAGAAATGACTAAGAGTCCTTTTGATATAAAGCAGAGATAAAAAAATGTTAAAGGCATTTTACAACTAATGCACGGATAAAGAAATCTTCAGTGGTTAAATGACAAGTAGAAAGACCTTGAAACCATTGAATGTTTACACAACAGATCTTGTTTTAATCACAAATATTCACAAAGCAGCATAAAGAGAGCTGGCGCACGGCTAATTTACTCATCCTCCACAGCTACTGATATTGTTGGAATCTGGCTTATTATTAGCATTTGCAAAAATGTTATATTTACTTTCAAATCGAATAAAAATCAAGGAGACCAGTGTGCACTAATGTGTAAAAATTATAAACAATTTTTTTTTACCGGCCTGCCGGTAACATACCAGCCAGGTGGCAACCCTACTAATGGCAATGAAATTTGGTTTCTCAAACCTGAACTACAATGAAAATGTGGATCCAAAATGAGGGATTGAAAAATTGTAAATCCTCTGAGTTTCCATCAAACTTGGTATAAGCTTCTACGTTGTTTTTCTAGACCCTTCCCAGTTAGGTATTATTTTATTCTCAAAAAAAATTACAAAAAATAATCTACATACTTTGCTTATCCATTAACCTGGCTCTTGGCAGCACAAGGTGAAGTTGAATTGAAGAGAATGAACCAATTTGCTTCTGTGAATATACATTCATGCACAGTAGTAATGATGCAACTCATAATTGCAACTCAATTATTGTTTACCGGTTGCTGATGAGATAGAATCATATATATTACAAGATTCTTTTCATGTAATAATCAAGAATGTTGCTTATGAGGTGGGTAAGTTGATTGACTACAGTATCCATGGATGTAATTTATATATATTGGAATGCTCTAAATATAGCATAATAATAATAAATGACCATAACCTTCAAGTACTATGTGGAAATGTATACAAAAAAGGAAGGATTGCAGAGAGGCACACCAGAAATTGAATATTAATTAGCAGGCGTGGTGCAATACCCCAGAGCTCATCCCAACAAGAGAGCCCACAGAAATACGGCAGCAATACAAATGGAATGGCACACACAAAAGGGATGCAAAAATATGTCAAATCAATACAAAAAAAGTCAAAGCATTTGTACAAAAACAAATGTTGTTTAATATACAGGCAAATAGGACAAACATGTTAAAAATATATTGGCAAGTTACCTTTTAGATCACCCTTTAAAAAGGCACCTCTCCCAAATGTTATGGGTGTGGAACAGCTCTGACTATTTTTTTGTAATAAATCACGCATTTTTGCATAATTAAGTTTGTGCACATCCTTCCATTTGATTTTTGGAATGCATAAAAACGTCCATGAAATGTAAAAAACAGCGGAACCGCAGAGGTCTTGTATATAACCGCTATTGAACCATTTTTATAACTACTAGCACCCTTACTGATTGAAATTGTGCGTCCGCTACCCACAGGGTCACAGAGATTTTATGCACAATTTCAGACACTTCTCTGTGATTTATTTTCCACGATGTGTGGAACCAGCACACACCCAACTGTTTTCAGAAGTTAGAATTCTACTGATGTGTGTGAGGAAAGTGCAACTTTTGGGAGCTAGGTCGGCGACACTTTTAAACATTCTCAATATGTTTAATCTCTCTCTAAAAAAAGTAATACAAAGTTAAAGGGACACACCCACCAAAAACTGAACATGTTTTATTTTTTATTGTTGATTTCAGATGTGTTTTTTGTTATGTGACTATATTTAATAAAATATGTAACTAAACAAGTGTGACTGGGCGTTGACATTTTGTGAAAATTAGTGTTTTTATGTGCCACCCCCAAGTTACTTTACAGCACAAATTTCTCACTTTGGGGCTGGGGACACAGAATGCAGTCTATAAGTCAGAATTCTGATCCTAGACTTGCACTGAATGGGAGGGTAATGTAACTATTAAATCACAAGGGGGCAGAGTCCTGTTTGATCAGGTTTATCTCCTCTCTTTGTGTTGAAGGCAGGTTAAAAAAAAAGTTGAACGTAGCCACCTAGTCCTGCCCACTATGATACACAGGAGGCAGCAAGAGAGGGGTGTATATTATGACATAATCATGCAGGCTTTGGCAACAGTTGTAAAGTGAGACTGGCTGGAAGATTTTGGATGATGTTGCATCATAGGAAAAATTCACAAAATGGAGCAAGGCGATAACACCTAATTTTCTTTTTCTTTTTATATGCAATTATTTCAATTATATATAAAAAAAAACCCTAGTGGCATATGATTTATATATGTGTTTGTTTTAAATGACCAGGTTATCTAGTTACATCTTATGTAAGTGATAGTGTCCCTTTAAGCATTTTATTCTTAAATTCAGCATAGATAAATTTACTTGAAATTAATGAATATCATCCAACATAGCAAAAGTTTTATTCAACGTGTTTCAAATATACCTTCAGGAAACTGTTCAGCATCATCGTCAAACATGGCTTCTTTCAAGGCGGACTTGTTAAAAGAGCCGATATTGTCAGAATAGTTGCCTGGGTTGTAGTCTCGCACCCGCTGGGTTCCACGAGGAGGCATGGTGTTGAGTAGCGAAGTTTTATTATCAAGTGCTGTTCGGCCTGTGTCTGGGGAATCACCACTACCTCTCAAGTCACTTAACCCAGATCCACTGGATACCTTTGTAAGGGACAATAATATAAAAGAGTGGTCAACTGTATTATCAGTTTAGGATATTCTATACCAGATACTTATCAAAAAAAAAGTCATAGACACTTACTTTTTAATACAAAATAGTGTGGAGAAGGTGCTACAAATAAACACAATCAACAAAATAAAAATTCTGCTCACCAGACCTCGTAGCAAACAAAAATCACCAATATAGACTGTGCTTTCACTGGTATTGTCCTCCACTCTGGTGATTAGTACAAGTATGTTATTAGAAAATTTCCTTTAATTGCTAATTCATGAACTTACAGAATCTACTTCATCTTTTCTTGCATCCCGCTTTACAGGTTCATTCATGTCCTCCTGACTTCTGAAACTAAAGTTCTGAATAGCTTCTGTTACACCACGTAAGGAACTGTAAATATCTTCTGAGTTCATGTTTTCTGTATCATAGTCAAAAGCACTGCAGAGTAAAAAAAAATTACACAAAATTTAACTTGCACAATACAAGAGTTTCACATTCTTTGAAATTTGGTATTTACTTACTTTGGAGACAACGTATTTTGAGATGTGTTGGTGGGGGATGTGAGAGGGCTGCCCCAGCTGGCCGGTGACCGTGATGTTGGCCTTGTTAAAGGACTACCAGTTGTTGATCCCTTAACAAAAGACATTTTTTGATTGAACTACATTGCACAACTAAATACATTTATGTATTTCTTTACCCCCCCCCCCCATAAAGAATTAGCAACATTTTGTAATTATTTAGTACCTGGCTACCATTGCCTGCGTTTCGGAGATGACTGTGGAGAAGTTTGGTGGCACCATCTTGGAAGGTTTTTGGTAGAGCTCCTAGAAGCATTGTGAACTCTGGAGTGTTAAGTTCAAACAGCGAAATCAGCACTGACTGAGCGGCCTGAAACAGTATTTCATATGAGTGAAATCAACATTTTTTTCCCGCCAAGATAAACATATATGACATTTAACATTGTTAGACAAAAATATTAAACACCTAGGTTTCAAATTTTGTGGTATGTGTAACGTTTGTGAAATACAAATGTTATTAGAACTTTTTTTGTTTAAATTTCCCTAACCTTATGGAGTAAAACAGCAGAAACATGGTTACTTGAAATACAATTAAGAAGATGTTAATTAACTCGGTCATTCTCTCAGTTCCTAAAAATTATATATCTTTTATAGAAACATAGATTCCACCATTTCAAATTTCAAACATAGATTCCACAATTTCAAACAATCATAATCCTCTAGGTATCAATCTTGATTTTTCTGAATTCTTTTTTGTTTCATTTATTTGTAAAGCACTTAGCAGGAACCATAAATTGAGGCTTTGTTGAAAACAAGGTGAACAAACCAAAAGCCCAGCCTTTATTTAAAACATTTTTTTCTATTTAGATTTTTTTTTTTTTTTTAAAGATAAATCTGGGAAACTATGGGCTTGCACATATCAGAGGGGGATGGCATCTCTTTGGTTGGTTGAATAGTGCTGTCAGTGTTTAAATTAAGAGGAGGATTAAATGGACTTTACACATCCAACACATTAAAAAGGTTCTACTTTGATCCTTCCTCCTTCCAACGATTAAACTAGACTAACCCCCCCTTTTTTTCTTCTCTCTTTTCCCCCTCTTCTCCCCCAACCTCCTCTCCTCCCATGTAAATGCTACATAGCCTCTAAACTGCATAACCCATTATGATTTTCCCTTCCATCATGTTCTTTCTTTTTGTTTGTGTTGGCTATATTGTTTAAAAAAATCTCTTCTTTCAAAAATAAAGAATATTTAAAAAAAAAAAAAAAAGGATCTACTTGCAGGTTATGTCTCACCCTATTAATAGTGTGCCTTCATCATAGTTCTTTTTGGTAGTGTGGCCATAACACTTACAGAGAACAAATTGTGAATGCTTAAATGCATAATGTGTCTAAACACAAGTGTTAGAAATATCACTGATCGCCCAGATCAGAACAATGGTGTTAATGGAGGTAAAAGAGTGTGGGATTGCTCAAATTACCACAATCTAGGTATGTATCACAAAATGTCAGATTTTTTTTTTATATTAGATAATATGCAGGAGAGAGAGAGAGACGGTGACTAATATAGCAAACTGTAGTCCAAAATTGTGTGGACATGGGAACTGAAAATAAAGAGAGTGACAGTGAAATCAGATAGCTGAAATGAACAGTTATTGGAGATGGGGACTGATATGGAGGGAAAACAAAAACATAGAAAGAGGGGGGCACTTTAAGATCTTTAGTTGGCGAGTGCATATAATAAACCTGTTAAATCATTTACCTACAATAACTAAGATAAAAAATATACTTGTTCATTATATCTTTATAGAAATGAGGATTCAAGGTGTATACCATACAAAAAGCCAACAATTATATGGCTCAGGCATGGCATGATCTAATGTAAATATGTTGATGATGCCCGAGAATTTTTAAACATACTGTTCTTGTTTTTTAAATAAATGAATGCAAAAAGAGGTAGCAAAAGCAAATTGTTTTAAAAGTTATAATAAACTTTTGGCACACAACTAAATCCACATAAGTTATTTGTTTTTTTTTTTTTAAAGACCAACTTTAAAGATGCTTATAAAGTTTGCGATCTGGCTTAATTTATTGTAGCATATAATAATAACAATAAAACTACTTCACAGCATACCTTTGTATAAGAGCAAAACAAAAAATGGGCAATGAAGCCTGGCACGGACTGGTAATGGTAAAAAAGTTAGCAGTGCATTCAACTGAATGGCTATCTGATAACTTTATAGATAAGAGATATAATCTGTTCAGCAACAGGCCTTATGTAGACCATAAAGATCAATGATGCATAATAGTTCCTGAACAAAATAAAAATATTTTTGTCTTGCAGTTTTAAAGAACACTGGAAAAGTTTTCTGTCTAGAATTAGTTGATAATTTTAAAATTCCTAGCTGATTTTGCCTTCATTTTTAGTCCAGTTGCAAAAAAAAAAGTGAGGTATTCTGCAGATCAAAAGGGAGAACTTATTTTATGAGCAAATAGCGCATTAGTCGACATGTAAGGTGATTTTTAGCTTAAACCTACTATGAAAATCTATGGTTTAAGTGAGCATTTACTGTACAATAATGCAGCCTGTAAGGGATATAGGGTTGCCAGCTGGCTGGTGAAAAAATAGCTTGATCCCAATGTTAAGTCTATGGAGGCAGTAGCATGGCTGGTATTTTTTGAAGAAAAGGTGGCAACCCTAAAGAGATATGAAATGCATGTCATCCCTTAAAAATAAATAAAATGCAGCTTCTAACTGGCAAAAAAACACACAAAAATGACATATATTAAGGGTCGGACCTACTCTCATATTATCTACTCTCATAATATCTAGCACTAGGCAGCACACTGGGCTCTCTGGGATTATGTGTTTAGGTTTAGTAAGTGCATACGAACCAAACTGTAGACTTCAGGAAAGATTATTATTTATACATTTGGTGCAGACGTTGCATGCACAATATAGATTATTTAGATTAAGTGGCATCGCTTTTTTATGGAAGAAGGCTTTTGCTTTAGACATAATAATAGCCCTAAAGCCAATTGCTTACATACTACTGGTACAGGCTAGGTGGTAACTATCTTAACATTATTCGATGGTCACTCCAAATATAAGTAGGTAATAACACACAATAAATACATGATGCCTAACAAAAGGTAATAATTCATAATAATAATATACAACAAATTAAATAATTTTTTTTTTTTTTTTACAGAAGAACATGCCAGGATCTGATATTAGAATATGTTACAACAGAGCTGATCAATTCAATAGTTTAATTCAGGTATACATAGAAATATCTTGCCTGAAACGTGAAACAAAAACCAATTCAGTATTTTGATAGGGAAAGTCTACGGTTAATTATGTTTTCTGACAGCATTATTATTCACATTATAATAATTGAATGTTTAGCCAAATCTGAAAATTGAGAATTTTGTAATAAATGTACTAACAGGGTGATGAATCCATGTAAAAAACGCACTTGATAATCTTTAATAACACTTCTGTATTGATCCAAAACCTTAACAAAAATCCCAATCCAAAAGTGGTGGCTAATATCAAATTATATCATGTGTCTTTACTAAAGAGTTTACTGGCACTCTAGACTTCAACTTCCAACTTAGTACTTGCCATGTTTTGGAGAGATCAAAACTAAACGGTTTAAAACGAAAGCATTTTAAGCACAAGCTTCTCTGGGAAACTCTAGATCAATGATGGCAAACGTTTTTAGGCCAGAGTGCCCAATCTTTGTCCGAAACCAATTTGCAGACCTCAAAGTGCCAACACTGCATACACACACGCTTATACTCAAACCTCACACACCTACACTTATACTCACTTATACTCTTACTCGCACACACGCTTATACTCTTACTCGGGCACACACACACTCTTATACTCACACACACTTATACTAATAAAATAAGTTATACTAATAAAAGAAGAAGAAAGTTTAGTAAACAGTGAACGTTAAAATAACTTCTCAACTCGTAGTTCTTAAACATTCAATGGCGATAGAGTGAGAGAGTATTTGTTAAATTTGTAGAGAGAGGCTGCTCATAGGGGACACTAGGTGATGCACAGAAAAGTGTGGTAGCTACATGCATGTTATTACCACAAGAAAGGGTTTGCAGCAGCTACAGAATTGCTGTGATTGGCTAAGTGTGGTGGGTTACAATGCACAACTGCTAGAATTGTACTATATGAATAGGTAACAACAAAGAGTGACATCCAGTATTAAAGTTATATATTCAGTTTTTAAACCTTGAAGGAAAGAATAGAATGTTTTGATTATCTGAAAAGGCCACCAATGTTAATTGAAATGGATAGAGTGGTATTGCAATCAGATAGGTAATCTAAAAAATAATGGAAACAAAAGTTATTTTTTCATTGGCTTTACCCTGACAGCGAAGTAGTGTGTAGTCTAGCAGGTACCCACCTCTTGTCACCAGAACCAGTCACAGTTAATCAATTGGGAGCGAGTGTGGAAGTTAGCCCCCATCCTAGATTCAATGTATTTGTATTAAAGAAGCAGTAGCTGGTTTTAGCATTTAGTGCGGGGGTAACCAAACTCGGTCCTCCAGATGTTGCAGGACTACATTTCCCATACTCCTCAGCCAGCCTCTAAGCTGCAAGAGCATTATTGGAGACGTAGTTCATCAGCAGCTTGAGTGCCACAGGTTGCCTACCATGGTTTAGTGGTACTTTAACCCTAATAAGACTGTACAAATGATAAAGTTAATATAAAATAATTGAGGAGGGGGAATAAAATGTGCTAGTGTTTCTGTTATTCATTGACATGTGGCATGCGGTTTAGATTGCAGATAAGTTTGTGTGGCACGAGCCAGTATGCTTGAGTGGAGTGGATTAAGAAGATAGTGCTGCCTCAGCTAACTAATTACTTTTTCAACCCATTGCAAGTATCTGGACATGGCCATTGAGCCAGACAGTGCTAGATATGATTTCCTTACTGCTCTCATATTTACCTGATCATTCCTCTCTTATTCAAAATAAACCTGTACATTTCCAGAATAATCCTGAAATCATTCAAATTACCGAACTGTGTAATCATTTTGCACTCAACGGACGAGGATATGTGATCCTTTTGCAACCACATGTTATAATAAACTAGTGGACCTTGAAATCAAATATGTAGGAATTTTAAGTAAACCGGCATAATCAAGTGGAAGGCAAACTATGTTTTTGTTGTCATACAACGACAAAATCGTATCCTTATATATTTAGAGTGTTTAACTTATAATTTTGCTTTCAAAGGACATTCAAGATAATGGGAAAAAAAGTCAATAAAAAGGACTGAAGGACGCACTATTTTTTATTGTGGATGTGTCATATTTAAAAGATGAAAACAATGAGACAGTATGTCTCATCATTGTTTCCCTTCAAATGGCACTGTTATTATACATTTAAATAAAAAATATACTACTGTTTTCCACAATAACAAACTATTCTAAACTTCAGTCAGCATCCAAATGAACAACTGGCACTACCTTACTATAAGAGATTAGATTTTCAACTATAACCCATCATATATATTAAATCATAATTATTGTTGTTCATATCCAATTTCACTTTACCCTGTGTAGAATATATGTTTAGGCATCATACTAAGATGTGGTTAGCTTACCAGATTGTTGATGATCTATATAAACTACTACATTTCAGATACTGATCTAAAGTATATAATGTGAGGCACCCCTACCTCCTACATTTGAATAAACTACATGGGGTGGATACCAAAAATTAATTGATAATTTTGGAGCAGATATTTGAATTACCAGATCATGAGACACCATTCGTAAATAGAACTTTACTTCTTCTATATCTTTTTTTGTACAATTGTTTGGTTTCTTAATGGTTTCCCCATTAAAAGGGAAGGATCAACTTAGACCTGAACACCTAAAATCTACCAAATTGATTTTTTTAGTGCTGTATTCAATTAATTATTATTTCTCATAGGCACTGCAGTACGTGGGTACTAAAGGTTGGCCACCAATACCACAGCATTACACCTCTCCTATTAAGAGATGGCCAACATTTGCCCCTTATAGTGATGTGGACAACACCCCTGTGATACTTAAATTGACGGCTGAATACAATTGGAACTGCAGCTGTCAGGTTACAGTACTTTTTCTATCTCTAAAATATTCTTATATCCATTTCTCCTTATTTTTCCCTCCACCACTCATTCTCTATCCTTATTTCTAAAATGTTTAGTTTAAGCACTGTACATATATTTTGTAAATGGAGGCAGAGTGATACAAGGACATAAAATGAGGGAGGAAGATTATATGTAGTGTACACAGGTATAAATGTGCAGCACTGATTATATAATTATAGATGGGGAGCATATCCTTATTTTGCCAATAGCCCAAGTTACATCAGGCTGCTTTTGCCAGTTTTGTAGAAGACCTTAAAGGGACTGTCTGGTGCCCAAAATGCATCTTCCACATGTTAATGCATATTAAAGTACATTCAAAATACTGTACAATGCATATTTTACAATTTGCATTGCATAAAAAAATTGAAAATCTTTTTTTTTTCTTTTCTTCTTTTTATTGTACAAAACATATAAAAAAGACATACATTTGATTAAATACTTCCATCTAAGTTATCCATTTAAATTCATGTAGTAAACATTGATATATTGTATTTCCTCATAATTATAGAAGAAGCAAGAAAACACAGGTAGTATTTTTTACTAGGGGGACCTTATATAAAGCATTTAGAAAAACAAACATTTAGATTTATATTTCCATATATGTCATACAATTGAATTTATATAGTATAAAGTCTATGCTTCGTATTACCTCTTGATTTGAGTGATTAAAGTAAGAAAACAAAAGTATCATTTCTTGGGGGAAACATACCATCAAACCACCGACATCATTCATACTAATAAATCTCTACCATTCATTCTTCAATTTAATTGCTGTCCGAGGGGGGCACTCAATACACTAATGTATTGGCCTCATTCAATGAACGTGTATGGCTAGTCCACAGATTCCAAATATCTCTAAATATGTCCATCCTTTCTATGTTTTTATTATACCCCTCTTCCATCTTTTCCTGATAATTAATTTGGTAAATAATTTCAGCCCAATGGACCCTTCCTGTTCCTTTCCAATTCTTAGCTATTATGTTTTTACATGCAATACAAAGTTGTATTATTAAGTTTTTTGGATTTTTTGAGCATTTTGGTATTCCTATATGGAAGAGGAATATATTGGGTTTGAGTTCCATCTCAATTTGTAGGATAGTTCTAATAATTTTAAATATTATTACAGTTTCCTTAACTTTTTTTTGCATTGCCACCACATATGGTATAGTGTGCCTTCTGCTTCTTTACATCCCCAACAAGTTCTAGGGATGTTCTTATTAAATTTATGAATTAGATGTGGAGTTCTATACCATCTATGGTAAATGTTGTAGTATAATTTGTGCATGCCTATACAGTGTGATTGTTTCCTAATCTGCGTGTATGCTTGATTCCATTCCTCCATTGTATGTGTGCTATTCATATTTTTTTATCCAGAGTCCCGGATTAGATCCCTCTGGAAGATCCTAATTCTATAAAGCAATTTCCAGTGGGAGAAATCCCCTAAGAAATGGCAAATTCTAGGGTAATTATAATACTTAATTTCTGGAAGTCCATATTTTGCTACTATTAGGGGCCAGGTTAAAAAAGTGTCTGTATCGTAGAGATCTGTTAAACTATCTATTTTGGCAAATGTACGTTTTTAGCATTACTAATGGAGTCGAGCAGTGCCTTACCTATTTTAAGTTTTTTTTTAAGCTTACATAAGGTAATCATTATATCATTTATGATTGGGTTGGTGTTACGTAGGTATGTTGCTGGTTCATATTTTTACCATATCAGGTCAAATGGGTAAGGAATACCTGCCGCCTCTCTCTCCAGTTCAAACCAGGGCTTCAGCACTTAACCTTGGTTATCTCAGGCCAGAAAATGCGAAAACATGCAGTTTTCATGTAACTCCTTGATGTTCGGTAACAATATACCTCCTCTATTCATATCTCTAGCAAGGTTCTCAAAAGAGATTCTGGGTTTCTTTCCCTGCCAAATGAATTTGGATATTATCCTTTGGAATTGAGAAAGAATTACCCATGGAACTCTAAAGGGAATAGCTCTAAATAAATATATTAATTTAGGTAGGAAATACGAGTTTACTGCTTTAGTTCTCCCGAGCCAAGAAATTTCCAAGCTCTTCCTATCCTGGAATTTAATTCTGGTCCTTTCCAGGAGAGAGAGAGATAGTTGTCCTTAACCATTTGACCTACAGTGGATGTAAAAAGTCTACACACCCCTGTTAAAATGTCAGGTTTCTGTGCTGTAAAAAAATGAGACAAAGATAAATCATTTCAGAACTTTTTCCACCTTTAATGTGACCTATACAACTCAATTGAAAAACAAACTGAAATCTTTTAGATAGAGGGAAGAAAAAATATTAAAAAAATAAAATAATGTGGTTGCATAAGTGTGCACACCCTTAAACTAATACTTTGTTGAAGCACCTTTTGATTTTATTACAGCACTCAGTCTTTTTGGGTATGAGTCTATCAGCATGGCACATTTTGACTTGGCAAGATTTGACCACTCTTCTTTGCAAAAACACTCCAAATCTGTCAGATTGCGAGGGCATCTCCTGTGCACAGCCCTCTTCAGATCACCCCACAGATTTTCAATCGGATTCAGGTCTGGGCTCTGGCTGGGCCATTCCAAAACTTTAATCTTCTTCTGGTGAAGCCATTCCTTTGTTGATTTGGGTGTATGCTTTGGGTCGTTGTCATGCTGAAAGATGAAGTTCCTCTTCATGTTCAGCTTTCTAGCAGAAGCCTGAAGGTTTTGTGCCAATATTGACTGGTATTTGGAACTGTTCATAATTCCCTCTATCTTAACTAAGGCCCCAGTTCCAGCTGAAGAAAAACAGCCCCAAAGCATGATGCTGCCACCACCATGCTTCACTGTGGGTATGGTGTTCTTTTGGTGATGTGCAGTGTTGTTTTTGCGCCAAACATATCTTTTGGAATTATGGCCAAAAAGTTCAACCTTGGTTTCATCAGACCATAACACCTTTTCCCACATGCTTTTGGGAGACTTCAGATGTGTTTTTGCAAAATGTAGCCTGGCTTGGATGTTTTTCTTCGTAAGAAGCCCAGACATATGAAGAATACGCGATTGTTGTCACATGTACCACACAGCCAGTACTTGCCAGATATTCCTGCAGCTCCTTAATGTTGCTGTAGGCCTCTTGGTAGCCTCCCAGACCAGTTTTCTTCTCGTCTTTTCATCAATTTTGGAGGGAGCTCCAGTTCTTGGTAATGTCACTGTTGTGCCATATTTTCTCCAATTGATGATGACTGTCTTCACTGTGTTCCATGGTATATCTAATGCCTTGGAAATTCTTTTGTACCCTTCTCCTGACTGATACCTTTTAACAATGAGATCCCTCTGATGCTTTGGAAGCTCTCTGTGGACCATGGCTTTTGCTGTGGACCATGGCTTTTGCTGTGGAATGTGACTAAAAAAATTTAAGGAAAGACCAACTAGAGCAGCTGAACTTTATTTGAGGTTAATCAGAGGCACTTTAAATGATGGCAGGTGTATGCTGACTCCTATTTAACATGATTTGGAATGTGATTGCTTAATTCTGAACACAGCTACATCCCCAGTTATAAGAGGGTGTGCATACTTATGCAACCACATTATTTTATTTTTATATTTTTTCTTCCCTCTATCTAAAAGATTTCAGTTTGTTTTTCAATTGAGTTGTACAGTTTATAGGTCACATTAAAGGTGGAAAAAGTTCTGAAATGATTTATCTTTGTATCATTTTTTTTACAGCACAGAAACCTGACATTTTAACATGGGTGTGTAGATTTTTTTTTTATCCACTGTAGATTAAACCCAATTTTTATCCACAAATATTCTAGAGACCTTTTTTTCCAATCCAGATCTATTAGGGATTTCATCTCTTCTCCCTGCTCCAAAGATTGAAATGCAGATATTCCCTGGGTCTTATTTAGATGTAATTTATATTCAGAATAGAAACTAAATGCTTTTATCTTGGTTAATGCCGCCGTAATAGATTTTTCCGGTTGTGTAAACGTTAGTATGACATCATCCGCAAAAAGTATTATTTTGTGTTCTTGATCAACAGTGTTTATCCCAAAAAATCTTACACTTGATGAATTTGTGAAATTACAGCAGTAATTTCGAGTCAATTTCCTTTTTTTTTTTGCTACAGGAACCAATGAGAGTAATTTCATTCAAATTAATGGAATAATCTGTTTCTCTAATAATGTCATCAGATAATGTGTTGCACTGTTAATAAATCCTATGTGTACAAGAGCAAGCTTACTTAGATTCCACACAATGCATTAGATTCCACCAGCAGAGGAAGTGACTAAATGAAACAAAACTGATACATGCTCAATGCATACACTCTATCAGTGTGGCCATACCTGTAGGGTGGGATGCAGGGGAGGGCTTGAGTAGAATATTAAAAATGTGATTTATGCAAAATGTCTCCCAGAGAGAGTGTAGCTCCTGCTACTGGCTTTGTGTTAGTGATGATTGCCTAAAGAAATTCTATTGGTTGGGCTGCAGGCTAATGCAGTGTCAGTAGGGGGGTATTACTTGAATTACCCTAACTAGAATTACCTGCCACAGGTGTACTGCTGTTATTGCTATTGAGCTTGATTTCTTTCCAGAGGCCAACTAAAGTTTAATGTTGACCTCAGAAAAAGCAATCAGGCGTGCAGGCATAGCAAGCCAACACTGCTTTAAAACTCATATTTTGGTTTAGGAATTTATGCTTGGTGAGGCCCGTTACCTGTTGACAATCCTGCTAAATTTGTTATTGTTTAGAAGTAAATGTACTTCTTATTCAACTTTATTATAGTTTTAACACTATCATATTTGATTATGGTCAATGTGTTTTGACAGAAAAATGAACAAATAAACAAAATACATAAAAAAGAGAGTAGAAATTGTTTCAAAAATATGGAAGTGCAAGTGGTGGTGAAAGCAAAGAAGCCAGCAACAGAGGACAGCAAGTGTACAGAGAAAATCAAAGAGTCTTAAAAGAGGTAAAAAAAAAAAAAAAAAAGGAAACCAAAGACAGCTCTCAAACTGGACCATTAAAGGGCAGTGTAGAAAAAGTATAAGCAGCAACAAATAAGTATTAAAAAGGAGTGAGCAGAAATGTGAATTATAAACTTTTTTTTTTTTTAAAAATAAGAAAGCACTCCAATACTAGCAAACCCACTAATTTAGTAAGGAAAAAAACAAACATACCTTGCGGACATCAGAGCTTTTAGGTTCTGTCGTCCATGTTATAATACGAGAAACAGCAAGTCGTGTCTCACTCGAGTTCCCAAATTCTTTGGGATCCATTTGCTGAGAGAGTGTTTCTATATACTTAAGAATGGCAACCTTCACCTAAAAACAATAGTACTGTCAAAATTCAGGTATAATTTAATGTTCACTTTTTATGTATATCAAAAGCATCTGGGCATCAAGCAAACGTGACAAATTGTTGTGTGTGTAAATAAATTACATTGAAAAGAAAATTACTACCAAGTAATAGTACTTGCTGCCACAGACTGTTTACACACACACAAAAATATATGTGTCAATATAAACATATAACCTCTCTCTCTATAGAGTTTGAACTATTGCTGATATTATGCAGCAACAATGAATATTTTTTGTTTTACTACCATTATTAATCATAAGAAATATGAATCTTTGACTACACTATGTCTGTTAAAGAAACACTAACGGTTATATTTCACTTGTGCTTCTAATATAGTTAGTTGTCCCTACTTTTGCTAGTACAGTTTATCCTCCAACTCCATAAGAAGAAGGCTACTGGCTCTCGCTGCTAGTGCAGACAGAGACCCTTGTTTTTGCATGGGATCAGCAGGGGGGACCTTAACTTGGTCGGTAGTAATATACGAATTTCAGCAAGACAGAAAAGCATACCTCGTCATTCTTCAAGAAAATCCAAGATTCGATGGAGTGTTGGTAAAATATAAGATGTTTATTAAAAAAAATAAGTAAAATCAACACTTGTGCCATTGAATTGCTATGATTTAATTTTCCCCATGTAATCTAATAATATACCTGTTTGCCACTTTTTCTTTAATTGCCACTAAAGGGTTAACTTAACCTTATTACTGATTGCTATTTTTAGTAGGCTGGAGGATCCTCTGCAGGACCAATACTTGGTGTTAGGGGGAGGTGTTCCATTGTCCTTTTAAACAGACACCCCGCTTAGGGTTAGTGTCTATGATTGAGCCTCACGGTGAAACACATGAAACCGTTCCTCTCCGGTATTGATTTTACTTATTTTTTGAATAAACGTCTTATATTTTACTAACACTCCATTGAATCTTGGATTTTCTTCTAGGGTGCAGAGGTGCGCTTTTGTGGCTTGCTGAAATTTGTATATTACTACGTTCCTGTGGCTGAGAACGCCGCCTCTGCTGCACATCACCTGGATCTTCCAGGTTAATTACCTTTTCTCCACCCAGCAATGTTAACATCCACACAGTAACCATTTTTTCCTTAACTAGGTTCCCCCTGCTCATCCCATGCAAAAACAAGGGTCTCTCGCTGCGCTAGCAGCAGTCGGAGCAGGACGAGACCCTGCTCTGATCGGCTGGGCGCGCGCTGATGCTGTCAACGTGCGACAACCAGGAACTGCTGTGTCAGCTGTGAGACACAGCAGAGTGTAAACCCGCGTGTATCTATTAAGATACATGTCGTGTTTACTCCAAACGCTCAGGAAATGGTTTTTAACCCTTGCTTTCTTCAAGGAAGCAAGGGTTAAAAATGCTTTAGTCTTCCTTTAAATGATCAAAGTTTTGTGCCATTGCTCTTTTGACATATAACTGAACTGTACATACGCTACAAAAAACAATCAGCTAAGGGCATTGGAATATCTTTTCAATTTGGCTAGATGCCTGATTTTGCAGACTCCCTAGTTCTATTCTCTCTTATTTTGGGACTAAATTTACTTCACAAAACATTTAATCTGAATTTGGATACAATCGGTTTAAGCTAAAAATAATATTTGTCACATAATATACTTCTAATACAAAGGTTAATATTCCAGTTAAAAATGTCAGTTTTTATGAAACAGTTTTCTGCATGCCATTCATTTTAGTGCAATGTTTGAAACAGGTGTAAAATCCCCACATATACATATAGCTTAAACACGTTTCTTTAAACTCTGCAAAAGGTTTCTGTACAATATAAGGAATAGAATATGAAAATGGTACTCGAGGAATTCCAATTCACATATTCACTAATTGCTATTATGTCTATTGTCTTTTGATGTAACATGAAAGCAGGATGGAGTCTACAAAACATTAATTGATATAAAACAGCACTTGGACGAGTTAAGAATGAACCTTTTGCAGAATTCAATCACTGTGGCCTAAAGAACCAACAAACCCCAATAAACAATAAGAGAACACATCAGAAAGTGAATGTGTAGTAACCAGCCTTGATATTAGTAACCAACAGCTCATGTGCTTTTCATTACATAAACTTGTTGTTCCATAAGCTCTACAGTCATATCTGCCCAGAGCACACAAAGGTTTAAAACATACTCTAGCCATCCACATGCTCCGAAAGCTTCTTGCAAGGGGTTAGTTGCTCATAAAAGATCCACACCGTTATGTATACACGTGTATAAGAAATAAATATAGCCAAGTTTGGAAAAAGGGTTGCAAAAAAGGAAAGAAAAAAAAAAAACAGATCCATATTGTTATGTATACTTAGATTAGAAAAAAATGCATAGACATGTATGTGAGTTTGTGAAAGTGGGAAAAGGTTATAAGTGATGAAAGAAAAAAATATGAAAAAGAGTAAAAAAAAAAACAAAACAAAAAAACCTTTGAGCTCCAAAAAGAGCGTAGCTGGTCTTGAAGTGCTGGTTTGGCTGTCTGAAATGTTTATAAAATAAAAAAAACAAAAACATCCAACTATTTTAAAACGGTTAGACAAAGATCAAAGTTATGCAGATAGCTCAATAATAAAACCGGTATACTAGGCAGCTACAAATCTACTGTACTGATGTTGAATTTTTATACAATTCATCAGATGTTACAGGAAGCATGGGGTTTTGTTTAAAATTAGGAGTATATGTGTAATTCTAGTAGAATTAGTTATGGCCATATCAACACTAGAAATTTCTGCTTGCTTATCCATTCTTTTAAACTTCTTCCTGTATAATCGGGATAACTGTTAACTTGCATGCCCCATTTTCAGTTTAGTGGAAGCTTGAATACCAAAGGCCTGATATTTTCCTCTAGAATCTTACGATACACTGCAAAGCTGTTGATGATGATGATGGCAAGCCATTACTCCCCAGCCACCATACTTCACAGTTTGGATGAGGATTTCCTCAGTATACTCCTAATGGTTCTCTCATCACCAAGTTAAGAAAACTTAGTGAAGGCCAGGGGGGCCTACAAGATCCACCATACGCTTTGGGACTTCTATCATGCGGAAAGATTTACCTAACGTGATGGGTAGAGCTTTCAATACTTAGCAATGGTTTTGTAACCTTTTTATACATTAATGAGCAACTTTATCTGAATCCATCAAAGATAATGAGGACAGGACACAAACATAAATTGAAGCCAAGGATGATTCACTTATTTGGCTAATCTATACATTATTTTGTTTCAGTTCTCGTGGACTATGTTAATATTAACCTTAAATATAATGCTGGTGGTGGCATGTCTTGGGATTGCGATGCTAGTCTAAGATGCAAGGTGGTCATTCGGGATCGGAAATACATTGATTTTGCATTTTATTAACACTGACATTTTGTTAATAATTATGTGAAGTTGCAGCACTTCTGTTGATTACTGTTAAACTAATAATATCATATGACATCAAGCATGTTTTTATCTGTATCAGTAACAAAGTACTGAGTGTACCAAGAAAAAAATGTGTAAAAGCATTTATTGAATAAAAATCTTTTAGTCTTCATCAATGTACTTAAGTTGTAGAAAATGGTATTGTTATTCCATATTTTTTTTTACAAAATAAGAGCCAGCAAATCGTGCATCATTTGATAATATAAGAGGGTTACAATCCAGTAGACACATATGGCATAACATATGGGAAAACAGGTCCTGACATAAAACACATATATTACATTAACATTTATTTATATAGCGCCAACAATTTACGTAGCGCTAGGTACAGAGCATACAAGGGAACAGACTGATATATAATTATTTATCGCTACTGAAGGTTTTAAGGGCCCTGGCTCTTATGAGCTTACTGTCTTATTGGCATATTGTGGGTGATCAGAGAGAGTAGACAAGGGGACAAAAAGTCTATATTGAAGAGAAGGTCAGCCACTTCAATTGGGTGGCTATGGTAAAACCAGAGGGTGCAGTTATCGTAACAGGTGGATCTTAACGGGAGTAGCTGAAAAGTTACTCTAAAAAGTGGGTTTTTAGACAATGGGGTAGAGTTGGTAACGAATTCTAGTGTGAAACATGAAAAAAGTTATTCAACATAAAAGGGGAGAAAATAATAATAGGAGTAAAAAGGCAATGGGGGCTGAAAGAGTATTTGGAGACCAGAGTATAGAAGAGTATGCGTGGTTGCAAAGTTCCAGTTCCAGGCTGTCATTCAGAATTGATAGGGACACTGATTAAGATTATTTGCGCTTTCCCAGCAACCCTCTCCCTTTAAATCCTATTGGCTGGTATTCCTTTGCTCTAGCCTGCTCTCTCAGGTTCCAGTTTATGCTTATTTGCCCTTCTACTCCACTGCATAAAAGCTTTACAAACTCACATTTTTAAGGATATCTTGGGGAACAATTTGCACAAGGGACATACACATACATTTATATGCACATTAATGTATTCCGAATACTAACAGCTTTTACAGGTACATTTGACTTCTCGTGAAGCAGTCATTTTCAGATATTTTATCCTAATAAAAGAGTTAATGTTTTCTAATTTGTGAAGGTATATAACTGTAATATCCACATTTATTGTGGGTGAGAGGCTTTCTTTAAGTAAACACATGTTGGATTTGTCTACCAAGGTTATTAACACATGCTGTAAATACATATAATGCACATATTTCTATGTACACGCAGGAATATACAAACCTACCTTGAGGTTTGGCGTCTGTGTTTGGTCAACTGTAAACCTCATCAGGATACTAAACTGGAGGTCAGTTGAAAAGGATTCCCTGTTGTATAAAATAAAAAAGATAGATGTCAACATCAGTGACCAAAACTTTTTTTGTTTGCAATAATAATCAGCTACTAATAGTTTGTATATATGGGTTTTAACAGATTTCTCTCTAAAGAGATAAAAGCAAAGCAGTTACTACAACCTGATATCTCAAGACTAACAAACATTTTAAAATGGATAATCCTTTTAGATCTCAATACTACAGATCTTCAATTTTTTAAATTTACTTTCCAAATTAAAATCTAAAATTCAGCAGAGATTCTAGACCAGCGGTGGCGAACCTATAGCATGGCGATCCCTCTGTCGTGGCACGCGACCAGGTTCATCTCTCACCGCTTGTCTGCTCCGTCCAAGAGGAGCAGGCATCAGTGGTTTAAAGACGGGGGCTCTGGTCATCTGCTTCTTCTTCAAATAATTGGGCGCATGCACTTTATCTGTAGAAGTGTTCAAGTCGTAAAGCAATTAACCGTTTCTTCGCACCCGATTATCTGGAGAATATGCAGATGACCGGGGGCGTCGTCTGTTACACTGATCCTTGTTCCTCTCGGACGGAGCAGACAACCGGTGCGAACTGAACCTGTATGTGTGTATGTCAGTATGAGTGTGTGTGTGTGTGTGTGTGTGTGTGAGTATAAGTGTGTGTGTGTTAGTATAAGTGTGTGTGTGAGTATAAGTGTGTGTGTGTGTGTGTGTGTGTGAGTATAAGTGTGTGTGAGTATAAGTGTGTGTGTGTGTGTGAGTATAAGTGTGTGTGTGTGTGTGAGTATAAGTGTGTGTGTGTGTGTGTGAGTATAAGTGTGTGTGTGTGTGTGTGTGTGTGAGTATAAGTGTGTGTGTGTGAGTATAAGTGTGTGTGTGTATTTATACACATGCATCAATTAATATTTCCACTATTTATTCAGAACATCACCTGCATAGAGCAGATGCTTCAGTGAGTTGTTTATAAAATATGACAACACACAGATTCATTTTCCCTCCAAATTGGATTACCTTGTCACATCAAGTGCTCTCTGGACCTTGGCTTGGACTGATCCGAGTAGGTCTGCACCCATCTTCTTAAGTAATTGTGTGATAAGCACAAACAGCCAGTCCTGCAAGTCATCCTTGTGTACTTGGACAAAGTCAACCAATGTTTCCAAAAACATACTGAACACCTGGAACATGTAATAAGGGGGTGATCGAGACAGAAGGAAGTAGAACAATCGGAGTTTAAAATGTTAAAAATTAGAAATGAGGCACAAAAGAACTTTGGGTAATAAAAAGCAGAGACAAATGCATTAATTAAGCAAGCAGGAGACAAAAAAAATCAGGGGTTTGCATATTATAGGATTAGTGCATTCTAGTATGAGAGTATGCCAGTCCTGTCCTCTAAGGAGAGGTCTATACTGTAATTTATGAGATTTAAATCACTTTTGAACAAACTTCCAATTTGTTAATTAGATTTCATGTTAATTGTGACAAAAGTATTCATCTAAAGTATTTGAGAGCTGCCGAAATCAGTATGCTTGTTTACATTTCAAAATCAAAGTCCCACGATCTGCTAGCACAAACATGCTTTATATAATAATCATGCAGTACACAAATGTATTCTATTTACGGCATTGACTTGTTGCAGGAATTTCAAAGCACACACACAAATAAAATGTATAAATGAAAACTTGATGCAATCTTTCAATTAAACAACTTAATTTCTTGCTGACATTTGGCCTTTAATGCAGGTGACCCAAAGAATGATTTACTGCCGAAACGTAAACCAATTCAAAAATTCATAAAATTAGGTTACATTCTGATATAAAATGTCATATGTGTTTGTTGCTAGCAAGGGTATTTGGCGATTTGAGTAGTACTGTTTCCTTATTATGACACTAGAATACAGATCAACTCTGTTAAATTTATTTATTCTAAAGGGAAACTATTTAAAAAATAGTAAGCTAGCAATCCATCTAAAAAAATGTATCAGATTACCGTATTTGTTTGAATTCAGGATGACCCCAGTTATGAGACGATCCCCCCAAACTTGATTCTTAATTTATGAAAAGAATTCAGAAAGCCTAAACTAAGCGACCCTATAGGAAAATAAAGTTTTTCTAGCATATATCAGATACATGTTTAAGAAAATATTACTGAAAATTGAATTTCTTGTTTTTAGTTCTTCTGCTCAAAGACGAGCCAATGCCCCCACACAGACTGCGAGGAGGATTCAGGCCGCCTGCAGGGGTCCTGGATCTTAGTCCTATTTAAGGTCTGATTATAAGATGAACCTTGAATATAAGATGAGGGGACTTTTTCAGAGCATTTGCTCTGAAAAAAGTTGTCTTATATTCAAGCAAATACGGTATGCTTTATCTGTGCTCTTCACAAACGCTCCCATTATTTTGGTAATTTTACAAATGCATATCAAAAGTCTCTTCACATAATAAAATCAAGGAAGTGGGAACAAATATGTATATTGTAAACATTAAAAACCTTACCATAAGCAAATAAAAAAATAAAATAAATTTAGAACTCTGCTCTAGTAACACTAGCATAAACACCACCAATATTTGATCACAAATATTAGTAGACTAAACCTTATATTACAAGATTATTTAAATGTCTGCACTGAAAAACTTAATTATGAAGTATACATTATTAAAATGTTATAGTCTCAGTTGGTCAGGTCAATTTAAAACAAAATTAAGGTTCATTAATGAGACATTACTAATAAATTAATTATAGTGTCTAATAAAGCATCAAACTAAATACAGATGTGCCACTCCTGTGAAGCATTTCTTACTTAAACACTATTTATAAAAATCTAGTGGTAAGATTAAGCCAGATTTCCATGTCAGGATTTGATAAACCCTTTTTAGTCAGAAAATTATAACTTCTAATTTTATTGTTGTATACTATTTTTTCTAGTATTTTATGTAGAACTACTTTTCTACCTCCAAATATATGAGATTGACACCTACTTTATACAAACATTTTTGAGAATGTATTTTTATATAAAATGGGCAGACCCATGCTCTGCAACAATCGCACATACAAAATGAAAGGGTATCAATTTATTACTGCATTAGCAAAATCACATCCAGAATGTTATCAGATAAGAATATTAATATGTTTTCTAATCATATAACAAAGCAATGTGGTGGTTTCGGCTATTCATAAGCTGTTGACAAGGCAATGTGAGATATCTACGGGTTAATACACAACACCATGCGAATAGATTAAGGTTTCTAAGCAAACGTTGAGCCAACTTACTCTCTACAGAGAGTTCCAACACAGGGGACCGCATGCACAAAAGAGGGGGAAAAAAGGAGGAAAACAAAGGTAAGAAAAAAAAAAAAGACAAGAAAACATATACAATTAGTCTTCATATAATGTCACCTGGGTTTAAAGAGAACAACACTGGGGATAAAAAGACAGCTTCAAGTTTAGCAATACATCAATCTTTGGAATTCTCCACAAACATATGGACGATTTACTTTTTACACTAAAATATTACCATTTTATATGTTAATTTTTATTTCCATTATTCATTGATATACAATGTCAGCTCTGATACAAGAAGTTCTTTATAGTATGGCATCATGTACAGAAATATGTAGCTATTTCATGAATTTCCAGAATCATGCAACAGAGAGAAATTTACATTTTTCAAAACATTTTACATATATATTTATATATATATATATATATATATATATATATATATATATATATGTGTGTGAAGATTTAATATCAGCTATAAACTATAGTATCTTTCATTTTGCATTCACCCATTGTAACATAGATCACTTTTTACATAGTTTGCCTGTAATGCACACTGCTCTAATATGTTGTTCCACTTATGTAACTCCCTCCCCCCACTTTTTGCATTGAGTTTCCCTATATAATAATGTTTTTCCCATTCTACTATATCCTAGGCATCCAACTGTGGCCCTCCGACAGCAGGTGACTTATATATCCCATAATTTCCAACTAGCTTTCTAGAAGGGCACAGAATAATGGTAGTTGTAGTTCAGAAGCTGTTTGAAGGCAACAGTTCGACGACTATACTCTAAATGAAGCAATGCCGACATCTGAAAACTAAAATTTATTTGGTCACACATGCTGACTTCTGCATTTTAAAAATTACTTAACCAGTGATATCTTCTAAAAGAAACATGACAGATGTTTGAATACTCATGTATTCATATAACTGCATGCATTAGATAGCTGAAAAGCTATTCAAGATATAAGATTAAGATCAGGGTCTAATGAAAGTATTCAGATTTTTTCTTTTATTTTACATTTTATTTTTATCAGAAATTGGGTAAACTAGATGGGCCGAATGCTTTCTATCTGCAGACACATACTATATAACTGCACAGGAAGCTAGAATTTAAATAATACAAAAATGTAAAAAAAAAAATTCGGGACACATTTTTGGAAAATTGTACATGACATCATATAAACCATTAAAGTAGCATGAATACAATTGTACATTTTTGTTCAATATTTACCTGTTCTAAAACAGGAGGTACAATGTTAAATGTATTTACTCACAATGCATGCTAAATCAATAGGACCATGGTGGGATTTTGTTTTTGCATGTTTCCAAGTTATTCACACAGTTTTGTCATATCAGACTGAAAATTGAGTAACTAGTTTAACAGATTCATTTAAAAGAAAATAATTCACAAATCCCTTTTGCTTTGATGGCATTAATGCTTAAGAATTACATGCTATTAACATTTTTGACTCAAGCTGTAGCCCACCTGCAATTAATCTATTACTTTTATTACAGCAGCAGTGTGTCTGCATGGAATATCACAGTTTTTGTTACTGATAATTTAGATATTGTAGCGGTCTGCAAAATTAATAATTTTGAGCATCATAAGTTGATTTATTATACATGTTATTTTAGTAATACGGCATTATTATAATTATGTATAGGTGTGAAATTAACATACATGTCTGTATAAAATTTACACACACACTTGGCCAAACCTTGCTGTCTAATGTTATGTACATCTGCAAGGAATGCACATAATAAAAACTGTCCTTGCAGTGAGTCTGCCTATAGCTATGGATGTGTGTCAGATTTCTATTGTCAGTGGCAGTTTCCAGACTTGTAATTAAGGTTCAGTAGTTTTGACATATGTCAGTTTAAAAAATGAATATTTATTGTTTCTCTGATTTGAGGGTTACTAAGCCCATACAAATTAAGAAATCTCATCTTCCTCAAAGCACAGACTGATACAGGTTTTTATAAATAAAATTACACATAAATAACACACACACAATAATATACACCAATCAGCCATTACATTATGACCACCTGCCTCATATTGTGTAGGTCCCCTTTTGACGACAAAACAGCCCTGACCTGTCAAGGCATGGACTTCTCTAGACCTCTGAAGGTGTGCTGTGGTATCTGGCACCAAGATGTTAGTAGCAGATCTGGAGAATTTGAAGGCCAAGCCAAGATTTTGAACTCGTTGTTGAGTTCCTCGAACCATTTTTGCTTTCTGGCAGGGCACATTATCCTGCTTAAAGAGGCCAATGCCATCAGGAAATACTGTTTCAATGAATTGGCGTACATGGTCTGCAACAATGCTAAGGTGGGTGGTACGTGTTAAAGTAACATCCCTATGAATGGCAGGACCCACAGTTTTCCAGCAGAACATTGCCCAAAGCATCACACTTCCTCTGCTGGCTTGCCACCTGTCTATGGTCATGGTGGTCCTTTTATGGCTGATCGGTGTATATACATACACACAGGTAACATTGGAGTGCTTCTATTAAACAGAATTCAAAACAAATCTGACTGTGAAAAAGAAAAGCAAAACCTAGATAACAAAAAGATGTTCTATATCACAGTATACCACCCAACATACCTTGCTATGTGGGTCAGCAAACATCCGTGTAAAGATCTCACATAACCTTTTCAGTTCAACACGGCTATAAAAAAAAACAAAAAAAAAAAAACACAGCGGGAAAACTGAAGCAATATACTAAAATCAGATGTCCATATAAATGGTTACAATAACATTAATTTTACCCAGTAACAAAAATTACAATATCTTGATTAATCTTGATAAATATATGGAGTTAAAAAGATGGAGCTGATCTTAGGACAAAATCAATTCTGCCAACTTCCTGGATCAATGTAAATGCCTTAAAAGGACACTAAACGTTACTTTTCGCTCGTGCTTCTAATATAGAAGCACAAGTGAAAGTTTAGTTGTCCCTAGTGTGAGGATAAACTGGAATGTATTTCTGATAGTACATGCCAGTTTATCCTCCGACAGGCAGCTGCCCTGCTAGAGCAGGGAGAGGCCCACATTTTCACCTAGTTAAGGCCCCCTGCTGAACCCATGCAAAAAGGAGTACTGCGCTAGCAGTGACAGATCCCCGCATTCGCCAGATGGAGCGGGGCGAGTCCCCACTATGATTGACTGTGCGTGGCTGACACTGCCAGCGCAAGACAGCCTGGAACTGCTGTGAGACACAGTAGAGAGTAAACCAACATGTATCTTTTATGATACACACAGACCCGCAGGACATATTTTTTTAACCCTCGCTTCCTTCATCGTTTAGTTGTCCTTTAAGCAGGAGTGACAACACAAATAAACATTATACCTCATTACCCAAAACTAGCTACAAAGACCACATATCGTTAGGCCTAGTAACTATACAAATATATTAGGTTCCCCCATCACCAAAGAGTTGTCCAACTTACTGCATCCATCTCAATTAGTTACCGCTCCTCTTTGAGTATATGGTTGTGTGAGCATCATGGGAAATGTTGTCCACAAAAGTCAGAGTGCCAAATTTTAGCATTCACTCCAACTGTTGTGGCCTTCAAAATCCATGATGCTCAGCCAGAATAATTCTGGAATAACAGTTAAGCAAATATGATTGTATTCTGGAGCATTACTCTGGCTGAACACTGAAAAATATTGTTCAATATTCAATAGACATATTGTACATGGATAACACGAACAATGCTACTAATCCGAGAATGATATTTTACCATGTGACATCATTTGTATTGCAGTATTTAACACAGAAATTATAAAATTAATGAAGTCAGGAATTGTCACCTTCTTAAAATTTTAATTTAGTCTACCTTAAGGTCCTCTGATTTTTTAAAAGGTTTTGTAGCCCAAGGAGTCCCTCTTTCCGCTCAGACCAATTTGAGCTTGCACAACGGTTCAGGACCTCAGCCACATCCTCTGTCTGGCGCATATAGGTGGGAATGCTTCCATTTCGCGAACTGTAGGAGCGTTCTGAGCAGGCACTTGAGGCGTCGCTATTGGCATCATCATCGGAATACATGCCATAAGACTCATACCTCCTGCGGGCTGGCTTTTTCTGTCCAAGGAAAAATCTATTTTGCAGTTTATATTTGCAAAGAAATCAGATCACACGTACCTACATTAACACATTAACTACACAGCACAATTGGAAGCAGAGTATATAAAGCAAACAAATTACTGCCAGGGCTCAATATCATCAACAACTGCAAACAGTAGCAAAAGGCACTTGATAAATAAGACAAACTTTCCTACTTCTGTTAATATAAACAAGGAATTATAGCTATTCTATCTTTTATTCAGCACGGCATACTTCATACTACTTGTATTTCAGATCTGATTGCCTAACTGTAAATTTTGCTGAATATACTTACCTCTGCATGCGGTTAGGTAAAATCTAGGGCAATTCCCTGCACCAAAGCACGTAGCAGTGGACACAAGGACATAAGAAACAAACTGCGCACTGCTAAGAAATTTGTTAATACAAAAAAAAGGGGGTTTGGATATAATGCTTCATGAGGTTAAGAACTTCTTCATTGGCATCAGTGACAAAAGGCTATTTTTATATCCCACCTTATATCTTTTAACACTATATAATTTAGGGATTTTGTGGCATGACAAGGGATAAGTGAGTACTATATCCTTAGTTTGAGAGATCCGAACACCGTAGGACAAAACCGATGTTATTGTTGATAGGCATGATGAAAGTATGCCCTCCTCCCCATTACTGGGAATCTTATTTGCATATAAGGATGGCTTATTCATGAAGCCCTGATTTGAATTCAGATCATGATCATAATTAACTAGCATATCAGACTTATCAATTATGCTTCAAAATTAAACTCAGGCTAATAGTCCATTTGGGAAGGATCTCCCCCACACCTTTTGTTTGTTCATATATGTCTAGTTCATTACACTCAATACATTTTGTTTAGCTCATGCAGCTTTATAAAAAGGATCATGATAGCATACAGCAGTGCATAAATTAAGCTGATCTAAACACAAGCAGAATTGAGAAAATTTGCAGTTGCAGGAGTAAAGGGATTACATGAAGTTGGAAGATGATTAACGAACAAGAGTACACAGTTTGAAGGTGGACTACGTAAAGTAATATTTACATGAAGACTTTTTTTAATAGTTAAAAATACCACTACATCCTCAGCAGGGCACTCTGCATGGTGCGGCAACAGCCATTTAATTCTGACCTGAAGGGAGAGGATGCACAGCATATACAGTGTGCATATCACTTTAAGAGCACACTCGAGTAAAGAAGTCTGATTTAGCTGTGGATCTTTGTGTGAGAGCATCCACTGCATGCCATGAATTAAGCACAGTATCAATCGGAATCACTGGGCGCGCATAAAAAAAAATTCAGCCTCTTCTATTGGTCAGTGTGTATAAATCCAACCAAAGGAATAAAATGGCTGCTCCCACTCCATGCGAATATAGCTTAGGATGACAAGAAAAATATGAGTTTGTATTTCACTCGTACCACTCATTATCTAATGAATGTGTGTGTTTTGTTTTAATTGAAATAGTACCACAAAAATAGTTGTTCTAATGATGCCTACAAAAGGCTATCCTCAAAAACAAATAAATCTGAGGGTCGATTATAGGCAGACTAACTGGTTCCTACGTAGTATCACAATCCTTGTTTCTATGAAGCATCTTAACATTACTGCATTTGTTTATTATCTGTCCCACTTGATGGATGAATCTTGTGGGGTAGTCTGCACACACCCAATAAAATATAACAAGTGTCCAAAAAAAACTACAATTCAGTGCACCTATTTCTCAAAAAAAACTCTATACTAAAATTTGACTGTTACAGTTAGAGCAATTACACAATTTTAACAAATCAAAAAAATATATATATATATACCTTTGTCCGTATGTCTCCTAAGAGCTGAGAGCAGTAAATTATTGAAAAAGAGAAATTGAGAACAGCAGAGAACAATTATTCAATACAAAAATATAGTAGTCAAGAGGTGAATGCATTGATACTTCTACGCATTAAATACAGTGATTACGAATATTGAAGAGGCGTTTGAACAGGGAAATGAATGTAGCTCAACCTAACCTCTTAAAATCTTTAATAAGATGAGTCATACTTCAGGAAATTGTTTCAAGCTGGTAATAGCCAGACAAAATGCTTAATGAATAAATGTTCAAAAAATGTAATTAGTAAAAGCAATATGAAAGAAAAGTAAAAGGGGTTGAATAAAGAAGAGAAAGAAAACTTTGCTGAAGATTTTGAAGACTAATGCAAGATAAGAAGAAAAGGTTTTACAAGAGGAGTAAGGGTAATTAAGACTTCACTCCATGTATCCTACATAGACCAGGGCTTGACAAATTGAGGAGCCAAACAGACCAATCTAGGAGCCAGCCTGGTTATTTTTTAGGTATGTAAAACAACCAAAATACCAGCAGTAGGGATTTTCGATGCCATGGCTCCATGGATTTGTCAAGCCCCGATAAAGACTGTGGACTTAAATATCCATGATGGTCAGTCAGAATAAGGATGAAATAATAGCTAAAATCTATCTACGATTCTACATATACATATAAATCAGCATGATGAGCTTGAAAATAAGTAAAACATATCTTTGTAGTGATATTTTACTATACAGTTTGTTCTACAGAAAACAGACTTATTTTTAATAATGTAGATTTAAGATGACAAGCACACTTCAATTACAGTGTTGTGCTCACACTTTAACCCTTTAACCCTCCATTGATAGACTAAGCGTGATGATTATGGAGTTGCCCATGAATAAAAAGAGGGAAATGTAGTAGAAAAACTCTTGAAAGGTAGTGGATGATATAAAAGCATTAGAAGTGCCATAAACATTTATAATACACATACTTCTTACACAGACACCCAGCAGACCAAGACATACCAGTGCATCTGCTACTGCTTCTTCCACATCAGATCCAGTGTTCAGCACGCGCATGGCGCTTACAGACGAAGAGAGACGGCTCTGTTGACTGATACCATAACCCAAACCTGTCAGAGCAGATATAAAAGTGAGGCAGGAAACATTATCAGGTAACATAAGAAATAAAAAAAAACATATATACATATTTAAATAAAAAAACAACATTTTGAAATAAACATGAAGAATAAGTGCCATTAAGAGTAGCTTGTCCATGCTGGATTTGAATCCTAAACTAGAAGAGTCTGTAGTTCCCACCTGGCATTTGTCAGTATTGTACATATGCTTTGTTGTCAACTAGGTTATTGATGTTCACAAAGGATATATACACAGCAAATGCTGTTAGGGTCCTGCAACCTTCCTCCTTGATTCAGTTACCGGTTAAGACAACTATGATGTGGGAATCAGGTGCATGTAATTACCTGTAAACTATGAAGAGTCTGTTGAATAGTTATATAGGAATTGAAGAATAAATTTAATTTCTCAGATTGGCTAAGTGCAAAATATGGATTAAACCTTATAAATTTGCCATATTAAAGGGTTCACATAATACTTATCTTTTTGTCCTGTTTCAAAGTGCTGGAACAATCAGCTTACCTACCTTCAGTTAGTTCTGTGCCCACTCTTCAACTCCAGCGCAGACATCTTGCGCAATTCCTCTACGGTTCTGGATACCCCTCCCCTTCTCACTGCCTACCCAGTCCCTCCTACTACACTATAATTCTTCTTCACTGTTCATATATGATTTAAATTCTCCTTCACAAATATTCTTCTCTGTCCCTGCTTACATTACTAACACACGCCACTAGGACCTACCAATGATTGACTACGTCAGTGAAGCACTAGTTTCACAAGATGATTCCTTTTAAGTCTTTGACAAACACTAATTGAAATCTTTTGTATTGTACCCAGAAGTCCAATTCAGAAACTATGTAAAAAGGGGAACAGTGGGCTTTCATATCTAACAATACATGCTTTTCTGTTTATTCCACTTTAAATCTAGAATTCGGTAAACAAATGTGTTTGATTGTTTCAGGACATTTTTTAATAATGAAACAGCTTTTCAATATCTTGGGTGTTCTGATTTCTCTGATGCCATTACCAATGTAGTGAGTCAGAAAGTATGGAAAAAAAGAACTATTTGTGGTATTTACATAATTATCTGCAATAATACAGGAGCTATAGCTGTATAATTAAAAAAAACAAAAAAAACAAGGTGCAAATGTTGGATTTTTTAATTATCATCTACCAATCCATCCTGCTCAATTTCCTTTCTTGCTCCCTGCTAAAAACCTAATTTTAATAGGTTTCATTATGTTTGATAGAACTTACCGCTTGATTAGCTATTTTGTATTGGGTAGGTCATTGAATCTATTAGCAAACATTTAAATAAAACTCACTGAAAATCATCACATATATTACAATTTACAAAAATAATAATTAATGAATCAAGAAAAGAATGCGTAAATTTTAAAAGATAATAAAAAAATAGGTATTAACGTAACCACAAATGGAAGGTATGAGTAATAAAGTCTGTGTCACAAAATAAATTGAAAAGATAAATTTTTTAAATTCAGCTAGAAAATTAATAAAAATTAAGGCTAAAAAAAAGTACAAAAAGTTAAAAAAAAATATGTTTTAAATGATATAAAATAAGTTAAAAAATAATAATATTGAAAATGATTTTTTAAAAAGTAAAAAAAAAAAATGGAGGTTTTGGGTGGTGTTATACACTGGTTGCACAGACACTAAAAACAGAATTACTCATCCTTCACCTGAAGTTCCATACACATCAGGGGTGTGGAGTGCACCAGTCGATCTGGAGTGATGTCTGGAGGCTGCAATTATAGGATCACACAAACTGTATTTGTCACCACGGGGCAAAAAAGGTAACAAAATGTGTAGGAAGATTCGAAAATTTCAATCACATCTTGCAAGAGTATACAAAGAGTAAGGATCCTACCCAGCTAAGAAAGAACAGTGCATCTAAGCTATTGAGCAACTAAAACAACCACACCCAGGTAGAATTTCAGAAACAATTACAATTAGGGTTTATGTATAATGATGAAATAATTTCAGAAAGCTAAAAAGAGGACAATCAACTTGTGTCTTATGGATCAAGGCTTTGCACCCTGTGGCAAAGCATCTTTAAAGAGACAGAAAATCTCTACTACACAGAAGGTGGTTTTGTGGTCAGATTTTTTAAAACTTGGGTTAACACAAGAAAGAAAGAAAACGTGTGACCCAGTTGGTGGTTTACAACTTTAATATCTCATACAAATGAAGATGACTGACACATTGAGAGAATAGTGTAAACAAACCCCAGTAACAGGTTCCAAAAATGGATGAACCGCCAATAAAAGAAACATGTATGGCAGATTAATATGGGCTGACAAGATGGCCCAAGGTAGTATTTTCATATTAGCACACTAGTTAGAGAGAAAATAATATGCAAATACAAAACACTAAATAGAAAATAGCCTGCTGATGATATTAAAATGCAAAAAAAAATTTGATTTAATTTAAACTATCATAAAAAAAAAAAAAACAGGTTTAAAACTTTAGGAAGAAAGAAATTCACCTAACTGCTGTGCCACCAGGTTTGTCAATATCTTATTATTATTATTATATGTATATTCTGATGTTTATTTAGTTTACAGAATAATATGCACGTATCTTGTTTATAGTGGATCAATCTCCTTTGTACAATAGGATGTGAATTAGCTACACAAACTCACCTTCGCAAAACACAAAAAAGTCACTTATGCCTTCTTGCAAAGTATGCCCAATTATTTTTTAACTTTCATGCTTACTCATCATTTTGATCCTGACAGAACTTACCAACCTCCACCAAACAGTACAATACATAAAGAGAAAAGAATCATGCAAATCAAGAGTGCTGCCAACAAAAAATAAAGGATCTTATGAAGTGATTAACTAAAAATTTAAAATAAAGATTTTCACTTAAATTTACTGAACACATACGGTTTGTAACGAGACTAAATATAATGCCTTAAGAAAAAAATAAAAATTAATCAACAGTTTAACATGCACTAGGGTGTCCAATTATCCTTCACCAAAGACAAAATCAAGATTAAGATTAATGTAAGCAATGGGAGAATATTACAGGTTCAGAGGAAGATAAGAGTGGCTTCTCCCTACTTACAAAAAGGGATAAGGAAGCAGAGGTGGCCATGCTCAGTCGAGGTCTCTCCATGTACTTACCAAGAGGCTGAAAAGAGCGGACAGGGCTTGTGTCCCTGCTGCTTTCACGGCTGGCCTCCCGGCTGCACCCCTGACTCACACTAGGCCGAGGGATACGGCTTCCTCGTGCTAGTATGATTCAGGGAGCAAATCGAGTGAAGCAAAGAGGGAAGATGAGGGGGGGGGGGAAAAAAAAAAGACACAAGAAAAAGCAAAGATTTAATCCAACTGATACTCATATAAAGGCAACATGTTTTAAATATAAAGACCTTTATGTGCGATTTCCAGTTATGAGTAGGTACACATTTCAAAATATATATGGATAAATATATACTTTTTTCAATTAAAGTTATATATAATGTTCTTTTACATTTTTGTGACATTTGTTGTTTATTTTGAACCACGAACACTTGCACAGAATATTTGTGGTGGAAGAAAATAGTACATACATATCAGGCTTTTAAGCACAAATTCTAATAAACTGTTTTTTAAATTGACTATTTCTTAAATGTAGACGCAATACTTCTGCACTGGAATGGATCTTATGCTGAAAAACTTTTTTTTTTTAATAAACTGTGGCTTATGTTTAGGTTCCATTGCTATAAAGTATTCACACCTATAACCAAACTATTAATAATAAGATGCACAACAGAAAAGAAATTGCCAGCTGACACCGGTAAAGATGAAGGAGAAATGGTGTGATAATAGTTAAAATGTTATTGCAAAGTCCACAGACCATAAAATCAAAAAAGCAGGCACATAGACAGACACAAACAAAAAGAAATGGGGGCTACAAACTTCTTTTTTTGTTGTTTATGCCTGTTATCTTTACCGGACTCAGCTGGATATTTCTTTTTCAGTGTGTATACTACAGGAGCACATCCCAGCTCTTATCTCGTTGTAGCACCCGAGTTAACAGAAGACACCTCAACGCAGTTGATTCAGGACTGGAGAAAGCCCAGTTTTGTCTATTTATTAATAATAAGGTACCACCAAGAGAGATTGGCATACCATATACACCATACATTGGCAGTTCATTGTAAAAAGTTTTATTTCCACACAGAAAAATATAAAAAATTCTGCAGCAATAGCTAACCTTTAAAACTCTGTGTGTGTGTTGTGGGCTTTGGCTTCCATAATGCTAAGCACAAGCGGCAAGACTTGGGGTTGCTGCAACTTCCCAATTTTTTTTATATACCAATCATATAAAAAAAATAGGCCTTTTTTAAATTTATTATGTATTAATTCTATAGCCGTTTCTACGGTGACCACATGTCTCGGACTGCCCGAAACAATGAAGCGATAAGACGGTGTCCCGTGCAATCTCATATCATATGCATGGTAATTATGAAATTCAGATAGTAAGAGCCTAAGTGAATTAACTATTCATTATCATTAGCCTTATAAATGTGTAGTTTTGGCTTGAATAAAGATGATTTAAACAGTTTTGGAAGGCTTTTGTATTACAGGTTGAGCATCTCTTGTCCGAAAATCTGTTACCTAAAATATCACATCTGTCAGAAAGGAAGTGCACAACCGTTTATTCAGCGTCCAGCCCTATTAAGATGTGATATATAGCTTTTCCATGCATGCCCAGATTTCCCCACGTAAGCACTGCCACAAAGGGTAATACAATGGCACGTGTGCAGACCTGATACAGCAATGGCAGGTTTTCAACAATGCCTCACATCACAGTAAAAGTGATTTATTTGCTCTATATAATATTTAGATTGACACTACTATACTACATGAATGCTGAGAGGCTTTAATATATCTTATTGATTTATTACCCTTTGTGAGCATGTTTGCGTGGGGGAATCTCAGCGAACGGGCTGTTCTTCACCAGTACTTTAAATAAAGATTTAATGACACCCACTAACACATGAATGGCTGAATATGTGGCCACTTTGTTTTAGATCATGTAGGCCCCTTCCAAGAAAACTTGGATGCTCCTGTTCTAGAGCTTTTATTTAAGGTTTTACTTTGGCTTAATGAAGTTTTTCATATAATATAATACAAATCTTTCAATAGGTGCAAAAGGTACAAAATGTGATATGTTTTGTAATACTTATGAAACAGAACTGTAGGTAACACAGGTGGTTAAGTTACATAAAAAAATATTTTTTTGACTCACCCTTGTGTGTGTATGCATGTACGTACGTACATACATACACACACATTGATATTTTGTTTTCCTATTTTGCCATTGTATTTTAGACAATAATAGGCAGGGAGGAAATTAGAGGAGATATAAATATATTGGCTCATTGTACATATCCACAATTTTTGAAAGCACATTAAGGTTGTCAGTTAACCTCTTCCTGCAGGAGATCGTTCTATGCCGCCCTCCAATACATGACCACATGGATGGCGTGTAGAACGCCCCAAACAACAGCGTGTTCAGTACGCCATGCTGAGCTGTGTATCCCAATTTAGGGAACCTCTCTGTTAGTGGCCTCAAGTTGAGAGGTTACATATAAATCGATGCGTGCCTTCTGGGTTTGTGTACGACTCATTAGTGACATCACGGAAAAAATTGACATTTTGAGGCAGAGACCATCAGGGCTTGTAAAATAAAAGTGGTATGATGTGCAGGGGTTGGATTGATATCTCCACTTCTGCATTGTTCCAGCTGGCAAGTTATGCTCAGCGCATATATGCCTTGCTTGTTTCTCATGTCTACTGCCTTGACAATAATCCCCAAGATTGACATGCAGAGACAGTGTACTTTCTGTACTGTTGGCTTCTTGGATTTGTAAGGTTTCTACCTGATCCACTCAATTGAAACACAGAGCATGCCAGCCACCGTCCTGGAAACATATAGATACTATGGATGCGAGTTTGTGGCATATGGGCAAGATAGTCTTGTAATTCAGAGTGGGAAAATGTGGATATGGGAAGCCCTAAACCACGTGAAGAGCACAAAGGCATAGAAACAAGGACAGCATCTCTGGAAGTAGGACTCAAACAGCTCAGTGTTCTTATAAGTCATTATTTTAACAGCATTTTAGATTGCAAGAATAAGTGAGACAGGCAATAATATTAAGATTTTGTGGTTACTTGGGTGTTTTAGGTGTGGGCAACAGGAGGTGTTAAAGGGACTCTGCCAGCTTAAACATTAGTTATACTGTGAACGCATGGAATAAAAAAATTATCCGTGATACATTGTGTTAGCAGGAGTTTCTTCTTATGCATCAGTCTATTCTTGTTTGTCTAACATGGTATGTAGTTGGTGCTATTTAAATAAATGTAAAGTTATCAAAATTGAAAGAAAATGCATAAATGATGTTTTAAACATGTCTGTGGTATCTCATGTGTATGACATCACCTGTGGCTTGTTGCTAATAAACTATTTTTCAGTGGGAAATATGTAACTTGCATATAAAGCCCCAAAGTGATGTCATATGCAGGATACACCAAAGACACATTTAAAATATATTTTCCTCAGAATTTTGTACATTTGCTTGCAATTTTGGTAAAAATATGAATAGATCATTTTATATAACTTTTTTTATTCTGTGTATTCACAATGAAAGCAATGTTGAGGTTGACAGGAGTCCCAATTAAATAATTAATACAAGGGATAAAGGTCACGTGTAAGCATTTTGAGGTTTACATGTCCAGTAACTCAATCTAAATGGATGTGACTTAAACACTACTTACATTAAACCATAACTCATGACATTAAACCTGACTTCCACAATATAATGTAATTATGACGACTTCTATGTAGTTCTTAGTTGTGTCTAACCATTACTTAATGTGGTCACTAACTGGCATATATCTAAATGTCATTAAACCAAAGAATAGATGGTTTATATGTGATGTGATTTATAGACCTTTACAACATTATATCTGCGTGTGGTTTGTTGACATATAGCCAGAGAAGCACCTTCAGACTGGAATTTAACATATGTACTTACCAACTGAAAGCCGGGATGGACTAGCCTCTCGGCTGCATCCCTGGCTCCTGGGTATCTTGCTCCGTTTCTGTTGAGATGGAGGATTAGCCAATACCCTTTGGACACTGCTGTTCATGGTTGATAACGTTGTGGTAGTTAAAACTCTACCAGGAGAACCAGATCGACTTCCAGCTTTAAATAGATTGATAAAATAATAAATTAGTAAACGAGAACTCTGACGATGAGACGGTGAAACACCTGAATGACTAGTGCAGGTTTTATTAACATTTATTCAGAATTTTGATTTTATGTAAAACTACCTTGTAAATAAATCTCAACATGATTTTTCTGGCTCAATAAGATTTTCGTTTCGTATACATTCAAAAATTCCAAGTCTCTACTGATACTCACCTTTTTGTCCTTTATAAACTTTAATTAAATATTATATGCTTACAATAGAAATATTTAAGAACTGATCATCAAAACATATCACAGTACATTAAATGAAAATACAAAATGATAAAAAAAATGTGCAACAAAATAATAATAAAAAAAGTAAATCTAGAGGCTCCTGTAGTTATATGTGGATTAAAGGTGGTATTAGAAAAATATGAAACAAAGCAGGGCAAAACGGATGCCTACCCAAGGGAAACACACCTCAAATACAATTTATAATGAGCAAAGGCGGTCTCGATATCCAATCATGAAGGTGACCCTCATCTAGGGATCCTCCATGACTAACTTGAAAGATCAATGGGGTCATGGCACTTAAAGGCACTGTATTAAACTGGCATTTTTACTGTGCATGTACAGGATAACACATGATTGAAAATGATCTATACATTGTATTAGCAAAACTGCAACAAATACCTAAATTAGGAGAAAAATTTGTTTAAATGTGTCTATGACATCACCAATGGAATGTATGCAAATTAACTGCTTTCCAATGGGAAATGTGTAAACAGGTGATGTCATAAGCATGAGGCACATTTTTCTCCTAATTCAGACATTCACTTGTAGTTTTGATAATACAATGTGTAGATCATATAGATCATGCACAGTAAAATAAATATTCAGACAATTGTCATATGCAATTTGTGCATATACCAAGCTGTATTGTGGCAAATTTTGATACTAGCTAGCTAGTTTCAAGGGACAATGAGTCTATATATATATATATATATATATATATATGGTTTCAAAACTTGGAAAAATTCCTGGTAGTTTGGATTGGTGGGTGTCTAACCAATTCATTCAAAATAAAAAGAACAGTTTTTCCAGAAAAAAAAACAGAAAAGGTTCTTTCTGGTGAATCCAAAAATGGAGGATAGTTTTGCTGGCTCCGGCCGTGATAACGCGCCCCTATGGTATTTTAGTTCTGGGTCATGTACTCACAAGCAGACTGGCAGAATCAGCACCCAGAATGAACAGGGCTCCATTAGCCCCCCACAATAACAGAAAACAAAGACACAGCGTGAAAAGTGGTAGATTAAACCCACTTTGCTATATTTGTGCTGAGCTGCGTCTTCTTTTTCTGATTTTTCTTTTTCCAATTTACTGACCAATCTGCAACCCAAAGATAAAAGTCCAAATCTGCTTTGGGTCTAAGACATGTTAAACAATTGTCTTGTTCGGAATCCTGCTTGTGACTGGAGAGATGTTGCAGGACCCAAAGACAGACTATAAATAATATTAGTAGTAGGAGGAATGTGTGATGTAAGCTGAGATCACTTAAATTAATCTAGCCATTAAAGAATGAACTTTACATAAAACTTCCACTGATACATCGGGCAGGAGGGTGCTCCAGTTGACCATACCAGATTTTACCTACACAAAATCATTTTATAGTGAATTGTATCAGGGAGGCTTTATCCAACAGGCAATGTAGCATCAACACATGGGCACACTGTTAAGCAGAAATGCGTCCAAAGAGTCAGTTGGAGTTAGGTAAGTCAGTGGGGAAAGTAAAGAGGGAAGGAAACTTACATGGGTGGGCAGAAGAGGCAACACCCCTCAGGTAGGATGTTAAACAAAAACTGAAAACAAGAAGTCACATTTTTTAATGAGAAAGCCAGGGCTTGACAAATTTCTGTTGACATTAGGAGCCAGCCTGGTTATCTTTAAGAGCCAGGGAAATTTAACTTCCATAGACTTTAGTGTAAAGCAATTCCTACATTTTATTAATAATTATGACATAAAGTCATGCTTTATAGAGACACGGAGGCGAGTATTATGCATATATCTTTCTTTATTTCCCTGAACACTTCCTCTTTCTTTGGTGAACAAAGGACCATAATCCAAAACGAAAAAATAACAGGAACAGTCCAAACAGCTTACTAGAAGAAGACATATCACGAACCATGCAAACAGGTCCCAAGTCTTTACACTATAAATGAGAAGAGAAAAAATTATGGTAGTAACTGGGACTAGCATATAATGAACATGATAAACATGCAATATCATTGATATAGTCACATAAATAACTAAATAAAAACACCAAACAGGGCAATCAAATAAGACATAGCTGTCAATGAAAAAACAAATCTGAGATCAAACAGACTTTAATCAGGGTGGGAAAACAAGATACCAAAGTAACAATTGGGTGGGAATAATACCTGCCTCCGTTTCTTTATAAATCATGACTTTATGTCATAATTATTAGTAAAATCTAGAGATTTATAAAGACACGGAGGCTCCTATTATGCAAGTTAAAAGCATAGAAATAACATTAGAAGTAAAATGTGTGTTAGGTCTAAAATAAAATTCACGGAAAGTAGACTCCCGAGACCAAATGTCAGCCTTCAGTAAATCCTTCAATCTATAGCCAGACAGAACTGCCTTAGAAGCCATTGCCATTTTAACAGAGTGAGGACCAAACATGGATACATCCACACCAGCTTCTCTCAACACCCACTTAACCCACTGAGCCATAGCTGACACAGATAAGGGAGGTCTGCGAAAACGCCTAGTTTCATGTCCCCGAAAGCTTGAGATAGGACATAACTTGGAATTGTGAGGAAAACTAGGATAGAAACCGATTTGATAGAAGTCTTGGTATGTCTAGTGATAGGAAAACAAACACCGTCAGGGATAACGGAAAGCAAGGAAATGTCCAAAGCCCGAACATCAGAAACCCGTTTACATGAAACAAGGCAACACAAAGTAACCAACTTGACCGATGATGTAAATTTAACTCCTGATTAGGCCAAGATTTAAAAAAAAATCTAAGAACCTCGTTAACATCCCAAAAAGTAGAGCCAGTCAAATACTCTTTTGAGTATACGACAAACCACGGGTTGCTTACTCGCCGGGATTCTTTTAAATCCAGAATGACCTGCCGATAAGTCTGATCTAAACATTGATTGTTTGATAAGCCCTACCTTGCTCAAATATGAATGAAGTAAACCTAGAACAGAAGCCACAGGTGCAGAAATTGAATCTTTGTATCGTTCCATGCACCAAGTAACCCATGTGTTCCAGGCATGTATGTAAGCCTGTCTGGTGCCCAGGGCCCAAGATCCTTCCAGGAGTGCCAAAGTTACTGATGGAACATTTGGGATAAACCAAGGCCCCCGGAGAGATGCAATGCCAGAAGTGGAATAGAGTTGTCCATCAGTAGTGGGTGCAGACAACCCTAGAAGTCCGTAACTAGATCTGGGTACGACGGCAGTCACCTGGGGACATTCACTGAGAGTTCAATAAGAGTTGGGGACCAAGGAGTAATCATTATGAGAGAAGAGCAGTGATGTGTAAGGTGAAGCAAAGTCCAAGCAATCAGGCAGAATGGAGAAAAGGCAACCGCATCTGGGTCCGACGTCCAGCTGAAGAATCGAGCGAGCTGAGTATTGAGACGAGAAGCAAACAGATCTACCTCGTAAGGACCCCAAAGAGACAGGTGCAGTATCCGTAATCCTGAAGATAACTAGAAATCCAATGCGCAATGGTATTGGTCAGGATTGTAATGTGTTCCGCGTAAACTGAAATGTTGTGTGCCAGGCAAAAGTGCCAAAATTCTATGGCTAGTTGAAAGAGCTTGGGATCATGTGCCGCCCAGGTGGTTGATGTATCGCACTGCCAAAATATTGTCCATACGCAGTAGAATAGAGCAACACCAAGAATTTCTGGCGAAACTGCGCACTCTCCAGAGAACTGATGTGAAGGTCTGATTACTCAAGAGACCATTTGCCTCCCGTGGAGGTAGAATCGCAGGAAGCTCCCCAGCCAAGCAAGTTGACATCTGAATCTATGACCAGGTCTGGGATGGATCCGAAAATCGCCTTGCCATCCCAGGCATCGACGTGTTGCTGCCACCATGGCAGTTCCTCCTTTGCCTCGCAGTCTATTGGGGCAGTCTGATCGTAGGAAAAACCCTGGTGTAGCGAGTGGTTCCGCAATCGTTGAAATAACCCGGTAGTGGAGAGGACCGGGAAAAATAGCCTGAATCAAGGCAGACAATAGGCCAATCACACTGGCAATGTGGCGGATAGTAATGGATGGCTGGTTCAGTACCTTCCTGATCTCTTTCTTGAGTGATTTTTACTTTGGAGGTTGGGAAATGCAGAGAGCCCTGTACAGAAACAATGCTGTAGTCGATGAACTCCATGTGCTGGCAAGGTACAAGGCTGGACTTGTCCCAGTTTATGATGAAGCCACGTTTGATCGTCCCAAATGAATTGCAAGTATTTCTGGCGGCCCGTTGCTATAGGGATTGTCAGATAAGCATCTTGCAGGTTCAGTTTTACCATCCTGTCCCAGAGGAGTAACCGTGACGTTAAAGTAAATTCCTTCCATCTCTAAGTGCTGGTATGTGACGAAAGCGTTCAGAGGCCAGAGGTTAATTACTGAACTCGAACCCCGCCCTTCTTGGGAACTAAGAACAAATTGCTGAGAAAATCGGGAGTATGGGTAAGTACCTCTTTTTTTCTGGAGATTTGCAATCTCTAATGCAATCAAAGCGCTGTCTAGGATTGAGAACCATATAGCGTGTGGATAACACCCCTGTATTGGGGATAACACCAAATCAATGCAGTAACCTGAAACCGCCTGTAGGGCCCAAGGGTCCGATGTCAGTGTGGCCCACATCCCTGGATGGGAAGAAAGGCGAGTTAAGGTGCTATTTACCATACAGCGTCTTGACTTATAGGAACCCCGATTCTACCAAGGGGCGACCCCGTTATGGGAAGAAACCAGAGGTAGGTTTTGAGTCCTGGAAGGATGTTCTAGAAGTGTGGAAGTCTCGGGATCCGCGGGACGGACACCTGAATTTGCGGCCGGCCAGACGGCCAAAAACCTTGGAGTTGAAGACACGCTTCATGTTTGCTTGTGCATTATCGATAGCCGTAAAAGTGGAAATGAAGGAGCCAAGCTCTTTCACCAAATTATCCACAAAAAGGAAACCTTTTGCCTGGGAGCAAGGCTCAGATACGACGATATTGACAAGTGTTGGCTCGATCTTAAGCAACAGTGCAGAGCTTATTCTGGGTGGATTTGTGCAAAGATGTGCAGACACGTAGGATCAGATATTTTCCAATGTGCTCAGAGGGAAATCACTCGGCAGATCGAGGGTGTTGTAGGGCGTCAGGGTCGAACATAGGTTCGCCCTGTGGATCTGTCAGTATGGAAGTTCAAGGTACATTACAGGCAGCATGGTAGGAGAGGGTTGGTTCCTCATATTCAATCTTGTCCTCAGATTAGGGTTGGGGATTTAGGATCTTCCGATTAATCATACCTCCTCTTGTTCAGTCTGAAATATTTTTAGAGGCTTTTGACTTCTTCCAATTGATTGCCAATGTTGCCCATGCTCTGGGCTCTATTTAGTGGAGCAACCACTATCAGTGGCAGGACGTACCATGCCCGATTTAGAGGTTTTGGAGCTAGGTGGAGGCATGTGATACGACTTTTTAGATGCTTTGCGGCCAGGCATAACCGCACAGGCACCAGTAGAATGAGAGGGCAGTTCGATATAGATATATATAGGATATAGGTGCCTGGGAGTCCAGAAGTGCTGATGAAATAGATTGTGCAATAGTACTGGACATAAGGCCCATTGCAGACTGCATCACCTGTGTGACTGATTTAGCCATAGTGGTGTCTAGCAGGGAGTTGAACTCCTCAGAGTTCATAAATTCAGTGGAGGTGTCCTCACCCTTAGGGGAGTCATAGCCCTCAGTACCATCTCTGTGTGGTGGGGAATACCCATCATATTGTGGGCTATGGTGAGGCAAAGCAAAGTGTAAAGTACCCGTTTGGAATCAAGGTACAGTACAGACAGATGAGCACAGCTTTGGATGGAAGAGGGCAGCTAGAATATGCACCTTGGAGATGAAAATCGCTCAAAATGGGTGTGCGTCAAGAGACAAACTACAACTGCATGTAAATGGTGCGCCAAAATGGGCACCGTGTCAAAAATGGGCGGAATAACACAATGATAGAAGGCAAGCCCATAAATGCAATTTAAAATGAAATAGATTAATAAACAGTAGATGCAGGCACGCCTAAGAGCAATAGTGAGCATAAAGCACACAACTGTCAATAAAAAGTGAATAAGAAAAACATGAAATATACTGTATGTGGTACTTAACTCTAAGGGAGCAGCAAAGAAAGAAAGTGTTTACTGAGACTCTATATATAGAGAGGGGAGGGAAGCTGATACATGTTTTGATTGGTTCATATTTTATTTCATTCTCTTCTGTGCTGCTAAGGGAAATAAAGAAAGAGATATGCATAATAGGAGCCTCTGTGTCGTTATAAATCAAAAAAGTTAGGAGCCTACAATAGAGATTTTAGGAGCAATGGATCCTTGATTTTCACCCTACATAACCAATGAAATCTTCTAAATGAAAAACGATAGAACATTTTAAGAAGTGGTCAAATCAGCACAACAGGGCGGATTAATTAAATGTTAAAAGATTTGGACATTCCTCCTTCTTTAATGGGCATATTTTTTATCATGTTATTTAATTGTCCCAAAAACATGAAGCAAGGCAAAAATCCAAACAAAAGGACCAATCATAAGTGCAAAGGGAACAACCTAAAAATCAAGTTTAAAATACCTTTATTTAACACATTTACTGCTAGAATAGCTCTGCGACTGGGATGGCACTAGAAGCAGTTTTGAATACTCCGGAACTAAAACATCTGGTGCATGATACTTCCAAAATGTTTAATAAAATCTGGTCATCATGGCTGAGCTTGGGTTGAGTGTCTGAATACAGTTTTGAATGGGCTTTCTTTTTTAATAAAAACTGCCTCTGGTATGGACTTTTGTGGTTTTATGTTTACTTAGGTCTCCCCCCCTTGGTACTGTAATGTTGGCCGAATGTTCTTCATATTTCTGTTTATTCAAATAATTTGAAAATATAATAACAGAGATCAATTTCATGTTAATATGCTGGTAATCGCTCATTACACATACAATAACATTCCTGCCACTTGTAAAATACAGAAGTATATTCTACTTCTAGTTGCTGCAATACTACCAAGCAGTCAACAAACATTTATCTGGAATTACAATTCAAGTTAATATTTTTTTATTATTTTTAAATGATACTTTAAATCAGCACTTCTTAACCTGTGGAGCGTGCCATATCTAAAGAGAGGTGTGAACATTAGCATGTATATTCAAAATCTCAATGACTCAAACTGACAGGCTAAGTGGGCAGAAAGGAGAAAACAAAACCACCTAATGAATTGGATCTACCATACCAAAGTCAAAGGCGGGAGGAACACATAATAAATTGAAAATTGGAAGGGGTGTTTGATACTATTTAGGAACCCCTGTTTAATATGAAACTAACAGATCATTATAAAATCATGGGGAAAAGAACGAAAGAGAGATTATGTTGCTTAAAAGAAAAACTATGTAGACAGGCAGAATAAAGCAGGCCAGGCCAACGAAAAGATAACTGAGACATCTGCTTGTGGTACCCAAATTGCATTTCAACTTTCATATTCCTCAGCAGTGAGAATAATTCAAAGGAGAACAAGGGTTGATAATTCTCCTTTTCTACAAATGTTTCTAATGGAGCAGGAGACCTGTGTCTTTTCACATCAAGTCTGCTGCATCTAAAAAAAAATCCCACTAAACAGAAGGGAGTGCTGTACTAGTGGTCTGAACTAGCAGACAGGTCTCCCACTACCAATGAAACGGACCACCCCTGGAAATACACGAGATCCGTCCGAGGGAGCGACGGCAGCTACAAATTCGGCATCAGAGTCACTCACTCAGTTGCCAATTTGACCAACACGAGCACGTGACTCTGATGCCGAATTCGCAGCTGCCGTCAGCCCCTCGGATGTATTTAGTGTATTTCCAGGGTTTGTGGGCTGTCTATGCGGAGCACAGAACCCCGAAATACACAGCCCGGCTCCGTTCTAGGTGCGCAGCGCACACCTAGGGCTCTTTTAACCTACAGCTAAAGATAAAGTAAGTATTTAGCAGAGTATGGGTGAACATATATGTGTATATCATTTTTAAATCAGGTATAGTATGTAGAAACAAGAAAAAGAATGGATGTAAATTAGTAAATAAATGTACAACAGCTGGTCGCTCCTTTAATGGGATACTCTAATCACTAAACAGGCAAAAAATGTATACAAGAAGGAGGAAAAATATAAATAGGTAGATAGTAGTCAAAATCTCTGCATCATTTGAAACCTGTTGATTTAAAATACATTTTAAAAAAGGATTTAAAATGTACATCAATACATAAAGATAACTTAATAGGTAGGTAGATGTTGCATTTATGCCATATTGACTATTCTACCCCTTACAACCTTTTAAGATATATTAAAAATAAAAAATAAATAAATAACATTTGGTCAGTCAACTTTTTTTGCTTAGTGTATCTGTATGAATTATTTTCAGTAGATTGCTTTTCTGCTATACCATATATAAAACGTATTGTGTACTTCCAAATCTGATCTTGGATAACATATGCAGAACATTTATTTGTTCTACACATTTGTCACCACAATAGTCCTGTTAAGTTCTAAATACATCTCAAACACTGTACAAGAGACCAGATCACTCTACAACCACCTCAATTATGCATTGTTTAGTACTAAAGGAGCAATAACTTGATATCAGAATCAAGTAAAGTGAATGTTCAAGTATGTGAATGTAAGATGACTTGTGTATATATAATGTAATGTTCTGATTCACTTAACAATGGTACAGTACTGGATATAGTGAATGGGAGCCAACGAGGAAACTTTACTTCACATGCTTTACATACTATTTTGACAAATAGATGGGTATATGAATGACAAAAAAAGAGAACACTAGACCAATAGAAATATGCAAGCAAATTATGAGTTAACAAAGATTTCAACTGAAGTCCAGAAGATGCCTGTAATTTCTTAATATTTTCATATGTTTTTGAGTATAAAGAATAAGCAAGCAAGTGATGGGGTGAAACAGGCACACACAGACACAGTCTGTAGGTTCTTACCACGGATGGGCTTAGCGGACTGCGGTCCTGAACAAGTGTACAGGCAGGAATAGGGGAAAGGTTTGCAATCCATGTGCGGGAAGGGATAACAGCATTTTAGGAAGAAAAAAAAATTGGGTAGCAAACGGAAATAAGAAAACTTTTATCAGTTCACAGAAAAATAAACAGAAACATAACATATAGCAAGAGCCAGTGCAATTAAGCAGTTGATAAAACGGCTACTAAACTTTGTATGCCAATGAGCAAAGCAGGCAGAAGCTTGAAGGCACAGGACTGTCAATATTTAACTTAAAACACTCAAAATGAACATATAAAATGAGTCAAAAATGCATAGACTGTTGCAGTAACAAAGATGTAGCAGTATTAGGTGTACTAGAAAAACATTATAATTTGGTAGTAATAATAGTGCTTTATGTGGCAATGCTTTCCTCATTTGTATAATCTCTAAATCTCTTAATTCAGGGCTTGACAAAATTAACTGAGTTTTAGGAACCAGCTAAAAAATCTAGGAGCCAGAGAACAGCACACAGTCAGTCACATACACACACAAGTCTGCAGTTTGTTTGTTTTTTTAAAGATAAAAAAAACATTATATCTCAATATGTCCGCCCTCCCTGCTGCTATACCTTATTGCAGGGAAGGGGGCATTTCTGTTTCAGCTTAGTCTGTGCCTCTCACACAGGCACAAACCATCTTTGCTTCTGCCACTGCTGAACACACCCGGTGCTCGGACACCATAGCCTGGTTCGTGAGGGAGCGGAGCAGGATGTTGGTTCAACCTGTGCACACACTCTGCTCCTTAGTGCTGCTATTTAAAAGTAAAAAAAAAAAATAAAAAGATTCTCCCTAATTGTGTTAAGAACCCTACTCAAATATATTCCACAAAAAATAAATTGCTTTGAAGAAATTCAGGAAGAAATTCTATATTTATAAAGTATTTTACCAGGAAGGCTGCATTCAGCATAAGTAAAATACCAACTACTATGTTGAAAATATTAAATATATTTTTATAGAACGTAACTTTCACACGGACAAGACAGATAAAAAGAGTTACAACCTGCAACTGTTTACTGCAACATGTGAACTTAAATTTATATTAGATGGAGTCTATTGAGTTTATATATCCATTGGAGTAACAGTCTGAGAGAGCATACCACCAGTAACAGCATTCTTGTTTAAAAAACAGTCAAGATAGTTCAGAACCTACAGCTCTAGAAACTAGATTTTAGAATGTATAATTCGGGTTGTATTAAGGTTTGCTTTGGAAACTTTTTGGAGATATACAGGACTTTAATCTTAGTCATTTGCCAATGAGTCTTCAAATCATAGTCCGATACTTTTCACATTTCAATTCAGGCTTTTTGAAAGAAAGGATATATTGTATTTCTAAATGGTCATGTATTATTTTATACTCATCGTAATTAGCAGCCCCATCACCAAAACAAAAAAACAAGTTATGTATCCTACAATCAGAAACCCATACATTTTGTAATGTAAATCTTTTTAACTGTCAAGTATTTCAACCAATTGAGGTGACTTGACAAATAGCATTGAAGAAAAAGAAAAAAAAAAGACATGATAATAACAGCCTTTTACCAGGAAAGGTACTTTGAAATAGTCTCTTGTTTATTAGTACACCATGTGCAAGTTACCATTGCCTATCAGCTAGAAAATGTTACTATTATCTAATTTAAAGGGACATTCCAACTTGTTTAACCCTTGCTTCCTTGAAGGAAACTCCCGGGACTTGTAAGTAAACCCAACATGTAATTAATAGATACAAATATAGCACAGCAGTTCCTGGCTCGCCCTGCTCTGACTGCGGAATGTGAGGGTCTCTCTAGTTAAGGTCCCCCTGCTGATCCCATGCAAAAATGAGGGTCTCTCTCTGCGCTAGCACATACCTGTGGAATCATGGCAGCTGTATCAAAAGTTCATGCCAGTTTATCCTGGTACTTGGGACAATGGCCATTTTACTTGTGCTTCTATATTAGAAGCACAAGCGGGGAAAAAAAAGTTGTGTCCCTTTAAATGGTAATTCATTATTTTATATGAATTATTTCCTTCTCTTTCAAGGTGTTTGCATGAAATAAAACATTAAAAGAACATTCCACTGAGCAATAGCTAGAAATAGACCACATTCCTGTATCTTGAATGAGAGGCAGACAGATTAACAAATATTAAAACAAAATTCAATTTTTAGACATTCTAAAATGTAAAACAAAAAACAGAAGCAATATTATAGCCACCACCATGGAAAAAATATGTAACAATCATTTGGTAAAGTTTTTTCTATAAGCACCACACCAAAGGTAAGGAGAAGACTTATTTGGTAAAGAAATGTAATAATTGCAGAATTACTATTACTGAATATGAAGACTACTTTCTAATGATGTGGAGCATAGGGGTGGATCATTTAACGTTTCCGAATTTCAAATCAAATACCTGGGTTTTCATCATGATATTAGGATTGAACGGCTTTATTGAAATAGTTTAAGCAATGATGTATACAATATGTACTTGTTGTTGACATATGTTTTAAATGTATATAGAAAACAGATCTAAATATACAAGCCTCCAAATATTGAAACTGAAAATCACTGTGTGAGGACACATGTGCAGACTAATTGTTAATGTAATTTTGTTTTAAAAAATCCATAGCTTTCTAGAAAAACAATTACGCTCGGGTCTGACTCAAGGTTAGTGTACTTCTTAAATATTAGCATTTACGCGTATATTTAAAATAATATATCATTTTGAAATGTATGTACCACCTAGAAGCACATATTTTGCCAACACTGTGAGATTTAACTTAAGCCCATAAAATTAATTAACACATTTTTATGTGATTCACTGCCAAGCATGGGAAAAAGATGATGGTCCTACACAACATTTAGGGGAACATTTAAAATAAAAAGGGTGCTCTGAAAATAAAGGTTATAGTGAAAAAAGGTAGAGCTAATTTATTTAATTTGGTGACAGCATTACTGTGACTTACTGAACAAGTTTATCCTAGCTCTAGCTTTAAAACATTTAACTTTATGTGTCCGCCCTGATAAATGATCCAACCCTGAAGTGGCACTCAATGACAACACCACGTGAAAGCCGATTAAAGAAACATGCAAGACCAATACCCTAAAAAAATTGAATATACCTTCAGGTTTATCAGGAGACGAAGAACCTAAGATGGTACAGAAAATCAGCTCAGTACTTAGCGCCCAATATTACGACTTTAAAGAGTGCCTTCAGCTTGACTTTACACACGTCAATACACACAAACACACTGAAGACAATTACTGCACTTCAACACTATCTGTATTAAAAGGGAGCTTATTTCTGAGGAAATATTGGGAAATACAAAGAGCCGATACTTACGCTGTGACTGGGAAATGGCTTTTGCCTGAGTGCGTCCTCTTGAGTCGGTCTTAGCAGAAGCAATATTGGTAGAAACTGTGCTAAGTTTTGTGCGAACGCGTCCTAAAAAAGAAAGTTTCATTGAGTTAACTGAAAGAAAAAGAGCGAAACAAATGATATTTTATATTATGCTTTGTGTTATTGTACAAACTTCATGAGAAATATTTTCAGCATTTGAAGCCCATCTCATTTATTTTTAGGGGACATGATACTAGTACATCTATAACATTGATGTGGATGGACAGTCTACATGCTTTACCAAGCTATAAATAGAAATTATAATTACACTCCATAGAAAATGTGCTTTATAATTCACGATAAGATGTGGTAACCAGATTATTCATCCCTGTTGTAGAAAACAAGCGCTGCTAATTGCACAACTGTGTGAAAACACAGTTCGCACACTTTGCCAGCCACAATAAAATCGATTTATGATTGACTGGTCTGTATTTTAGTTTTAGGTCTTTAAATTTCACAAAAATGACTGATGGATTATTACACTATTAATAAAGAAATGTTAATACACTGTTAATACAAGTGCCAAATCCTGTGTGTGGGGAAGAAACAAGTAAAACAAAACCTAGATCACAAATTTCACATTTGCTTGTTATATTCATAATTAGCTCATAAGTAACACAGTCATGAAAAAAAATTACATGATGGAACTTGATAGAGTAGAAGTACTGCGCTAGAGAAATTGCTATCAATGTCCTAAGAATATATTACCACACAGTGTAATGCTCAACAAAATTACAGCTATTCATGTGCTGTGGGTGCCCATGTTCAACCCTACACATTGGATAGTAGGAAAAGGTCAGTTGCATCATTTGCTTTAAATTCTTACTACCAAATGAATAATTAAAAGTAGCATAACAAAAGGTAATGTGCCACAAAAGAAATACAGCAAACACCAAAGCAGCTTTCAATACATAAAAAGGTGGCTTGCAGAGCCCATTTGAGAAAACAGCAATAACAAGTTACATGTTTTGGTGCTAAGATAAAAATTTACATCAAACTGATGCCTAATCATCACGCTAAATCTAAATCAAAGACAGGAACTTGTGGGTGGGTCTGTCAATATTTAACACACTTCAATTAAAACACAAAAATTTAAAAAAAAAGTTAAAACCAAAACTATATAATTTCTCATAGTAGATTGAAAGCTTGTGAGCAGGGCTCTGTACCTCATATATCAGTCTGTCTTTCTGATTTAGTATGTAGTTCCTTTCTATGCTCTGTGTCGAGCACTATATAATATCGATGGTGCTATATAAATAAATGTTAATGTAACCTTGCAATGATGACCTTATATGTTTCGGCTAAGTGGTTTCCTCCAAGATCTTAATAGGTGTAACAGACTGTATACTACAGTCTGTCCCATATGCTGCAATAAGGGATGGGTTTTACATGAAATCAGTGATTGTCTCCATTTCAATAAGCAATGGGGATCTATGATTTTAAAAGATAAGTTCTGTTCAAATACACATAGGAGTTATGTTTTTTTGTAGTCCCGGAAACAAGTTTAACCTTAATCCTCCAAGCACCATCACAGAGGTAAACAAAGAACAGGAAGGGATCAAAATCACAAAACCATGTGTTGGCTCAAGCATGCTCCAAAGGTAATCATTACTTTAATTGCTGGATGTAATCCTTGTAACACAGTTGGACCTGACAGATCTTTGAGGATCCCTTGGACATGCAATGCAAATGTGTACTAACCTCAGAAGTGACACTGCAATTGAGTTGCCAGTTAGTCACAGGGTTGCCACCTGGCCTGTATTTTACCGGCAGGCTGGTAAAAAAAATTGGCTTGAGGCCAATGTTAAGTCTATGGAGGCAGTAGCATGGCCGGTATTTTTTTTTTTTTTTTTAACAAAAGGTGGCAACCCTAGTCACAGTGTTCACATGCAATCAGACTAGATGTTAAGCCTGTAAGCCTTGCTCTTCCTATAGCAACAGTCTACAGACATTATTGTCAATGTAACACTGCAGGAGAACTTAGATGCCCCTAAACACAAAAACTATAAATTATCCATAGGACTAGATTAGATAAAACAGTTTGCAGTGTGAATTCAGAGCACTAAAAAATAAAAAAATAAATTCTAATATGTACTTGAGACAAAAATAAAAGATTGGCTAATAAACTGTTGCCTCTTTAAAAAACATAAGCCAACTTTCACAGATGACAAGCTCACTGACACTGCATACTGTCTTGGCAAATCTGCAGGAGTAGCATGGAAATGGCAAAAAATAACTCATGTTTAATTGCAAGATTACATCAAGTGTAACTGGTGTGTAAAGAGATGCTTTAATGAAATAATACAATTAAAGCGCCTTATTGAGCACTCATTGGTTCATAAACCTCTAACAGTGGGCAGACTTGTTGTATAGAACATGTGTATGTGTATGCCACAGAAGATAGAGTCAATTTAATATGAAGTATCAATGCAGAGCTTGAGCATTTATAATATCGTGGGATAACAGATCATAACTGGTGGTAGCTCGCTGGTGCATTTTTTGTACGATGACTGATATTGATATGTAGTGCTGCAGGTGCTGGCAACAAGAAACTACAATTTGTAAAGAGTGGGAAAAGGCAAACCAACGCATTTCTTCTTCAGGGTTTTTGCAAAGTGAACAATTGCTTTGTGCCAATGGTTTAGCAATGCAAAAGGAGCATTTTTAAACTTTTACCAATAAAATGCTCTGTTTAAGCTTTTAATGCTTTCCTTACTCCACCAAAAATAACCACATCAGGAGTAATAGAAATGAAATGATGCGGCACAGAAAAGCAAACTAACTATGGTTTGAATGTAAGTAACTAATGAATTCTAATTGTATATTACATGAAATTAATACATTACGGTTGACCACTATTTGTTACTATATAATGCAAATTAGATGGCAATATTGATATTAGTGTGCTTATTATTCTAGTATGAGTCTTACCATCCTCAGAAGCAGCTCCTACATAGGAAAAATAAAGTATACAATGATCTTTTCATTAAAAGGGCAACTTGACAAGCAGCTGAAGCAAATTATTACACATTATAAAACTATGAAGCGGGCAGAGGTCCACTAAGCACCTATATTTTATGCCAAAAGAGGTTCTGATAACTCAAGGCGAGGACGAACATAGCTAAAATAGCCTGGTACGCACTGTAGCAGTTCAAAGGGTTTTTTTGGGGTTTTTTTTTTAGGTAATAGAGAAGTTCAATTGATTACCATATCCTAAGGCAAGTTATTTTAGCTCTGTACATCCTTGATTTGAACTGGCCTCAACTTATTTTATTGCAATCTATATTTTCAATCATGGCTGTGGATCTGAATTACTACACAAGAAATATGTGAAGCACTATTGGTTACCATATATCCCTCCTGAAAATTATATATGTTCTCTGGTCTATTTAAGATATTTACAAAACAGCAAGATTATAGTTCATCTTAACTAAGAATCTGGTTTGCTTCTGAAGTATAATTAAAGAGAAGGTTTACTGTATATCTTGTTTATATTTACATTGATATCCAGTCATTGCAACTGATGATATTTATGGGAGTAAGTTTAATTTATCCTATTTTTTGTATGCTCAAACATGCATAAACCTAATGCGGAAATTCGAAGTGTAAGGTGCACATAGATGTAGTGCATCCCGATACCACTACATAGTTACACAGGGCACATCCAAAGGACATACATCCATCAGTGACCTTGTGTAGAAGAATGACTGATCCCCAGGACAAAGCCTGCAAATAGTAAATTTTTAAAGCAGGGTTTGACAAATACTAATAAAACTTTAGGAGCCAGGGCACTGGCAAATTCCTACTGTTCTAAGTGAATCGGTTAGGAGCAAGCAGCAGTGGTTTTAGAAACCATGACTCCCTGACTTCTGAGATTTGTCAAGCCCTGTATAAAGATAGGTACTGAGGTTGGGGAACTTAAGTAGTAGATGCAACGTCTTTTTACTGTTCGAGTTAAAAGAACACTATCTGGAGAAACATGTGTTTTGTTGTTTAACACTAACTACAGTTCTAATTGTTAAAAAAAAGTTAGCATTTATAGCAGGGGTGGGGAACCTGGCTGCACTTCAGCTGCTGATGAACTGCATCTCCCATAATGCTCTTTCAGCTAAGACGCTGGAAGAAGAGCATGGTTAATGTAGTCCTGTAAGATCTGGACAGCCACAGGTTCCCCACCTCTGTTTCACAGCAACATAAATGCTACATTTTATTTATTTATAAAGAAAACATCATTCATGCCCTGGCCCTAAATGCATTGATGGACCCACTGCCAGGCTAAGTAAATATTATGTCAGCATCTCTATTTGTACGAATGAGTGTGTCATCATGTGTGTGCCTGTGTGTCCATGTGTATAGATAGCTGTATTTAATTTACTTATGCTAAACAGCAATCTCTTTTGTGATGGTAACTTGTGGCACTGGCTCCTAAATTTTACTGTGGACTCCTAGAGTTAAATCTAATTTGTCAAGCCCTAACATAAATCATGGCAGTGTCCTTTTTTTACATTTGTTTCTGGCTAGAGTTGCCCTTTAATCCAGAGAACCTCAAACTGATATCATATTTGCCTGGCCTAGTCCAGTAAATGTTGGCAGAACAGAATAGAAAAGGGCCTATGTATTTAACTCAAAAATAACTAATGTAAAAAGCAGAGGCAGGGGACTTGTCAGCAAGTAAAAATAAGTCGCCACAAACACTGTAAGTGTTGCTTAATGCTCAGAAATAAGAAGAAATTTGGTAGCACTCAAAATAAAATAATAAATAAATAAAAAAAATACACAAAAGACACAAAATTAAATCCATAAAAGCACTTACATTAATAAAGATACTTAATCCAAATACTCAAAAAAATAAAAAAAAAATAAAGGCAGAGTAAAATCGGAACGAGGATCCAATACATGTGCGGGCGACCTCGACGCATTTCGCAACTATATGGTTTTCAAAGTCGCTTAATAGTTATTTCACTGGTACTACAGAGAAAGGCACTGGATCTGGCATTTTGTAGTGTCCTGTAAAGCATGTGCCTGAACTGATGAATTCAATAACCCATCATCAAGCCAAGATAATCTGTACTTGAGATGAAACTATATTTAATGTACTGCATTTTTCATTTTTGCATGAGGGAATTTTTGTATGTGGAATTATTCAAAATTTCCAAACTCTAGACAAAATTTCCAACATAATAATATACAATGGTTCAGAAGTAGGAGAAAGGGCAGTTATACAAATGATGAAAATTATTGAAGGGAATAACAGAGATGATATTTCCTCATGAAGTCCCCTATAGATTAACCTTTGATTAGGCATACTAATTATGCAGTGCCCCATAGCAGTAATAGCATAAGGAAATCTCTATTTTTAATTAATATACACTGGTAAAACAAATTAAATGTACACAATTGAACATACATTTGACATTTCCCAGGGGAAATGGGAAGAACACCTTTTTTTAAATTAAGTTTATTTACAACAGATTTTTCATTGTCTTCTTATGTATATATACTGAGTAAGTTTTTTTTATTACCGTATATACTCTAGTATAAGCCGAGTTTTTCAGCACAATTTTTGTGCTGAAAAATGCCCCCCCTCGGCTTATACTCGAGTCAGTGGTGGGGGGGGGAATCTAAAACTTACCTCGTTCCTGCTCTGTCCCCCGGTGCTCTGAAGCTGCGTGGCTGTGAGGGAAGAGTTGTGAGCTTCCCTCCGGTCGCGCGGTCAATAAAGTGTGTTTTTTTTAAAACAAACTTTATTGACCGCGCGGCTGGAGGGAAGCTCACAACGCTTCCCTCACAGCCACGCAGCTTCAGAGCACCGGGGGACAGAGCAGGAACGAGGTAAGTGCTGGGGTCTGGGGGAGGAGGGTGGCATAACGAGCATACTAAGGGGCAATATCCTGGCATATTGGGGCAAATATCCTGGCATATTGGGGGCAAATATCCTGGCATATTGGGGGCAAATATCCTGGCATATTGGGGGCAATATCCTGGCATATTGGGGGCAATATCCTGGCATATTGGGGGCAATATCCTGTCATATTAAATGGCATATTGGGGGCAATATTTACCAGTAGCTGCCGCATTTTCCACCCTAGGCTTATACTCGAGTCAATATTTTTTCCCAGTTCTTTGTGGTAAAATTAGGTGCCTCGGCTTATATTCGGGTCGGCTTATACTCGAGTATATACGGTACTTAAAAAAGTTAATTTTAAAACCAAATAGACAATGAACATTACAGGTTTGCACACAGTATTAGAATTGTATTAACTATACAGTCTTCCAGTCAAACACATGAGGCAGGTAAAACCGGTTGTGCCATGGGCAGGAAATGGACACTGGCAAAGTGAGAATGAAATAGATGAAAATGGGCATAGCTTACATTTAGAAGCACACATATGGACACTATGGCAACCATAAAAATAACAGCAGTCTATAGTAGACAAACACCTAAGGAAACCTGTGAGAGGCCCAGTAGTGGGAAAAAAAAACTGACCTGACCAAAAAAATGACATTTGGCATCAAGGCTGCACTGAAAATACCAAGATACCATTCACAATCTACTGAAATCTACACAAGTACTGAAATCAAAGACATGAAGCAAAGTACAGATAACAGAAAACTCATAGCAACTCAATATTTCTACAAAATGCAGACTTCTAGCTGCTAATTTTGGATTACGTGAGAACAAGCCATGCAAACGTAAACTGGGCCTCATTAATGTTTTGAATTAGCATTTAAAAGTATGTGCTTACCATCCATCTTGTCCGGAGCATCCTCTTTAATGAGAACACAGGCAGACAATAAGAAAAACTTATGTGTTAGTTTCCACCATACACAACAAGACATGAAAGCATTTATGCTGTGCAGTTTAGTGCCTTAAATTAATGTTTTTATTCCAAGTGCAAAAGGTAAATTTCTTCACATCAAGATATAGTATAGTCTATTTTATAATAAATACCTAGAGTATTTTAAATAGTACTTGGATTTGACTGGTACTGGACATTTGCATGTAGGGAAAGGGAAATCTATGAATCAATCTGTTAGACAAGCCTACGAAAACCCCACTGTGATGACCTTTCTGGTAAAATATGAATTTTGCATATTGGCGGCGAGCATTTTTCACTCAACACCATGTAAAAAAAAAACAATTTAGCAAGCAGCCATACAGAAAATACAAGCTACTGTTGTTTTCTAAATAGCAATAAACCTTGTTTTTTTTAAGTTGTGTAAAACTGGTAACATCCTCTAAAAAATTGAGACCTACAAATCAGGAATCAAGAATGACAATTTTGCTGTGACTCTAAACAATGATTTTATCTTACCTAAGGAAGAACATGATCCTGGTGGTAAGTGGGCGGCTGCTGCTCGTCCTGCCCCAGCTGACGCACCTCCTGTGTGTCTAGTCTTTGCACCAGCAGCTGCATTCACATCTACATCACTACGGGAGCGTTGTAAGTTACCAGGAGACGGCACGGGTTTGTTGCCGCTTCCCAAGACTAAAATAAAATGCATAAACTTTTTTCGTTTGAATGGAAAATACAGCATAGGATATGTAAAAGTATCATGAGAAAAGTGTTGAGAAGCAATAAAAGCAGACAACATAAATGCATTACAATACTAGGACTCGCCAAAGTACAGATTAAAGGAGCCATTGTTCACAAAGCATTACTTAAACACTTGTGCTACAACAAGTTTTCCTTAATCCAGCTCCCTCTGGTTGAGCTATGACTCCAAGTCCACCAAATATGTATTCAATGCCTAGTGGTGATGAAATACACCTCATGCCAAGGGATTTATATCAGATAAGTCATGTGGTTGCCATTTGCTTATCAACATTAGTGCAGGGTTATGGGTCATCGCACAGAGAGAATTTTATGGTTTATGCTGTGTCTGGCTCCCAAATTTTTGAGCTGGTTGATGGAGGCAAGTCAACTTTGTCAGGCTTAGTATTTTCATGTTTTTTGCCACTACGTTTTATACTGTACCAGGATACAAGTTAATAAGATCCTCTTTGAAGCATGTACATTAAAACTCTAATTTTAGCTAAATGGATAATAATAATAGAACAGCTGAACTACTGCTATAAAGGTAAGAACCCTACATTTTAGGCAGAAGAATTAGTCCAGTATGTGAAATATTACAAAGCAGCCTTTACCAAAAAGGGAACTTTCTTTATGGGACAAGTGTAGGCAAAACATAAATTTACGGTATGTTTAATTGGAAGTTTGCACGAACTGTAGACATTCTAGATAAAAATGCTTTAATGAAAGTAATAAAGTAACTTATGGAGTCCTCTGTGCTCCATATAATGCTCTCAGGGAGCAGGCATGATGTTTAAAATCTTGAGTCAGATAAAGGAACAGCTTGTCCACCTCAAGGTAGAGCTACATGGTCAAAGATGGCTAAACAAATTACGCATATTAATTTAGGTTGAAAAAAGACCTAAGTCCATCAATTTCAAGCCTTCTACCTTTACCTCCTGCTTTTGATCTAAAATAAGGCAAAATCCCAGAATTTGCCACTTGGGGACAAAATTCCCTTTTGACTCCAAAGGGCAATCTTACTTCTTCAAGAAGCTGTAAAATGATTATTCTACTATTTATAGCCTTGTATGTTCTAAGTCTTCCCCCCCCCCCCCCCCCAAAAATAAATATCCAGATCTTTTTTAAGGCATCTATTGTCTTTGATTTACTCGGCAAGTGAATTAATTCCATGCGTTGGTCCTTACTGTAAAGAATCCCTTCCTTTTTTGTCTATGAAATCTTCGCTCTTCAGTCTCAAAGGATGACCACTGAACAAACCACTGGAGAGCTCTTTATATTGGCCCTGCACATATTTGTATAATGTTGTAATATCCACTATAAGATGCTTTTCTAGCATATATAAATACAACTTTTTTTACTCTCTCTTCTTTACCAAGATCCTACAATCCCCTTATTTTGTTGTCCTCCCTTTCACTATTTCTAGTTCCATAAAGTTCTTTTAAAAGGACCGGTGACTATACACCACATATTCGAGGTGAGGACTTACCAGTGACTTGTAAAGAGGCAAGAGGATAACCTCCTCCTGTTAAAATCAATACCTGCTTTATACATGCCAATATCTTACTGGCTTTTGCTGCTGCAGACTGGCATTGCAAACTGTTGCCAAGTCCCAAACCGATTTATAGTCCTAATTAAACCATTTATATTTAAAACATATACACTTAGTGTATTCTTAAATGAAATATAGGTTATATTTTTATACCATAGATGTCCTTTAAGTTAATGGTTCTGATAGCTCTTACCTCTTCCAGGCATCTGATTACTCCCACTGGACAGTTTTGAAGTGAAAGGACGACTGAAACAAGATTGGTGAATGTCATAAACTGGTACGAACACACAATTTAACAAACTAAGCTGGTATAATTCAATGTATAACAACCGAAAAGTGTTGTTTCAGTCAACCATCTAATATTATGATTGATAGACAAAGGTATAGGTAACATTATTTTAAGCCACATGTGTCTATGAATGATACTACTTTTAAAAGTTATGGGAACAAATAACGTTCTAGATTATGTTTGTGTATGAATATATATATTCATACATATATATATATATATATATACACACACACACAATAAACCATTTGGAATCATTTCATGAACAAAAATTGGTAAGTGTCAAGCAAACTTCATTTGCTCAAAGCTGTCTAGAAGAGAGGTTCTAGAGACTGCCAAGAGTGGTTCTCAGAACAAACCTGTTATACATACAGGAGGTCAAGTCACTAAAAGACTAAGATGAGATTACTATTTCAACTATCTGGAGTTTACAGACACATTGATCTCTTAATACTGGACATGACTTGCACTACCCTTCCAGATTGACTTTAGCATGACAACTCGATGGCCTTACTGTGTCTATGACTTGGAGTTATTGTTGTGCAAGAATTCTAAATTTAGTTGGTAAAGGTGGCCAAACTTTACCATGGTTATGCAGAACTTTGGTTCAATACAAAGTGGGATGTACCATGTAACCCTGATCACTTACTAACCCAACAAAGGCTTTTGGGCCGTGTCCCTGAAAACCTGCATTACAGAAAGTATTGTGTAACAGTAAGAGTAGCTCATTCTCACTTAAGACTCTCTTGTGAACTGGAGGATGAACGGTCTGATTGCGGAAGTGATGCTGCACTGCCAGATGACTTTAAGTGAGACTGAAGGCTTTTTTGATAAGGTGGCTCCAGTGAGTTGTACAAAGAATCAGTTTCAGCAGGAAAATGATTTCTAAGGCCCCAGTAAGCACTGGAAGAAAAGATACAATCATTTCAAAAGGGCAGTTTAATTTGTGGAAAAATATAAAACACGTATGGTTGAAATAAAAAAAAAAAATACAGGACAAAAGTACAACATTGAGCATAGTAACTATATGTGGAATATTTAAATAAGGCCTACAAAACTTGTCTTCTAACTCTTGGCCACCTTAAAGCGCATACACACTGGCCAAGACAGGTTTTAAAACAGCCCAGCTAGAAGTACAGTTAAGGTGACCACACTGCTGTTTTACTCAGGGACAGTATTTATGATACTGTACATGGATTTTTCATAGGTGTCCCTAATTAAAATGCGCATTATAGGTAAAGTCTCAAACATGATGTTGTTGGTATTAATTACATATATTTACCAGAATTCTTCGCAGTGGTATGAGCACTCAGGATAGCTAGGAAAAACTGATATGCTGACTAGCTATGAGATAAAGCTAGGGAGACAGGCAATAAGGCAATCATGGCTGTCATTTGGGAAGCAATTATTGTGGCCTACGGTTCCAATAATACACCTAACTGAGCATCATGTGAACTGTTGCCTCAACAGAACTGGGGTACCTTCACATTACTGAACTATCTTAACCCAGCCATTGGCTCTTCAGATGTTATGGGAATTGCTTCCATAATACTGAGCCAGCCATTTGGTATACAATACATCATGGAAATGATTGCCACAAGAGCACATCCCCTAATGCAGCAATAACATAATCTTGGCTAATCTCTAATCAACTAACATTCAATTCATATAATTTGTGCAACTAATGTACAGCCAGCCAGCTGTACTGTAAAGCATAATTACGTATATTTACTTCAATGTTTGGGCATCATAAGGACAGTTGTCCACAAACATTTGTCAGACCATGTGTAGTGAACAACAGTTCCCAGGATGCACAGCCAGCTGCCTGGCTCAACCGCAGCAAACTGCCAGATATTCTTATCTCATGATGTTAAGGCCACTTCTTAGCTCAGGTCAGCAGGATCAAAAGTGAAGTATTAGCCTTAGTTCATGCATAATTATGTACAGGGAATGCGGAAAAATGTTATTAAGTGAATGGTAAAGACACTCACTTTCTTGCTTCCATTCTTGCTTCTGCATCAGCATCATGCATGCCCTTCTTGATGGTATCAACAAGTACTGCTATATGCCTAGATAAAAAAGCATTACATTTTTTTTTATTAATTTACATATATCCACACAAATCTTTGAACACCAGTAGTCTAAAGTATCTGTTACCCTTACAGCAATCTGTAGATGGTACCATACATGAATGAAGTAGATAACTAGAATCGTCACCACCAAGAAAAATATTATCAAAATCATCAGAAATTAAAACAGTAATACTAATTTCAAAAACAGAAATTAGGAGCAATATTCTATTTGCCTTTATTAAACAACATTTTCACCAGCCCTGTCAAATCATCCATGCAGTTGATAATGCAAATTATCTGTACAGTTTCTCTTAACTGACCCAATGAAAAGACTTACTGACCCTTTAAACTCACTTCTAGAACAGCTAGTAACAAATCTTTGTAAATCTGAGCAATTTTGGCATAGCTTCCAATTAAAAACAAAGCTTTAAATAAATACCAGCAAGATACTCCAAATTGCTGATCTATTAATTAAAGGATGTAATGTTTTTTTTTTTTTTTTACACAACTAATAATATGATGACTCATTTTCTTACCCTGTTAGCAAAATATCACTGATAATATTGTTTTTCACACATGATGTTGCTAATCCTTTCTCCAGTGCCTGCTTGTAGGAGTTACACTGTAGCAGCCCAAAAGTGGCATAAGAAAAGCCTTATCTGCCAGTCTAACAGATCAATAAGGGTATGTGCCCACTACCAACAGACCACACTGCTTTTTAAGAATTTAGGGATATAATCTCCTGCTGCTTTTTTTTTTATCACATATAATAGTGACATCTTATAAACAAAACCAGATACAAAAATATATTTAAAAAGTGTCTAAATCAAATAAAACACAGCTGACATTTGAGGTCTTTGTTGAGCAACAATCAGGGGAGGGCTGGCATCTTTTGGGCAGAGGAGCAAAAACAGTTTACTAGCCCAATTTCATTGGGCTAGCAGTTTCATCAGCCTACCCATTACCATCCGAGATAGACACAAGTAGACAGGCAAGACATATACTGAGAACTAAGGTACAGCGATAAAAGGATACACACGGATAAAAGGGCAGGACTAGGGCCTAGATGTCCAACTTTGGCTCTCCAGCTGTGCCTGTACTACAATTACCATACTTGCCCCTGCCATTCTATAAAGCAGATGGGCAATTATGGTATTTGTAGCTCTGAGGAAGCTCTTGGGTCGCAGTCATTTAGAAATGATGCAGCACAAGCCGACTGAGCCAAGGTAGAGGGCAGTGCAGGGGGTCAATTGCCAGTAAAAAAATTTATAAATAAAAAGAACTAAAGTTAGAATATTAATAGTCACAACGTAAATTTAACTATGGGAACTTATGGGAAGATTAACCCCTTCGCAACATTGGACATGCCAGGCATGAACTCCACTGCCAACATAGGATATTCCTGGCACGTAGTGCAGGGGAATGAGCTGTGTTTGTGATCAATGTTCGCTGACACCGATCAGGAGGTGTTGTTATAATGCTGAGGCATCATATATGAATTTGGAGCCATATTGGAGAGTAGCATGCGACTCCAATACGGCAAAATAACACAGAAATATTAAAACAACCCATTTCACCAAGGGTAAGACACAGTCAAAAAGTCATGCCACTGAGGGTTTAAACATAAGACACTCATTACACCCATACAACTCCAGTAAGTGGGAAAGTCTGGATATAGTAAAAATAAAAAATTAAAATTAAAAAAAAATGGATTATGCTGCTAACAAAAACAGAGTACAGGACATAGAAATATTTTGCAATACATTGGAGAAGTGGAAGCAAGTCAAAGGTACACTGCAAATAATATTTGGTGCTAAATAAATACATGTTAATGTATTGTAATGTAATGTAACTAAAAAGTAAAACTCACCTTTCCAGAGAATGAGTCTGCCATTCTTGCAATAGCATTTCTAAAAATTCAAAACAGCGCCTAGAAAAACCAAAAAGAAGTGGACACCTAATTACATAATGGATTACAGGATACTGGATCAGATGAATAGAAAGATGTGCAGTCTCAATTTACTTGGAAAGCTAACTATCTTCTGAATACCTTAATCAGGTTAACAAAACGGAATCATTTGTAATGCTATATTTATTTACTAAAAATACTGAATGTTACATTAGACATGTAGCTCCAAAACATTACATGTTAACTGAATCTCCTGGGGTTGTGCTATATGGACTATAAGCAATATATATTTTTTTTTAAAAACACAAAGATATTTACTGACCTCCTTACTGCAACAGATTTTGATGTGCAATTACTTGTAATCAATGGAATAAGCCTGGGAACATGGGTGTGCTACAAACAAAATAAACACATTTTCAGACATTGATTTTTTTTTTTTTATTATTACTTTCATTTCAGTTTACTAAAAAGTGACCTGTTAAAATCAGGCCTTGACAGCAGAGTTGGAAAAAAAATGCAAGCAGTAGAATATTTGCAACCCCATCATTAATGCCTGGTTTCTGCAGTGAATAGACCACATGATGTGGGTCCAAAAACATTTTACATGCTTCATTATTCATCAGATAAAAACCACAAAAGTTGTAATACATGTTACACAAAACTAATAAATGAGACTAACAGTTTATCAACTTCATGACTCCATCACCTAAACATAGTTTGTACTGTAATAAAATAAAAATGATACAGTGTGTTAGCAAGAATGCATACATAGATTAATAGAAAAATATATTTTAAACTGCACTGGGGATTTCCATGGTTTTCTTGTTAATGATATCACCTTGTGGCTTGGTATGCTATTTAACAACTTTCCATGGGAAATGTGTAATTTTCATAGCAAGCCATAAGGTGATGTCATAAACAGGAGACTGCATACACATCCATCGTAGAGTTTAGAACATTTTTCTATTAATCTCTGCATTTGCCTGCAATTTGGTTTGTACTATACATAAGATCACTTTTGATATTTTATTGAATTCTCTATATGCACAGTACAAATAATGTTTAGTTGACAGAGTGCCTTAACCACTGCATTTCCAGTGTGGTGGTCACTACCAGCAATACTCTAGTGATATGGCTGGATTAAAAAATTAGTCTTGCATAATAATTGCATTTTAAGGGAATATGGATTCTGAAAAGCATGAATCTATCTTCAGTTTTAAAGAGAAGTCTGCCACTCATTAGCAATTGGGGTCTGCTTCCTAATGGGTGAGCTCTTAAAGTTACTTACTCGAATGATGATTCTTATCGCAGCACATCCAGATGATGCCATAACCTTTGCACTATTTGGGACCAAATTAAAAAGGGGAGGCACAATGGACTCAGCCCCATGATCAAATTTGTTACCCAAAATGGTCGAAAGTTGGCTGTGGAGAAAATAACATTTTCGTTACACAGAAGCAGATAACAGAAAACTTGCTATGTTGTACATTAGTAACAATTAGATACCATTTAGGTTAAATTTACTGAAAGGTTAGTCAAAATGTTATGACCCCGACGTCAATTATCCGATCTCTTAAATCAAGATTTCACTCTCAACAGTCTACTGAAACTGTACTAACCAGAGTAACCAGTGACCAAATCCCAGATACAGGTTTACTGGTAGTAAATACATTAAATTATAGTAATTATTATTAACCTCTTTGTCACTGACCATCACACCGGATTCAAACCTTCTATAACCTAAGTCTAAGATTCATTCTGTTTTCTTATACTAACTCCTACCCTGCACTTTCAGTGTCTACTTGTCTCTGTTCTGTATGCACATCTCCATACAGTATCTCTTGGCAATGTACAACATTTTTTTTGGCTTCCATCTCTCCCTTTATACTTCCATCTTTGATTAGCCTCTCATCTTTCTCTAACTTTTTTTTTTTTTTTTTTTGCAAAGTCCTTAAAACTCCACCTCTCTAAAATGCAACTTGTTCTCTTTTCTATTTTTCATATTAATACTTCTTTAAATGTTCCCCTTAAGAGTCAGTAGCACAGTCCTACACCAGTAGCTGTACAGTCATTGTGATGCCCTGATGCAGAAATGGCCCAGCTGCTGGTGATAAGAGCAGATATACACAGAAAACATAGTTTCAATACTCATTCTAGATTGTGACGCTCAACAGTAACAGGTAACAGTCTGTGAAGCACAATAAAATGATATCACAGTCTGACACATGGGGTGACTAGGCAGCATGCATTACTGGAGAATCACTGGAAGCCAAGGACTAGGGCCCGTTCACTTCCCTTCTTGAGCAGGGAGGTAATTGTGAGTGAAGGTCAACATCAAATTGAGATCTCGAGCTGGCTTGGGTTATAATGCTCAACATGCTTGGACAACATTTCCATGATGACTGTGAAACCATTCCTTTTTTTTTTTTCTCAATGATTTATTTTTTTATTTTTTTATCAACATATAAATCACATATAGAACACATAAAAGTCACAACACATTCGTCTGTTCCGATTAATTACATCATTATATCCCATATACATATATATATATATTTTCAATTCAGAATATATTCAATTATATCTTAAATACATATAACAAAAAGAACAAGATATAAAAAACATACATTAATATGTGCACTACCACAGCAAGGGAGAGGGGGAGACTATCTCAATCCTCAGAAGATATTCAATAAAATCAATCAGTGTCGTTCTCCAATATTTCTATACAATCTTCAACATCTAATTGTTCAGACATCAGAATCCTTGTTCCATACGCAACTGGAATAGGACCTGCTCCCTCAGCAGCCGCCAGAAGGTTAAGCCGGACCTACCCCAGTTTCTTGCAATAGTCATCTTTGTAGCCACAAAGATATGCAGAGCTAAAAGGGATTGAATCCATTCCTAACCCAAAACCACAGCAAATGTCACCTGCACCTTCAACAAAGGACTCTTTTGTCCACTGCAACATCAACATCTTACTGCTTAAAATAAATAATGCCATCATGAGCACAAACAAAACATGTGGTTATCTAAGCAGCTATAGATTTAGACTTGGTAGTAGCGTAGAAACAGAGAACTATAAGAGGCAGGGACTTAGCATGGGAGTGTGAGAGAAGGGAGAACATTATACACAATATATTTATACTCACGCTACTGTAATGCAAGCTTCTCGCACCACTTGGGAGCGGAGATCCTTCACAGAAAGTTTAAAGCTGCCATCCAATAAGCGCAGGTGTTGGAAAAAACAATCATACTCGGCTGCTCCAGCAACAAGCAATGACCGAACCTTCTTAAGCTGAAAGACAATATAATAAAAGCAGGAAAAAAAAAATCAGAATCTGGTTTGAGGAACACATGAAAAATAAATTTCCCAAAAATCTAAATACTAGAAAACAAACAACATAAATACAAAGCATACCGCAATAGCTCGCTGGTCCCAATCATGTTTGTCATCTGAAAGGATCTCCCTAATCTTATTCAATGTTTCTTCAAGTTCTCGACTGGAATAAATCTATATTTTAAAACAATAAAATACATGGCAAGCTGTAATATTTCAGAAGTATAATTTGTGATTTTAATGAAAAATTATAAACCATACATCATAAATACATGGTTTATCCAATATGCTCCAATTTTGCGGATCCAAAATTGTGCCTCCAAAGTCCGGATCACATCGGTTGCACGGAAACAGAATTTCGTGCTACTCGGGTAGCTCAGATGTGCTCTGAATACGTCCGCTATGTGGAAATCATAGGCGATCCCACACAGATATCCCACAAACACCAAAATTTCATGAGGACATAGAACTCAACGGGAGGACTTTGGCTATAGTCCTCCATTTAAAAGGGTAGTTCCATCTGGTAGGAAGCTATACCAAACACATTCCCAGTGTGATAACTTCATGCAGCTATAAACATTTAAAATATTTAGGACAGGGCCCGACAAACCCTGGGTGTCAGGGAGCCATGGCGACCAGAAAATTAGCCCTGGCGCCCGGGGATTGGCACCCTCTACTTGGTGCCTCCTCACCTCTTGGACTGATGGGGTTTTTTTTGTTCTTTTCCGCAGCACTATGGGGCAGTATTTGTCAGTCTGAACACACTGCCAGCTCTGCCCCCTCGAGCATCAAAGCCTGAGTGTTGGGTATCACATGACATCAGTGTCACGTGACAACCCGGCGCTCAGCAAGATGGGATTGAATGATTCTCTGTGCCTGGCAGACCAATATGAAATGGAGTGATCACCTCCCCTGCATACAACCAAAGCAGCTGGGATGGGGAGACTTTGAAACACACACTTTTTTTTTTCTTTCTTTAAACGGCTGACTTTTCATCGTCTGTATGTCAATGTGTCTGTCTATGTATATGTGTCTTTGACCGTCTGTGATTATTGTTGATGTAAGTGTAACTGTCTGTATGTGTGTGACAGTCTGCGTGCGTATTTGTGTACATGACTGTGTGATTGCGTGTATGTGCGGTTGTCTGGCTTCTAGATTTTTGTGCTGGATCCTAAAATAAAATAAAATTGGTCAAGCCCTGATTTAGGAGATATGCTCACCAGAAGATTTCTTCTGCTTCCTCCGAGATAGATGCTGACATGGAGCATCTCTTGTGATGGCTATATCAGTTTTTTTTTTTTTTTTTTACTTCTGTGTTATATTTTTAAAGCTTTTTTTGTCTGAACATTTGCATACGGAATACCGTTTTCTGTGATGCAGCTATTGAAATCTACTCCACTGTTTTAAGTAAGGTAACATTATGAAAGTAAAAGGCATGCATGCATGCATCCAATATCTTAATATAGAAATGCAAGCCAAAAGTCACTTTTCTGCTAGTTAAAACAGAGGGGAGCAAGCGTTACCTGTACATGGGGAACATCTGTGAAAGCCCTAATGAAATCTTCTTCATCAAGTGCTCCAGCACCTCCTTCCTTCATTATACCTTTAAAATAAAATGTTAACAGAAATTGGGGCTTAGCATTATTGGCATTTGTCACATATACAGTATAAACACCCTCTATAATGGAAAAGGTATAAATGAGAATAAAGGCATTTTGGAAATTGTGAAGCCATGGAGACAAGAGAAACCAAACAAACTGTATTATAAATAAAAAATAACATCAGCAGATACCAGCGACTGTATATAGTGATCGGATACTGCACGTAAGAATAGTATTGTGGGGGTATAAGTATATGAACTCCTTGTCAGAGACATTTAATTCATCATTCGGAAAAGAGATATGGAACATATTCTAAAATGCAATTTTTTGTAGAAAAACAAAAAACTTTTGTGCTTTAAAAGTGAACCAGTCATCCACAAAGATGGTAGATGTTATGTCCAGTATCCGGTAACATTTACTTGTGCTTATGGTCTCATCCAAGTCACAGAAACCTCCCAGATGGCCACCACAATGACTGTGTACTCATTTGAGAGTAGACAGATGATCCTGCACCCACTCTGATGGTCATATTTGTAGCTTTTACCTCTATCAACCTGTTGTTAAGTGTTCCAACCTAACTAACAGTCAGCTTGTTAATTTAATTTCTATAAAAGGAGAGCACACCCCCACTCAAAGCTGGTAGACTAGCCAGAGATTTGATTCTCATATATGTTCTTCTCGATGTTGATACTTTAGTACCAAACAGAGATGCCACAGGACTGGGTGGTTTAGGCAGCATAACTTTTATTTCTGTTTGCAACCAGATATCATCCTTCAGAAGTCATACTGAGCCATAATGAGTACAAGTGCGTGTGGAAGGAATGATACTCTCAGGCTTACAAAAGTTAGTTTACATCCTTATAATATATTACAGCAGACAAATGGGGACCCTCAGCAGCTACTTAAGCTGCTTAAATGGCAGCGTCAGCACTAGCTTACTAAGGGGATTAGGCTCTTCTTTAATGCCAAACCCTATTCTAATAAATAATCCAGCAACAAATGTAATTAACCTACCAAAATCAGTAAAAAGTTAATCATTAATATATACCCTACAGCCTCACAAACATGTCATGCTCAGAGAGACTAAATTTAACATAAGGTGAGCGTTGGTCCCATGTTAGCAGTAGAAACACAGTTAAAGTAGATACCTGTATTGGCTGAGTAACTTTGCACTCACAATCCTTACCCCAGCAGCCAGCTTTGCACTCACAGGCCTTACCCCAGCGTTCAGCTGTGTACTCACAGGCCTTACCCCAACGGCCAGCTTTGCACTCACAGGACTTACCCCAGTGGCCAGCTATGCACTCCCAGGCCTTACCCCAGCGGCCAGATTTGCACTCCCAGGCCTTACCCCAGCGGACAGATTTGCACTCCCAGGCCTTACCCCAGCGGACAGATTTGCACTCCCAGGCCTTACCCCAGCGGACAGATTTGCACTCCCAGGCCTTACCCCAGCGGCCAGATTTGCACTCCCAGGCCTTACCCCAGCGGCCAGATTTGCACTAACAGGCCTTACCCCAGCGGCCAGATTTGTACTCAAAGGCCTTACCCCAGCGGCCAGATTTGCACTCAAAGGTCTTACCCCAGCGGCCAGATTTGCACTCAAAGGCCTTACCAAAGCGGCCAGCTTTGCACTCAAAGGCCTTACCAAAGCGGCCAGCTTTGCACTCACAGTACTTACCCCAGTGGGCAGATTTGCACTCACAGGACTTGCTCTAGCAGCCTGCCTATGCTGCCTTTTTCAAGGAGTGCCTGGATGTCATGTTGATATCCGGCACTCTGCAATGGCATGCTGTCTACCTGTGACGTCTGCTTTCTGCGCTGCCAACATTGTCAACATCCTGGCCTTGTGCCACAACAGAAGGCTTGGCTAGCCAGCGCTGCTATAAAATGTTATTGTTTAAGCAAAATAAAACTACTTAAGCAGTACTCCAAATATATGTGATTAACCTATTAAATTAAAACCAGTTCTGACATCGCTGTTTTACTAATCTGACAGGTTATTTAAAATATGAAATCTTCATCTGATTGAAAATATTAAAGATTATAAGTACCAGCAAGAACAAGTCTTTACATTTAAAAATCATGATTTAAATCTATGAGTCTTACTGACTAGTGATTCAAATATAATCCACTCTGTTTAGAGCGTAAGCTTTCAAGACCTCTCAGGTCTCTTCATTAGGCATGTTATACAAAATAATTGTGGAAAAACATCTCTCTTAAGTACACATCACAATGTAAAATATAGAGAGCAGATTAGATCAATGGAGTCCAGATCACAGTTCTTTGATCAGTCAATGGTGGTATAATGAGATTTGCATTGCAGTCATTCTATGGAGGTGTCATAAGGCATTCAAACAAACCGATGACAGACTCGGGAATATATTTCACTACTCTCATTCAGACAGCCCCTCAATTTAAAACAATGGATGGACAAGGAGTAAACTCCAGAAACTGCACCTCTCCCTGCTAACAAAGAAGGTGTAAAACTTGCGCACACATCATGGACAAAACTCCCATCCACACCATAAGATCAATGGGCCATCACCTGCAAATCCTCCAATGTGGAATACCTTGTGTGTGCAACAGCCCTCTATCTTTGTGTGGATGATACAGGTCAAACATTTAATAAACAATTTCATTCTCACAGGTCCAACTTCAATAACAAAGACAGAAACACCAGTGGGAGAACATTTTTGTCAAAATGGACACCGTGTCAGAGACATCAGACTGACTGTATTAATGTGACTGTTCCAAGGGGAGAGGAAAAGATGGGACGCTGATCTAATCTGCTCTCCATTCTTAACTATGTGATGTGTACTTGTATTTAAGAGAGATGTTCCTCACACTTATTCTGTATAACATGCCTGAATGAAGAGACCTGAGAGGTCTTGAAATCTTACTCTCCAAACCTACTCAGCCAATAAAAATATCAACTTACTCTATTGGTCTACTAAATTTATCGCACAGGATGTGCCGGTGCAATTTGAAAGTTTTAAAGAAAATAAAAATGAATTAATACCCACCACCTGCTGATGAATAAATCATCAATAGTATTCACAGTGACATTTGAACAAATCTCTGTCCTGCCTATCTTTCAAACTCAATTAGCTATTAGTGCTTGATTTTTGCATTTCACTTGTAAATTCAGCACAGTTCACTTTTTATTGTATAGAAATGGCTACTTACAAGCAGAGCTTGACAAATATTTGTAACGTGGTTGTTTTAGGAGCCATATATATGGTACTTTGGATCTATGGCTGTCAAACCGTATACTATATCGACATTTGCATTTAAACTGTTTTTATAATTTAATGAGCCATAAAACATCGGCTTCTTTCAGAATTTACATTCTTGACAATAAAATAAATGATATGCACCTTAGCCTAAATGTATAATCACAATATGGCTCTAACCAATTACAGACAATGTTATTGAATCCCAATAACATTCAAACACACCAATAACAGACTCGGGAATATATTCCTACAGCTACACTAGTCTCCTTCAGACAGCCGCCCAATATAAAACAACGGATGGACAAGGAGTAAACATCAGAAACTGCACCTCTCCCTGCTAACAAAGAATTATATTATATTTTAATGAGCCATAAAACGTCTGCTTCTTTCAGAATTTACATTCTTGACAATAAAATAAATGAGATGCACCTTAGCCTAAATGTATAATCACAATATGGCTCTGACCAATTACAATGTTATTGAATACATGGCCCTATTATATCTAAAGTCTTGGAAAAAAAATTGTTCATATACAATTGTGTTCCCAACACTGTAAAAAAGTGAATCTACTACCGAAGTCTTGCTTTGGCTTTGAGGCCGTCATACCACAGAGCTGCAGCTCCATGACAAGATAGTGCTGATTGGTGTGTGCAGTCAGAGGTTGAGATGCTCTTCCCCCCACTACCCACTGCATGTTTGCGTGGAGACTGAGACCCAATGATGGAGGGAGACATTTCTGTTGCCAAAGAGCACTGGTCCACTAAATTTCGTCGACTAAACATTTTCGTCAACTGCAAAAGTTAATAGGACTTACTACTACTACTAAAATCCACAGAAATTTGTCAACTGATGAAAATGTGACTAAAATATTTGTGAGGGACTATTGCATTTGGAATTATAGTTCTGGTCCCCATGGATCTCTGCCAAAGCTCAGTCCCCTGACTATCTGCAGCTGGATTGGCTGAGACACAGGCTCCCTGTGTCTTTCTGCCCCCTGGACCAACACTCTGCAAACTGCAGAGGAAGAGTATACTCCTCCATCTGATTTGCCTGGTGCTGTCACGTGATTGCTTCCCCTACATCTACCTAGCGAGTTAAACTTAAAGTGTATATATCGCCTAAACATTGTTTTTACTCTGAATGTAGAGCTTGCAAAAACCCACGGCCACACCCATTATGTTACAGCACCACAAATTGTAACCTATCAGGAAACAAGCAACAATGCCCTGTCTATATGCAAAATTATATTTAAAAAATTATTTTGTACTACATTCCAAACTGCAAACAGAATTTTGTAATTTTCGGCACTCCAGATGTTGTGGACTACATTTGCCTTGATGCCAGCATTATGGCTGTAAGAGCATTTTGGCATTATGGGACATTTAGTTCACAACATCTGGAGTGCCGAAGGCTGCTTACCCCTGATCTAGAATATGAAATATGATGACATTTATCCATTTTTTCATAATGCGCTCACTCTTCTCCCACCCATGGATCCCCAGGTTGTTGGATGCTGCCCCTCCACTTAACAGACGGGGAGACTGTGATCCTACCTAAAGTCTGTGGAAGCTCTTTGCATCATACACTGTGACAAGCAGTGCAGAGCTGCAGAGGTGATTGTGTGGCAGCAGCTGAGGTAGAGGTGGTGGTGGTGGTGGGATCTGTATCTCAGTTGTGTGTACTAAATTGCCTATGAAGGTCAGGCAGCCAAATATAATTGGTACATTACTAGCTAAGGCACTCCGCAACTGTACGGAGCACACTTCCAATAATGTTCAACCAGCTCATAGTCGGCTGGGCATCATGGGAAATAATGTGCCAAAAACTGACTGGCCCATTGCATTGTTTCTCCATATCACACAAACCACTTACAGGTGAATAACTGGAGGGTTTGTAAAGGGTTCTACGTAGTGGAGTAATTATCTAGGCCTTCTCTAGCCCAGGTCAGTGTAACACAACACTAATTGCTCTGCCTGCAGCACTAATCTAATGCAGCAGGAAGTGAGTAATTTGACACTAAATTGTGTTCAAAGGGCCTATTCCACTACCCCTCACACTGTGCTCTATATAAGGAGGGTACAGTGAACATAAATTAAAGTAGTGACTTTTGAGGGTGCGCAACTGTGCTTAGTTCACTTAACTTGATAACTGATAACATGTCTAGACATTCTCATGCAGAAGGGGGAGGAGCTATACACAGAAGTATGCTGTCCTGTAACCACTAGCAGACTTTACCACACTATTAATAGATATGGATGCCGGATACAGGCAGCGTTTAATGTTAGCTAATGCTACTTCCCATAAAATATATATATATTATTGCAATGAGACTGCTGACGCTTCTTTCTGCATTACTTCTATCTACACCGTCTCTACCTATATGCTCCATTTGTGGAGGTTTCTGAGGCCCCTGTCATTTCCAGCTGGTACTCCAAGAGGATATGTTACCATGAAATTGTGATCTATATACAAACCTAGAATGGGTAGGCAGATAAGAGCCATTTGGCCCATCATTGAGACTTAATTTATAGGATGAAATGTTCATGGAATCCAAAAAGGGGAAAACTCTGTGAGACCATATTACAGTTTCAAAATAATATTGGTACTACATTGTCTTTTTCCCCCATATGATTATGTCCCATCTTTTGATCAAAGAATTAATCGCTTATTAATATTAATTACCGTATTTGCTCGATTATAAGACAAGGTTTTTTTCAGAATTTTTTTTCTGAAAATTGCCCCTCGTCTTATAATTGAGGTCTTCTTATAATCTGACCTCAAATTGAGGTCAGATTATAAGACATGGATCCAGATCCCCAGCAGAGCTGATGAGCGCAGACTCCCCTGGTTCCGCCCGGCACGACCGCCGGGGCTTCTATGAAGAAGCCGGGTACCTCCGCTTTCGTCACAGAAGTCCCGGCGAGCGTGCCGGGCGGCAGCAGGGGAGTCTGCGCTCGTCGCGCAGACATCCTCTGCTGTCCCACTAGGCACCAGGGTAAATCGGGCAGCTGGGGGATGTCTGCACGATACATGCAGACATCCTCCATGCTGCCCGACACGGCAGACTATTATGACGGACAGCTGTCCGTCATAATAGACGGAGGTGTCGGGCAGCATGGAGGATGTATGCACGTTTCGTGCAGACATCCCCCAGCTGCCTCCACTAGCCACCAGGGATCTAGGTATAGTTAATGGGAGGGGGCAGGGCGACAGGGGGAGCAGAGCAACAAGGGGAGGGAGGGGGGGAAGAGACAGAGCAACAAGGGGGGGCGAGACAGAGGGAGGGGGGACAGAGCAACAAGGGGAGGGGGGCAGAGAGAAACAAGGGGGGAGTGAGAGACAGAGGCGGGGGGGAGTGAGAGACAGAGGCGAGGGGGAGTCAAAGGGAGGGGGAGAGAGACAAAGCTGGGGGCAACGGAAAGAGAGAGGCAGCATTGGCACATAAAAAGGAAATAAAAACAAGAAATGCACTTTTTGATATAATTTTTTTATTAAAAAAACAATTTACATGTGAATATATACAAGTTTAACTTTTTTCCTATAGGGTAGTCTTATATTCAGGCTTTTAGTTTTTTTTCCTAAAGCAATATCCAAAGTTTGGGGGGTCGTCTTATAATCAGGGTCGTCTTATAATCAAGCAAATACGGTACTTATTAAGATGAGTGAACTATATGCTACAACACAGTTGCACACCTTAAAAAGTCACTTTTTTATTGCATTGTTTTGGTATATGTAAGGGTGTGTGCGCCAGAGAGGTTGCTACACAAATAATAACATTTAAAAGAGTGCCAAAGATTCACAACATAAATTAAAGGGACTCTGTCAACCTCAACATGGCTCATAATGTGAATGTAGACAATACAAATAGTTGAAGAATGATATACATTGTTTCAGCAGAATTGCATCCAAATGAACAAATTAGGAGGGGAAAATAATTCTGTGGCATCTCATGTCTATGACATCACCTGTGGCTTTATATGCAAATTAACTACTCTCTGATGGAAAATGTGTAGTTTACATTATGTCATAAGCAAGAAGTCCACAGACACATCTTCAAAACATATTTTCATCTTAATTTATGCATTTACTTGCAAATCTGCTAACATGGACCATGGACCATATGGACCATGCTTTAGAATGACAGGTTGACAGAGTCCCTTTAAGATATGGATATGGATAAACATATCATTCCTTCTGGGTGGTTGGTCCCAGGTGGGGCCTGGTGTCCTAGCACCAGCTACACCACCTTTAGTTGAGCCCCTATTAAGGGCAGTAATGTGCTGCATCCCTTAAAGACCAACTGTAAGCATTTTAACTAGAAAATCTAAAGACATAATAAAATAAAGTACCTTATTGACCCCTCTCCCCTTCTATTGCACAGTTAGGGGGCAGACTTCAATTGGGTAATTTCTTCCTTCTAAACAACATGTCTGCCCTCAGACAGAGCCATCCAAGCAAAGAGGGGTCAGAAAGGTACTTTATTCGTATTATCCCAATAAAGAATTTACATTTAAAATACCTACACTTGATACATCCTTTAAATTAAACACAACTTGCTTTTTTGCCGACAGTTGTCCTTTAAAGCTAGGTCCAAAGAATCCAAGCACAAGCATTATAGGGCAGGCTGTGACAAAGAAATCACATCCGAAATACCTTCATTGATAAACCGATTACCCTCTGAACACATATGAATTACAGACTCTACAGGACTACATTTCTGTATGCTTGGATTCAAGATTGCATCAAGTGTAGATATTTTAAATAGAAATGCTGTAATGAAACAATATAGATAGCATACCTTATTGAGACCGCTCTGCTTGTTTAGGTCTAGCAGGTGCCAGACATGTTGGTTCGTATCTTGGTCAGACAAAGGAAGATCTGAGCTATCTGACCCAAGATGTCCATACCCTGAGAGTGCTATACAAGCAAAGAGGGCTCAGTAACGTGCTTTATTTATAAAGTTCAGAAACCGAGGCTATTTTATACATGCAGTATTATTATTTTTTAAAGTGCACATTAAACATTCAAATTTCCACTTAATAGATATAAGTGGGTAACCATTTTATTTATATTTGCTACAAAGTGGTAAATTAAAATAATGGTTAAAAATAAGCCAACAATATTGAATGCACTTAATAAATGCAATGGTCAATAACAATGTACCACAAATTTACTATATAACAAAGTATAGTTTCTATACATGTTAAACACGTTGGCTACTAGCACATGCACCTTAAGATCATCTAAGTTCATTCAAAAGCACCATCAACACATATCCTACTTCCTGCGGAATACTAAAGTTCAACCCATCATAGCTATGTGTGTAAGGTATGGATCCATGGGGAGGGGAAAAAAATTGAAAATATTTCCAATTTGCTTCAAAAACAGTGACAATTTATATTTACTCACCATTACTAAATATATTTAATTATTATAGCACTCCATATTCTTCTGTAGTAAAAATGCACCCAGCCTTTGTATCCGCATACACGTATTTAATAGCATATTAACCTCATATCTTACTTTAATTACAAATAGGGTTATGTTCTCACCGCTATAGTCGGCCAGTTTCATAATAAATCCATACTTCATGGCTTTATTGAGACTGCTACTGATTACAGCCCTGGAACATGCATTTTTCATAAGCATCCCTGAATAAAATAGCAGTGTGGTCAACCTATTTACACATTCTACATGGATATCTCATTCGGTACTACATATTGTATACAGTTAAGAAAAATAATCTTGTAATTTATGTTTAAAGCCAAAACAAAAAAGTGTGTAAAAATTTGTTTTTTAGGGCCATGATAAGACAATGCATTGCATTAACAGCTATAAATTGCTAAAACACTGAATGACTCCTCCTAGTCAGGGGGCAAGAGATGCACTTTAACTAGGTGCCCTTGCATTAGAAAGTGTGTGAAGGCTACCCAGGCCATGGGGAACACTTTTGTAATTTTAATATTGCTTTGCAATAAATGTATATATTTTACTGAAGAATTCTAACTAGCATTTATATAACTGATGTACTAGTATAGTGAAACATTCACATACAGTTATACGTATACGTATATATATATATATATATATATATATATATATATATATATTGTTTTTATAAACAGATATTAACAAAGTTATGTATATTACAAATATGATATATATATTACCTCCACCCTTGGCTCCAGACACTGGCTTCCTAGCCAGGTTAGCTGGATTCCCTGGCTTCTTAGGAGCAGGAACCTTGAAAGCTGATGTAGCTGATGAGGGCCTGTTCCCATCCACTGACTCCTCATCGTCAAAGCTTTTATCTAGGAACAAAAAAAAAAAAAAGGAGCAGAGGATAAGGAATGGACACACCTATTATTGCAGAGCTTGCAAACAAGGCTCCTCCACTCCCATTGCAGCTCAGATATAACAAAATCTACAACGGTACTGTGGGAGGAAAAAAAAAAAAAAATCCACGCTAATTAACACGCCCTTTGTTTCAGGCCTAGTAGGCAGAAAGCAATAATATCAAAGGAAATCAATTGGGATAGACAAAACAAATAACCCCATAAATATTTCACACAACCAGATTTTTAAACAGACTGCTATTAGAATTAATAAATGATTTAACACCACAACAGCCAACAATTAATATTTTAAAAACAAACAAACAAAGGAATATTCTACAATAAATCATATAAAACGTAAGCCTTTAAAAGCAGCTAACAATGCTGACAGACTGTCATCTTACTCCCTGCTGCTTGGGTTTTCTCATATATGTGTAGACACAACCAGCATCCTTTCTACCACCCTGATGCTGCAACTTACAATCACAGATGCGTTTGCAAATCAGTCGCCTCATTCCTCCTAAAGCACACGGAATCCCTCAACTCTAGGATGCTCCTGGTAGCTCACATGGCCCTCCCTTCCCCCATAAGCAAAGCACACTGGATATTCAGGAACTCTAAGCAGAGTTCCCGGCAGATGGAAAGGACCACACAGCCAACAGTGAGGTTTGTGCCGGCATCTTTTCTCTCCCTTTGCCTGCACTGGGAGGAGAATCAGCCAATCAGCTGCAGAGTGACATCATTCTCTAACAGCCACTGCCACAGTAAAGGTGGAAGCTTACCATGAATATAAATGTCTGTTCTTTCAGATGCAAGAGTACACTAACTAACTCTGCATATACTACTATGTTTAAAAATGTAATGTCTCATACGTTTACATACAAATTGTATATTTTACTTAAAGTTGCATTTATCTTACCTTTATCTTCTAATCTGTGTACATTTATAAATGAAAACTTCAACAAAGATAATTTTAAATACAAAATCCTTTATCAGTAGGTCTGTGGTTAAATATAAAAAAAAAAAATCAAATGTAATGTTTTATTTGTGGACATCAGTATAGAACCATCAGTACCATCCTTTTGTATTATATTTGACCCAAGGCAGGCAGGCTAACATAGTTTTGACTTCCACTTGTTATGAAGCATGCAACAGTCAATGGGTAAGTTTACCACCCTTGATGTACTGTGAAACCTATCATCTTCAGCCAGCACCCAGAATTAAAATGGTTGGCACTGAATCGTGGGAGCTGTAGTTCAAGAACAGCTGTAGAGCAAATTGTTGCCGACCCATCTGCACTTTGTAGAAATTCACGGTGAGGGCTGAAACAATGCTAGTCACTGCTAAAACATTAGTGTTATTAATGAAGGGAGAAGGCTGGCAGTGTGTATCTGGGGACAGTTAAGAAAAGATGTGATCTTTATTAAAAACATCCCAAGTTGGACCTTTTTTCTACCACATTTATGTGTTTACAATATAAGGCAATAGAAGGGTAAATTTTGACAGTTTACAATCAATCACGTAAACAACTATAACAAGGGGCGCACTCTATTGAGGGGGTGCCAGGCCAGAGATCTCCACCTTGATCCCCAAATAAGCAGTAATGCTACAAAGGAGCCGGCACTCGCAGCGATAGGATTTATTTCAAACGATAGCAACGTTTTAATCCAGGAGGATCTTTATCAAGCTATATTTAGCTTGATAAAGATCCTGTTGAGTTGAAACATTGCTTTCATTTGGAATAAATCCTATCACTGTGAGTGCCGGCTCCTGTGTATAATTAAAATTTACAATCACTAACCTCCATTATGCCAAACAGTACACTGATTAGATGCTGACAATGAGATTTAGAAACTAGGATACCAGATATGAAAAAACATCTCACATTACCACAAATCCTATGGCACAGAGAGCAACAATATAAAGAATATAAAAGGGTAACTTTCACTGTCAACAAGCTACAGGGAGGAGGCCAAACCTAGGAGAGCACTCTTCCTTGGTTGCTGTGGCAACAGTTTGTCCTTACACTAGAGATTTGGGCAGACGTTTCACACTCCATGATGAGAAAACTAAAATATATTGACAAGATACTACGATTAAGGATGATTTTCTATGGAGAACCACCATTTTCATGTTAAACTATATGTGACCTTATTATGGGGATTTTTTTTTTTTTTAACTGACCAAAATACACACATTAATTACTCGAACTTTAGCATCATGGAGACTGGCAGTAAGAATTTTCCATCTTTCAATAGTTCCAAGGGAAAAGAATGAAGCTGTATAACATCTTAATAGCTGGCATTCCGCATTTGAACATTACACTGTACTGAAAGCATGCTTTTGGTGGCAGCAATTAGGTCAAACAATTACAAGATAGAAACATAAAATGTAAAATGTCTGTTACATTACAAATGCGGTTTTGTTTTTAGAAATCTGACCATCCTAGAAAAAACCCAAACCTTATATTTACAACATATGAAAACATCTCTATATTTTTTTTGACAGTGATAAACACCATAGCATGATTTAAAGTGCCCTATACTGTATTGGGCAATCTTATGGTATCAAATCCTGGCATATTGAGGGGCAAAATCCTGGCATATTGGCATATTAACTGGCATAATCCTGGCATATTAATTGGCATAATCCTGGCATATTAAATGGCATATTGATAGGCATAATCCTGGCATTTTGAGAGGCATAATCCTGGCATATTAATTGGTATAATCCTGGCATATTAAATGGCAAAATCTTGGCATATTAAATGGCATAATCCTGGCATATTGAGGGGCATAATCCTGGCATATTGAGGGGCATAATCCTGGCATATTGAGGGGCATAATCCTGGCATATTGAGGGGCAAAATCCTGGCATATTGAGGGGCAAAATCCTGGCATATTAAATGGCATTATCCTGGTGGCTGTGTGTGTATTTATGTGTGTGTGAGTGTGACAGTGTGTGTAAGGGTGGCTGTCTGACAGTGGGTGTGTAAAGGTGGCTCTATGTGTGACTGTGTATAAGGGTGTCTGTAAATGTATGTGTGTGTGACTGTGTATTTATGTGTGACTGTGTGTATGTGTGATATCATGGGAACGGTAGTAAAAAGTCATTCTGCTAGCCAGCAAAAAGTCTTCCACGTTGCTTTTTTCCTATGAAATGTAGTGATGTAAGTGATCATCTAAAAATGTAACAATTACTGAGATTAAAGTGCTGAATATTGATATGTTTCCCTCCTTATTGTCATTGTTGCTAATTATTGTAAGAAATCATTTACGTGATTAGTGTCTTCACATAGATGAGTATTATTAATAATGTATAACTAAAGGCAAGCTGAGCAAATTTGTTATTTCAGAAGAGCGTATCAAACTGGTAGCCCTTCGTATGACTCAGTACCCATGAAGTAGCTCTCAGTTTCAAAAAGGTTGGTGACCCCTGACCTACACATTGTTTATCCTGAGATTGTAGAGAATAAAAAATATGACTAATAATCTATATATGGTATTAGAAGAATTACATGCAGACACATTTTTTGTAAACTATTTTAAATGTCTATGGTATCTCGTTTATGACATCACTTTGAGGCTTGATATGCAAGCTACACATTTCTCACTGAAAACCAGTTAACTTGCATTTCAAGCCACATGTGATGCCATACATAGGAGACACCATAGACCAGGGCTCCACACATTTATGCCGCCTTTAGGAGCCAGACAGACCAATTCATAGTTTTAGGAGCCAGGGAGATGGAAATAACATGTTGTTTTATGTAAAACAAATCAAAACAACTAGGAGCCAGCAGTAGAGATTTTATGGGCTCTGCCCGACACAATTATTTGTATGCATGTTGCATCCAGTTCTGCCAAAACATAATATTTTTATTCACTGCATTCAAAGTACAACCATGCTTAGATGACATAATTTCTCCACAGCCACTTGTGTGTTAAGGATTAAATCAACCAAGGTAACTACTAGAAGATTATATTATGTTTGCCTACTTCTCCACGCTGCTCTGGTTGTGAGTTAGTCAGAGCCATGTCATAAGGTGTTAAGATTAGTGCGAGGGAGCGTGCATAAGTTTACTCATGCATAGGTTTCATGTGCACCTCCCACAATATCTGTGATGATGCAGAGTGCCAGGTTACTTTATAACCTGGTGCTCATGAGGTCTGTGTATGCACACTTCCATGCTCTATTGTGGCTTCTTGCCATCGTGACAGGGCAATGCTAGAAATAAAATGTCTGGTTGTCATGGCAACCCACACTTGACAAGCCCTATGTTAAATGACTCTGCAGACCTGCACAGGCCCCAGAAATCTGTGCTATGTCAATGTCTTAACACAGGCGTGTTAGGAAGTGACTTGGGAAATGATGCAGAATGAGATCTTGGAAAAAGGGAAGGGAATAATGTACATACACATTCATGATATAGATTTATGTTCTTTCAGATGCAGGAGAATTGTACAATAGACTATACGCCCACATTGCTGAACTGGGTTAGAACAGCAGTATTTGTGAGTTCATTTGTGAAGCACATTGATGTTCCAAAATATTTTATTAATATTAACAAGTTGTCCTTGTTAATTGTAAAAAAAAAATACTTATGCAAGAAGTTGTATTCTGGCAAAATACCTCTAAACAGTCAAACAATATAAAATCCTAACTATAAAACAGAAAATCCTTGTGTCTGTCTGTTTGTCTGAATCAGGAAAAACTCAGAACAGCTTATTCATGTTGGAATTTCTAGGTCAACGCAACTATTTTCAGATCTCTATACTGTCTCTTACCAGAGTTATGAGTTATTTAAGTAAAGTGCCCGCTAGCAAGCAATGCGCCCTAACCAACATGGCATCTCGGCAAGGTCACATGACATGGGTTCAGCCTATAGATAGAGCGCACCCGCCTTTCACATAGTGTCCGGATTAATTGTCTGCCTGTCACTTCAAAAAGTCATGGAATGAAAACTATTCATTATATATCAATAATAGAAAATCAATTTAAAGTAATAAATCAATGGTATCTGGTCCCAGTGATATGATATTAAAAAAAAATGTACCCACTGACAAGTGACACATGCTGGTGATGTAATAGGGGTAAATACATACACATATGGTGGGAATGTGAGAGATTAAATAACCATTGGCAACTGATAAGTAAATTACTAAAAATCCCCAATGTTAACATACGGCCTGAGACAATTCTATTACATCTATTTCTGGAAGGAATGGGAAGGGATGGCAAAAACCTAATGACTCACTTAACCACAGCAACAAAAATGGTAATCGCTAGAAATTGGAAACTCCCAAAACAAATATCAGGGGAAGAGTTAAAAAATTAATTGGTATATCAACTAAAAATGGAACAAGGCCTTAAATGGACAAGTAAGACCGCCGCAGGAAAAGCTAATAAATACGGGGAATGGATCAAAGAGATAGATAATTTGGAAATCATGGAATAATCGATGAGGCACTTTCATGACGACTGGGTTAAATATTTGTTTTATAATTGTATGTCTATTTTTAACATAATATAGTAAAGTGAATCATACAGGATGCTAGAGCATTAAGAGAATATAAACAAAGACAAAGATCTCAAACATGGCACTTTATGCTAAATATGTGTATTTATGTTAATGTGTTTTTTTTTTTATGTTGTAAGTTTTATTTTTGTAAGCTTAAAAAAGCTAAATAAAAAAAATTATTGAATTAAAAAAAAAAAAAAGTGTCGCCCCAATGTTTGGTGTCAGGATGGATTATTATTATTATTATTCTCTATTCAGGGATTATCATCTTACCTATAAAACAGTGTTTGTGTGTGTGTAAAATATAAGACTCAAGCGTTACTGAAAAGGCAGGAGGAGCAAAAATAATCTAAATACCAGGCGAAGCTGGGTAGTAAAGCTAGTACAATATAATCAAGTTTTAAACAAAATAGTGTAGCCTTTTCTTTTCTTTCATGAAAACAGATGAGAAAATGTTTACCCCCCACCAACACCTCAGCGCTTACTGTATGGGGAGGAACCTCAAATCGAGGTCAGACTATAAGACAGGGATCCAGGTCCCCCGCAGAGCTACAGGGGACCTGGATCCCCTTCGCTAACAGCCGGTGGATGTATGCGCAATGCGCATGGACATCATCCGCTGCCGCCCGGCACGACCGCCGGGACGTCTATGATGAAGCCGTGTCCTTCCGGATTCATCATAAAAGTCCCGGCGGAAGTGTCGGGCAGCAGCGGAGGATGTCTGCGCGTATCGTGCAGACATCCTACAGCTGCCTCCACTAGGCACCAGGAGATTTGGGCAGCCGGGGGATGTCCATCATAATGGACGGAAGTGTCGGGCAGCATGGAGGATGTCTGCACGTATCGTGCAGACATCCCCCGGCTGCCCCCACGGAGGCTACGTTCGGGGGGAGACAGACAACATTGGGGGGAGGGTGGGGGAGAGACACAGGCAACATTGGGGGGAGGGTGGGGGAGAGAGATAGACAACGCTGTGGGGAGGGAGGAGTGGAGAGACAGACAATATTGGGGGAGAGAGACAGACAACGTTGGGGGGAGGGTGGGGGAGAGAGACAGACACTGTTGGGGGGGGCATTGGGTCTGGGGGGTAGGGGCAGCATTGGGGGGGTATTTACATGTGAATATATACAAGTTAAACTTTTTTCCTATAGGGTAGTCTTATATTCAGGCTTTTAGTTTTTTTCCTAAAGGAATATCCATAGTTTGGGGGGTCGTCTTATATTCAAGCAAATACGATAATTAGTGCTGCGGCACCTGCAGAGTAATCACTGGGGGAGGGCTTGAGTCAAATATTAAAAAAGTGATTGTGCACTATACAAGCAGTAATCTTTATCTTGCACCAAAGTGAGTTTGGGCACTAGACAGTACCTTTAAGGAGTTCTCCAAATATGTGTGATAAACCTATTAATCTAAAATCAGTTCCTATATAGCTGTTATCTAACAGGTTGTTCTAAATATGAATTCTTCACCTGGTTGCAAATATTAAAGAATATAACTACCAGCAAGAATGATTATTTACATTTAAAAATCCTGATTTAAATCTAGTCCAATTGACTAGTGATTTAATCATGATTTTAATACACATACAAACAGTCAGTCAGATACAGTCACATAGGCAGTCAGTCAGTCACACATACACACAGTCAGTCACAATCTGTATGACAAAGGCTGTATGACAAAGTGTACGCAATGTATTATCATAATTTTGCTGCTGGTAGCAAAGAAGTTTACACCAATACTAAAAGTGCTAAAGATAAACTTCACATAAGTGCTCACAACTTAGCAAAGAACATGCTGTGCAAAGTAACTTTTTTCAAATTTGGTTTTATTCAATGCCATTTCTGGGGGTTTTTATAAGTGGAGAATCTAGTTGTCTTTAGGGTATGCATGGTGCCATCCCTGCTTTAATAGGTTGTTTTCTTTCATCTTAAAAAAATACAAACAACCTCCCTGCTGCTATACCTGTCCGGATACCATAGCGTAGTGCGTAAGGGGATGGAGCAGGAAGTCTGTGAAGCCAGTGCACACACTCTGCTCCCTCACGTGCTACTGGATGAAAAAAAAGAAAAGAAAAAAACCATCCCAGCAACGAGGGCACATTGCGGAGTAAACAAAACCCGGCAACCTTGGTTTGTCGAGCCCTGGACTAAGGACAACTATTTTTTCATTTGTACTTTAATATTAGTTTGCCAATAAAGGTTTCAACTTGACTATTTGTCTCCTATGTTTCTACGGCTAACCCGATACAAATACTCACCTTTTGTCAGTATCAAAAGAACAAGTCAAATATAAAGGTTGTCCTTTAAGTCAGAAACACAGATAATGGAACTACAACATGTAATAAACCTTTCTGCAAACATTTTTCAAATAATGCAACTCATAAAAGGGCCATCAGTAATGCTAGTGAAGCCCTTGTCAAACCCCCTATTAAGGATCCGCAGTTTCCAAGGTCATCTTCAGTGCACCCCATCCCATCCCTGCAATTCAGTGCCCATTAAATCAGTACATGGCTTTAATTCATGTTTCATTAGGTACAGTCAGAGAATGCATGTAATATAACAATGTACTGTATGTATACAGTTACAGTTTGTGAACTATATTGCTCATGATGCTCAGCTAGCTTTTGGCTCAGCATGATGGGTATTATAGTAAGCCGCAGTTGGAGTGCAAAAGGTCACACACACACCTTAAAATCGACAGATTTAGGACCATCATAACTTCTCACAGTGAAGATAGTATAACTTAATCAAACGTATTTGATTGAATATAAGGCAAACCACTAATTTTAAAGGAAAATTAAACGTTGAAGGAAGCAAGGGTTAAACAATACATTTCCCGGTACAATTAAGTAAACCCGATGGGTATTTTAATAGATACACGAGGGTTTACTAACTGCTGTGTCTCACATGCGCCCCGCTCTGACAGCTGAATGCGAGGGTCTCTCCCTGATAGCACAACGAGAGACCCTCGTTTTTGCTTGGGACCTAGGGGGGGACCTAGTTAAGGTCCCTCTGCTGATCTCATGCAAAAATGAGGGTCTTTCTCTGCGCTAGCAGAGAGAGCCAGTCGCCGACCAGACGGCTGTCTGTTTCCTATGGATGCATGGCAGTTGTCGGTCAGAGGATAAACTGGCGTGTTCTATCAAAAGCACACGCCAGTTCATCCTCATACTAGGGACAACTAACTTTTAGCTTGTGCTTCTATATTAGAAGCACAAGTGAAAAAAAAAATGTATAGTGTCCATTTAATGAAGAAGAAGAAAAAAAGGTTTAGATATAAACACTATAGAAACAAAAATGTTGGGATATTGCTTCACATGTAAACTTCTTGCCACAGCAACATAACTTGCCACAGCACCTATTGCAGTACCCACAGAACTTGCCACAGCATCCACATTGCACCCATGGTACATGACACAACATACAAATTACACCCACAGGTATAATGGGCCCCACAATTGCTGATGTCAGCCCTGTCCACAGGTATATAAAATGGTCTGTTCTTAGAATTGCTTGGGAGACTTATCATAAACCTGGCAGTTTTTTAAATGCTTGGCTTTTAATATTGCTGCTTTTTGTACATGTTCAGAGGGTTTTTTTGTTCAGCTTTACCAAACATCTCACCACAGAGTGAAGTGGAGGTGATGGCACAGAATGCCATAAACAAAGACAAATCTGTCAACACAAATCTGTCAACATTCACCTCCTTGTAATATAAATAGTTAATATACCCTTCTGTTATTCTGCAGCATTAAATGGACTATCAACCTAAACAAAGTTTATGCTGTGACTATAAAGAGTAAAAACATTTTTATTGCAAGTAAATGCATAAATCAAGATTAAAATGTGTATAAAATGTGCAACTTGATGTGCAAATCACACATTTTCTACTGAAAATTAGTTAGTTAATTTGCATATCAAGCCACAGGTGGTGTCATAAACAGGACACACCGCAAACACATTTTAAATACATTGAGGAGAAATCTAAGATGAGACACTTTAAATGAAAAATAGATGACGAGGTAGGATTTAAGTTTCTTCTACTCAGTATCCTGGAACAACAACTGGATCAATTACACTGTTACATGCATTGTTCCACAGGTACACCTTCACTTTTACTCATAGTAGAGAGGTATAACAGTACTGCTTATAGCATTTCTGTTGTAGTTACTTTCACATCTTCAAAAAAGAGTAAAGCAATGATATATTGTAAACATACTATCATTTAAGAGCTGATTTATCTGTATTTTTTTTTATAATGTGTATCTTACCACACATCCTTAAAAAGAATAAATAATAATGAATAGCCACCATATTCCCAGAGAAAATAAAAGCATAAATCAACACAATGTATAGATCGTTTTGGATCATTATGTTGTGTCTACATTCCCAGTATAAAGAAATGTTAGGTGACAGAGTTATTTTAAACATAGCAAAATGAATAGCCAATGTATTACCAGAGAAAATAAACTGTACTCACACCAGTACATTGTGACATGGCCACAATCCTTTCCCCGGGATGCACCGGCCAAAAGATAAAAAGCAAAATATAAAGAAGAGAATGTGCAAGCAATTACAATGCAAAACGATTCTACAACAATGTTCGATTGAAAAATTTCATGGATAACTACACAACTTCCTCTTATTGGAGCCTTCCATTTAACGCAGATTTGTGAACACAGAGTATGAAAATCTATATAAAAATAATCTATGAGTTGTGTTAGCATAATTGGAAAAAAACTGCATAAATTAATAGGAAATCATGTTTTAAATGCGTCTGTGGCCTCTGCTCCATATGACATTTTCTGTGGCTCTGTATACAAATCAACTAATTTTAAATGGGAGATATGTAATTTGCATAATTGAAAGCAAATGTATAAATACAAAATTTACAAATCATTTTGTTTTCTCTACATTCCCATTGTAAAGTATATTTAGGTGATAGAGCTCCTCTAAACAGAAGCAATGACAGAAGTGGGAGGACCTTTCTTCCGGAATTTGAAACAAACTTTGATCTTAGTTGCAAAACAACTCCTTTATTGTTCTATGAATTAAGATCCCCAAATGAAGGAAGGAGGGTGATCGGTCTAGCTAGTTTTATGATACAATAATGCTTAATAATAGGCCTGTTTGTTGCTTATTCCATAAAGAATGTCATCTCACTTCACCAATATGAACTAGCACACATCTGCCTGTCCTCCGGGTCATAATTGTCTAGCACAATGTATAGACACACAAAAAGTAAACATGTGTCTCTATAGTTTTCGCAGCTTTACAAAGTGCACAGTAGGAATAATAAAGCCTTGGAGATGCTTCGTGTTAAAAGCCTAAATCTCCTTTGATTGGATCAATCCAAAATATCCTATATGTCACTAACACAAATTTGAAAAATAAATGGTTTTGAAACAGCTATGCGATACTTGTATTTTTTACCCTATAACATGCAAAAAAACCAAACATTTAAACATTGTGTATTTCTGAACTCAGGAGCAATATTCAAATCTATTTAGCAGTTTTTTTCATTTGCTTTTGTAGCTTAGTAAAAGATTTTACAAATAAAAGTCAGGAAAAGTGTTGTTTTAACTTTTTCACCATATTTTACTATTTTTTCCCATAATAGAATAAATGATACAAACAAATGAATGGCATCAAAAGAAAGCCCAAGAAAAATTATATTATTTGTGTGGGTTTGGCAAATGACAAAGAAGAAAATTACAGCTAAACAAAAACACTGCAGAAGTGTTTAAAAAAAAAACCACGGTCATTAACGGGTTAAAGTATTAATGTACTTACAAAAGGTTTATATTATCCTATAGAGCCTGTTTTATGACAGAAAACAAACTAGTAATTTGTTTCATTTGTTTATGCCATTTATGAATAAAAATGTTTCTACATATCCATGCATTCAATGTTCTGTTTACGAAGTACACCTACAGATTTACTATTGCCTCTAGGACAGACTGAGATCTTAATAGCACGGATTGAGCTGGGTATCTGACACATTCCTTAGCTTTTTAGTCTTACCTGACTCAATAGCATCATGCATTTCCTGCTGATTTTTAGGTCACTTATGTAAAAAGTTTCCCATTCTACCTCTTTCCAAAAGTTCTCTAAAAGTTAGATCAGGGGGTATTGTGCAGACCCCTGGAGGAAATGTCCCTGTCATGTTCATGACCAGCTTTAGATAATACATATGTTTACATTACTGACATTACCCTATTGGAAGTACACATTTAAATCCGAGGATCCTGCATACACTACACATTAAAATGATTCTCAATTGGTGATGTGTTTCTATTTTAAAACTATGCTTTCTAGTGACATAATGCCCAAAAAGAGGAAATAAGATCATAAAATATGCACTACGCAATACAATATTTAAACTCAAAGCATTTCTAGAGTAAACAAAAATACATTAAAAATGTAAAATAATAATAATTGTTGAATATAGAATAATTTCATATACTAAAAACAGTATGTGGCTATAAGGAAATCAATAGCACAGAGGTTTGCATTACATGAATATCTTAATGCCACATAAGGAAAATTCCAGCTGGTGTCAGACACAACATGTCAGAATGCACTGCTGGAATCACTCAGTTTCATTGTCCTTTTTCCAAGGATGTGTTTACTTCAATAACATGCTACTTTAAATCAGGCGCCATAATGTACAAAATATTGATTTATACACATAAATGGTATGGGCAAGTTCACTTGCAAACACACTACAGCAAAAAAATAAAAGGTAAACAAATAGAAATTGTTAAAACCGACTGAAGTATTCCTATGATACAAAGAAGCAGTATCAGTATGTGATGTTTAATGTAACTGGCTCATTTCTGAAGTTGAAACCAGTAAGAAACCTAAATGATCTGCTTTTTTCCTTTAGCACTTTGTGTACAATCAAGAAATAAAAGCTGAATAAAATCATGTATTCACTTACCAGCCCCTATTGTCATTACAAACAGGACTGCAGCTTTTGTGATGATAATTTCCCGGATGGTGTCAGGTTATCACTGCTAATGAGGGTCCTGTGCTGATGTGCATCTAGTGCAGTGTGGGTGTATTTGTGTGTGACCCCTGTCAGATCTGCAGTTCCTCTGCTGCAGTCCCCAGAGCAGGCTGTTGTTTCCCTCGTCTCTTCAAAATAAGAGCCTCTGTTCAAGCAGTGGGGTTCTTTAGTCCCAGCAAATTCAACACAACCCCAGATATACTTTGCATATTAATAAACATTATAAACATATGTGTCTACACTGGTTCTGCATTGTGGTTTGAGGTGGCCATCGCAGCAAGGAAGGAGAGCTTTTATGGAGGTACCCAGTCGGGGTACCAGGGGATCCGTCACATCACCCTCTCTACGGTGTTCCTGCTTTAGTCACCCTCAAATCCTTTTCCTATTCTGAAGTCCCCGTCTCTGCTTCAGTCCTTATTCAAATCCTTATTTCTTTGTTTCTATATCTGTTCTCACCCTGCACAATGGATAACAACACGCAACCAGACACATCCTATATCCCTGCACTGAAACTCTTGCCTGAACTGGTAAAGGCCCTGACAATATGCTAATAAGGTCTGTAACAACAACCTTTTTGTCTCATGGTCCATCTTATATATGGATACAATTAAGCTTAAACATATACATGTTACAATATATTTATATATATTATAATAAATATATATATATATATATATATATATATATATATATATATATATATAAAACACACACACATATATATATATATATATATATATATATATATATATATATATATATATAATATCCACACAGATATAGAATATTTATCTAAATAAAGGATTCCAAATATTGCCAAAAATATGCATTCATTTTCTGATCGCACACTGTCAATTTCTTTATAGCAAAGGTGACATTTGGACACCCTTAAAGCATTGGTTTAAATTAAAGTGACTGTTCTCTGCATGACGCCGTGCTTTATATTTCCGAGATGATGGAATGACTACATCTATCACCAACTGCCATACAATTGTCAAAAGCACCTAGATTGTGCATCTTCTCCATTCTAATGTTTGGGTAAACAAACGGCCAAACATCCTGACTACGTCATTATTTAACTATTTGAATTAAACGAGGCAGGTACACCTAAGTTAATGTATGTGAATATATTATTCATAGATCTCCGGTTTATCAATATTTTACTATACTGTGCAATGCAGGGGAAAGAAAAAACAAATTTAAATAATAAATATTTGCAAACATAATGACTGCAACTATGAATCGAAATTTGTAGGTTTTTTCCCTTTGCCGTTTTTCTTAGGATCATTTTTTTTTCACATTAACAACTTGAAATAATGCCCATTTTCAATATGACAACATTATGTATCAAATTTTAAACAAATACAACTAAGCTCCACTATAACGTGGTGCTAGATCCATGGGCTCACATCACTACCCCAGTGGGGTCACTATGTGAGTCTTGAGATCTGTCTAAAGATCTGGTGCCCTGATAGCGGCGGGTTTACCTGTAGTTGTGGATAGTAGCAGTAATCTCCCAGTGAAATTAATAAAAGTCAATACTGCAAAGTAATTCAAGAAGAAGAATTGAATGAGCTGTCACCTAAACATTGCTCATACTGTGAACATTACACTTTACATTTTGTTAGATTAAATTAAAAATGTGTAATAAATGTGTCTGGTGTCTCCTGTTTATGACATCACCTGTGGATGATTGAAAATGTACTACTTTTAATGGTAAAGGTGCATACAATGTGAGAGTCAAACGCAACAGACCCCAGTCAGTACTCAGCAGCAGTTGAGCAGAGGCATGCAAAGATACTCATCAGATTTACGCCACAAAAGGAGCACTGATTTTTTTTTTAAACTTATGCTTCTGGTAAAAGCTTCCGAGTTTGTGGTTGATGTTTTGGTTAATTTAAATTGTAAAGAAAAAAGCTTTCCTCAGTTATCACCTTGGAACATTCTTGCTCTTTTAGAGGTAGTATTCTCTTCAGAACAAAGTAGAGGTTGATGTAGTTAAAGGGCAATTAATCCTTCCATGTAATTCCTTCTTTGAAGGAAAGCAAAGGTTAATAAAACATGTTGTGCTTCTCCCAAGTAAACCCAACATGTATCTTATTATATATATATATATATATATATATATATATATATATATATATATATATATATATATATATATATGTGAGTTCGGCTGAGATACAGCAGGTCTGGAGTCTGGTACGCGCTGACAGTGTCCCCTCTATTGATCCCATGCAATAAACTAGGGTCTCTCTCTGAACTCGCAGAGAGAGGCAGTTGCCAACCCGACCAGACAACCTGCTTTCCAGGGAAGCATGGCACCAGAGGGTCAGAGGATAAACTGACTTGTACAGTCAAAAGTATATGCCAGTTTATCCTCAGAATAGGAGCAATTTATTTTTCACTTGCGCTTCTATTAGAAGCGCAAGTGAAAAATAAAATTTAGTTGTCCTTTAACTTGAATAAATTCTGTAGTCTTGATGGATCAGAGATGGGTGGAAAACTTCTCTCAATAATATTTTATTTCGCTGTAATTAATTTACAAGAGACAATGTCACTGTATACAGTGTGTCAGTCTTCTTTTATATATCTACTCCTGCCTCTTTTGGGAAGTTACCAAATATCTCCTCCACTAAGCAAGCTCTGCAATCCAGACCTAGGTCCCCTTGTCAGTGGCGACCAGAGATGGGAAGAGATGATCAGGGCTTGTTCTATAGAGAGAAAAAAACACCAGGCTAAAGCCATATTTTAAGAGAGTATCATGGCATGAGCTTAGTAGTCAGAGACTAGTCCTCCAAGGTACCATCACAGAGCAAAATGACAAAAAGAGCCTCGGTATAGAGTCATGTCACAGTGGTGTCCTATAACCCAGTGCGCCTCAAACTTTTCTCACCCAGGGCACACCAAAGCTCTTCCCAGAATTCCGTGGCACACGACAAAAATTATTTTTTTATAAAAATCAAGTTATAAAGCCAAGTGCATACACAGAACATAAGAACTAGATGCCTTTAGTTACCTTTAAAACCAAACAAGTGTACAAAATAAGTAACAAATGCACAAACCAAGACAAGTGCATTACAAAATCATAAATAGACAAACCAAACCAGGGCATTACAAAATCATAAAGACAAACAATCTGTGCCAGTGGAAGTCCAGATAGTTTGTTCTATACAAGCCATTATCATGAGAGAGGAAAGAGAATAATATTTATACATACATCCACCATCTTAACCACTTAGTGATATGACTTTTTGGCCGTGTCTTATCCTTGATGACATGGGCTGTTGTAAAATGTCTGTGGTGTTTGTATTTAGCTGTAATTGTCTTCTCTCCTTTACTGTACCCACTCAACTTATATGTTGTTTTTATCAGATTATTATAAGAAGGGATTTCTTTAGATAGCATTATTTTCATAATATATAATTTACTGAGGAAAAACAAAAAACCCCACAAACCACTTATTATAACTTTAACCTGAAAAATCTTATCAATTACAAATAGTAAAGATCCCGTCTAAATAGTCTGTAAATGTTGTCCTGAGTTAAGAAATATGCTATGGTTACATGTTTCAATTGTTTTTGTGCAAGTTATAGGGCAATAACGGAAGTAGCGTTTTTTTTGTTTCTGAACTATTTTCTCCTACAGTGACATTCTGAACCCAATCCTAACCCTGACCCTAAACACTTATGCTAACTCTAAAGTTAACCATATCCCTAGATTGAAGGCTAAATTAGCCTTTTCTTTCTCTTTTGTATTGCAAGGTTGGCTCTAGGGGCAGTCTAACAAAAAGTGCGCCAGAAGTGCTAACTCGTCACTTTCAAAGCTTTTTACCACAAGAGGGCAGAGTCATATTGGAGGACCATGCTGCACTTCAATATAGCGTCCACGTTTGCACCGTGGAGCATTTGTGGGCACCTAATGCAATGAATTTCTGTTTTGCTTAATGCCTTGACATTTAGCAATCATTGACCAGGTGAAGGAGTTAATGTACAAAAACAGAAAAGGAAACAAATGTATTCATTTAAAAAAAAAAACATACTTTCTGAATTTCACAATCTTATTCACAAATTAAAGGAACCGTTAAAGAATCAAACTAACTTTGATAAATCCTATAGTGTTTAACCTGTACATTATAGAGTTAATATTTGCATATAAATGCATACAGTTAATCCTTGTCAATGTCTTTCAATGTGCCCTGCTGTAGCACTTTTTGTTTACATTGCAAAAGAATCAGTGCAGATAAACAGAGTCCTGATGCACGGAGTATGTATAGTAACAGTTTAATTCAGAAACTGCCTCCCTGTTTTTTTTTTTTTCTTTTTGACAGCAGTAACAAATGTGTGATGTCACTGGTGACATCGCGTTTATCTTGCACATGTGCATTGGACATTCCCATGTATCTCTATAGTAGACCTATGATTGGCTTTCAAATGATGCTGCCTGGGGATGCTCATTTTTGATTTGAACAGGAGATGTAAACATGGTAAGGATCAATACCCCAGAAGGAAGCCTGTAAAAAAAGTAAGCTTTCACAATAATTAACAAAAACTGGAACAAATAATTATTTCCAGATTTAATATGCATTTATCCATCAGGGATTTTCAGACACGAGTGGTCCTTTAACACACATCAGTAAAGCCTGTAGAAATTTGCATACATTATAAAAATGTAAGTACACTTTAACCAGTGCTAAATGTAACACAACATCCCCCAGAAAATCAGAGGAGCATAACAGGTATCTACATAAATAAGATTACACATCAAGAACAAGTCTATAGGCAACAAAATTATCAAGATCATCTCGTCTAGTCGGTAAAAAAAAAGGTGTGTGAGAATGCACTGTGGTTCCCATGCTGTTGAGGCTTAGAGCCATGACATTTGAAAGCTGTTGAGATTGCTGTAAGCACTTAGTCAGAGAGGGAGGGACTATGAAAGAAAGCTCTGTGCAAAGCAGTGAGCCAATGCTGCTTGGCAGAGACAGACACAACCTGCTCCAATTTGCAGATGTGAAAATGCAAGAAAAATCTCCTCATGAATAATAAAGCTGAACAAGTCAAGAGACAATTGAACCACTGTTTTCTTTCTTTTTCAAAACTCAAACCTAACATTTAGAAAAAAATGCTTAACATACAAATATTTCATATTAAAATCAGAATTCTGTTAGAAATATATTTGTTGACAGTTTACTGTTAAATACAGTCATGCAACACTGCTAGCGCACCCCTCCAGCACCTCCGAGGCTGTACACAAATATACATAAACACATACATATGCAAGCACAAACATACAATCAGTTTATGTATACACACATATATAGATCGAAGCATAATCCATATACATGGCCACACTCACTCCTTACTCTAAACCAGAGTGGGCTCTACTGTGCTCCAGCCTGCTGACCCTGGCAGAGGTGTATACATGAAGTATTCAGGTAGTTGACTCTTACTTTGCGGATACAGTGAGGTATGCAACTTCCATTTATGGACTTTGCCTAGAGCATTTCCCGATGCTAGCACAGAGAGAGACCCTTGTTTTTGCATGAAAATCAGCAGGGGTGACCTAGTTAAGGTTCCAACTATGGAAGCATGGCAGCTGTCGGTCAGAGGATAAACTGGCCTGTACTATCAAAAATACACACCAGTTTATCTTCATACTAGGGACAACTAACTTTTCCCTTGTGCTTCTATATTAGACGCACAAGTGAAAAAAAAAAAAAAAACATTTAGTGTCCCTTTAATGTAATTACAAAGCTATAAATTCCAGTTGGAGAAAAAAAAAAAACCACAAACCACTTTTCTCATTATCCAGCTATGGTGGCTGAATGGACATTGTCAATCTCTTATTCTTCTGCTACTCCATGCTAGTTTCCTATCCTTTCCTTACTTGCTGACAGATATTAAACAAACTTTCATTCATATGCTCACGCACACACATGTTCTCTAAATATAAACAATATGAGTATCTGTGCGACACAGGGTACAACACCTCTCAGCAAAATCAAAAATACACTTATGATAATGACCACATAATCGGACTAATATAAGAAGCATTTAATATGCACAGCCAAAGCATTCTATATGAACACGCTGAGGTCATGTAAAGGTTTTCATTTAATTTAATCAATCGACAGTTGAAGCAGCATGCAAAGACTTGTGTAGCAACAGATGCTACATGCGTGAACATTCCACCAAAATATATCACTTTAAATATTTATTGTAGTTTTTTATGATGGTTATATCAGAAAGCGCGTCGCTGTAGCCTTTGCCCATTTGACCAGAACTTGACAAATATCATGAGCCAAGGCTCTTACAATCCTTACTGAAGGCTCCAAAATGTATCATGTTATATAGAACTCTATCCAATATCTATTTACCGCACTTCATAAAAACAACCAGACTGGCTCCTGAAGTACTAAAACACTTGTCAAACCCTGAGTTTTGATATTGGTTGATAAACAATTGGTGGTGGGATTCAAGAGTAGCATAATACATCATATAATCACAAAATAAAGCATTTATCAAACACTTAGTGTTAATATTAATTTCAGATATACTAATGAAATAATATTGGAAATTGCAAAAGCAAAAAATGAAAGCAATAAACGTACAAAACACTTCATCAAATCATTTTTCCACTATATTTAAAAAAAAAAAACACTTCATCAAATCATTTCTCCACTATATTTTTAAAAAATGGAGAAAACCCCCCCCACAATGTTCTTCCTTGTATGCAGGAAGCACTTTCTACTGATATATTTGAAGAACAAGCCGAAACACTACTCATTGCACATGCGCAGTGTAATACAACTGGCTCGCAAAGCACATCCCACCATAACAGGCACAAACTGGAGCTTTCTTAAACTCCTACATTCACCTAAAACAGCATATATCTGATACAGGAAAAAAATATCTGCCCCATAGGAGTGTAAGTTGGCATAGTTTTGCTCTAAATAGTGTTAGTCTGTAACAGACCTCTAATATATTACCAGGGAGCCACTAATAAAGGTTAGGGTAGAGTAAATTATACTGAAGTAGACAGGGGAGGACTGGTAACTTGTAGCCCGGGAGGGTGGGGCCTTAATCACAAAAACAATTTAGTAGCCCATGGTGTGACTTCATCAGCCCATCCATTATTATAAGAAATAGACACAAAAGACCAGGAAGTACAGAAACAAATAGACAGACAAGACAATTGTATAGAAAAGTAGAAAATCATTATATACTAGGACAATAAGAGGTGAAAAGTGGGGCAGCCCCAGCCCATTTAGCCAGGTAAGAGGGCAGCCCAAGGGGCAATTGTGTCTCTATACCCCTAGACAGCCATCCTCTGGAAGTAAAGTTGGGACAAAAGGAAATTATGTCTAAGTGGGAAGTAACTGCTGGTGGGTGACAGTATTTGTTTATAAGACTGTATGTATCTATGTGAGTAGGTGCGAGTATGCGTTAACAAGTATAAGTAATTGACAAACTATATCAAATGGAAACAATATCCAAATTTACTTATATTAATCATGATGAGATCACTCAAAGCACAATTTCACTTTTGCTTTTATTTCAGAAACATTGTAGCAAAACCACATTTCAGCTAAATAAGCTTAAATACTCACCATTGCTGAAGTTTAGAATCATGCTACCAGAATTTCTTACTTCATCAAACTTTGAAAAAATTGCTTGCAATCTGAAAACAAACAAGCAATAATTTGTAAAGGATTTTGTTTTTCTTTAGTTAACAATAACACCTTACAGATATTACAAATTAAATGTATATATTCATTTGAATTGGGATTAAATCTCCAGCAAAATATAAAGCTTAAAAAATATAATGTATTTGCCCAGTTATAAGGCCCTCCCCTAACTTAATGAACAGAAGGCCTAAATATAACAGGTGATAAACCAAAAAAATGTTTTGCTAGTAAATATTGCTTCACATGTAAACTTTTGTCCATAGTTAATAAAAATGTATTGTTGTATTTCCTTCTTCTGTCACACATAACTTGCCAATGCAACCACAGCATCAGAGTGCACCCAACAGAACTTGTCACAGCACCCAGATTTCACCAGCACGACTTGCCACAGCACTAAAAAAAAAAAACGGACTTCCCAGAATCTTCTGGGAGACAATAGGGCTCCATAGAGATGCAGTGATATAGTATAAGTGATCAATTTGACAGATAATAATAATAATAATAATAACGGTTATAACAATTATTAATTTTGTGAAAATAAAGTTTTAAAAAATCCAGTGTATGTCATGTAGAATTGTAAGCTTGGTTATCCAGATCATATATAAACATTGACAGAGAGGGGGGATTATGTAAAAAAGAGACAGACAAAATAGTGCTCGCTGTATATTGAATAAGACATATGATTGGCTACTTAGAGCAAATATTATAGCTCAGTGTACTCACAATTTGTATAAATTGCACTGTACATGTGCAAGATGTGAGTGATATCAACAGTGATCCAATGCAATTGTCCTGCTCCACCAATCACAGCTGTCCAAAAAATGGAAGCAGCATGAACTATTACTGCACATGCTCAGTGAGAGGACCTAGCTCATCTGCACTGATCCTATTGCAATGTTTTCATTTGCCTTTGTTTACAAAAGTGGGCAGAACAGGAAACTTTGACAGACATTCCCAAGAATTCCCTGCATTCATCTAAATGCAAAAAGAACAAAACCAAAGAACCCTGCAAAATTACAAATACAAGGCAGCATGGATTCAAGGCAGGCAGATCAGGTTAGACAAATCTTATTGACCAACTGGATTTTAAAAAAGCACATGACACTGTTACACGCATAAATATGTTTGCTGGGGCTATACTCAAATGTAATCGAGGAGACGAGATGTTGGCCAAATGATAGACTGCAGTGTGTCATAATTTGTGAACTACATTCAAAACAATTAAAGATGACCACTGAAGTGTTTACCCTAGCTTGTTCTGTGGAATCATTTTCTTGTCCAGATTACTAGTGGAGTACACAAGAATTTGAAATGTTTACACTTTAGAAGAGAAACAATTTATAAAAATGAAAAGATCAGAACTAGGGACCTAATGTTTAATACAATACACAAAACAGCAGCGTATAGACTCAAACTGCACTCCACTGATAACAACCTCAAAGACAAAACTTATAATGTCAAATGATTTGAAGGTGAATAGGCAGTTTACCAAAGTAACGACATACACATTTGTATAGGAATCAACAGGGGAAAAAAATGTCCTTTCACTAGAGACCAACTCTTGAAATGGCCACAAATAATTTATTCATATGAGAATGGTGTACAGTTTGCATGAATTTAAAGACCAAGTAGAAGAAATATTAGTAAACATTATTTAATAGAAGAGGTAGCAGGTACTAAGAAAAACCTTTTGGTGGGTGGGAGTGCATAAAACTATTATTAAATCAAGTAAAAAAAAAAAAAAAAAGGGGGAATGCTGTTCATTTAATGTAAAAATACATTTCTGGATCATTTATCTGCAGACTTCTAGCATACACAATATCCTTGTAGATCTGTCACCAAGAAGCAAACTGGGAAAAGGTCTAAAACATAATGTAGTGTCAATACAGATTTGCTGAAAACCAAAATACAAGATCATTTTACCCTACAGCACACATTTACCCTACAGTCAAAAAAAAGTTATTTAAATTACATCCATGTATATGATTGCACTATTAATATTTCATGGTTGTATGGAATCAATATTCCAACATAGGATTAAATGACTAACCCAAGGTCAGGCATGCAAGAACCCTGAGCCTGTGTGGTAACCATAATTTATCATGGCAATTTACATTACACTATTTGCAGACCGTTTTTTTCTGAAATTGATCTAAGGTTAAAATTATCTTTTTGCTTAAAGCTGGCTAAGCACCAAGTTCTCCTTTTTCTGCAAACGTTATACGCAGCCACAGTCCACAGCACTGCAGTACGGTTATAGCAGGGATGTTGTGAGCAATGAAATAGGATTAGCCTTTTGTGCCAGTGATTCTAACAATGCAGTACAATGCATCACAGGCCTCCTAGGCCTCAAAAGAAAATCATATTTGTTCTGAACACACAAGTAATAGGACAGATCAACGGACATACACAAAGACAACAATTGGTATGATTCAGCTTGCCTTGAATAATGAATACAAAAAGCTGCCTTCTAGATTTTGATTGAGGATCCACTTGCATTCATAAAGCATTCAGCTTTACCATTCCAAGGTGCAGAACTTCACAAATAAATTGCAGTTAGCTTCAGCTGATTTAGCTTCCTGGCTGTGTGAATAATAAATTCAGTTTTCCTCCTGCATTCTTTCTCCCTCCCAGCGGGTGACGTGATCTCTTCTGCTCGCTAGTCTGGCACCTTTTCAATCCTTGTTTTACGTAACAAGGGAATGCAGAGAGAGCAGATATTTCTGCATTGCACTAGAGTACCACGAACGTATCGCCACCTAGTGTCCACTTGGTCATGTGTATACACAAACACGTATAACACGCATATTCAGTTTCATAGCAAATGCAAGCTCGTATCTGTTGACCTGTCACACATATACAAATACCTTACTGTAAACATTACTCAAATACCATTGGAGCCGTTTATAAAAGGTTAATAAAAGTGAAGCAATCACCATGGAAACAAACGGACCGTCCTAATTGCTTTTCATTTAAAATGTTGCCCCACAACTGGGCTTTACACATAACTCCCTATATATTGCTGTAGCGTGTTTATTTTAAATTTAGTTTGATATATTTTCGTAAACAATGTGTGCCTGTTTAATATTATTTATACCATGTCCTTATAATCAGTATATCACAGTCCTGACTGGCTGCTAAGCTTGTAATTTGCTCCATAGCTTGTCTGGAGATTGGTTAAAAGTCAGAATGTGTGTGTGTGCCCAGAGTAAGGTTGCTAGGTGTCAAGTTTTTACATAAACAGTCCAGAATTTGGGGTTGTATTGATTTCTCTGTGGTGATTGTTATGTTTTTGTGGTATTTAGCATTTTTAGAGTCATATTTAGTGTCTTATTTTTTTCCATCAGAGCCATCTAGTAACCCTTGCATAAAGAACACTAGCCATTCCAAGAGGTCACAAGCTAACTAAATTATGAGCTATAAAAGACCAGAAAAAAAAAAAAACAATCCTACAGTAAGAATTCATAGAGCAGATTAAAGACTGTACTGTTCAGAGGATAGAGTACCTGATGGCTTTACAAACTAGGACAAAATACAAGGATCTCTAAGAGCTAAAAATATGTCTAACTTTTAAAAATAAAACTGTAACAATGTGCTAAATTTGCATAATTTATAGAAATAACTAGAAAGATTTATGAGATTGCTCTGTGGGCTAATGCATAATCATCTGTAGAATATGTTTAAAGGAACACTCCCACCAAAAAAATGAAAAGGTGGTAATTTTTTATTTTCTTTGATGATTTCAGATAAGTCTTGTTTTTGTTATGAAGTGACGTTACAGCACAGATTTCTCACTTTGGAGCTGATTCTGGACGATGTTGCATCATGGGAAATATTCACAAAATGGAACAAGGTGAGAAAAACCTAATTTTATTTTTCCTTTTATGTGCAATTAATTCAATCATGCAGAAAACCACAGTGGCATATGATTTATATATGTGTTTGTTTTAAATGACCAGGTTATCTAGTTACATCTTATGTAAGTGGTAGTGTCCCTTTAAACCTTGGGGTTCAGTTCTCACCACGGTTGATGCAGTCCATCATTCCAAGTACAATTAAATTAGTACAATTGTAGTGCATAATAGTAACATCCTCTGGATGTTGGGGAAAAGTAACATCTCCAGGAAGTACTTGAAAACCAGAGACTATGTCAATGTACCTTTCATGGTTAAACACTTATTATACACGTATTTAATGTATAGCATCTGAAGTCTGTCATTTTCTTTCTGCGAGTTAGGACACCTCTATTGATTACATATAAAAATGTGGGTCTTTAACAAAGCTAGAGACCATATCTCCCTGCACACTTCACAGGAAAGCATGGAGACTTCCAGACGTAGGATAAAATGGGATGTAACTTAAAAAGTACATGCCATATTATCCTCACACTATGGCTGCTGAAAATCTAGCTTGACTCTCTATATTAGACTCGCAAGTGGAAGAAAATGTTTAGTGGTTCTTTTAAAAGGGGGCTCGTTACCTTAGTGTGAACTCAAATTATTTGACATTCTGCCAAGGTGCACATAAAATCTTGCAAGGTTAATTAGCTGGTGAGGTAGTACATAATGTTTTCTCTCTCTTCTCACTTTAACATTATTTAAATCGTGGATGGAAATTACTCGATACTAGAATAATTCAAGTAGCGGCAGAAACAGGAGCAATAACAGATGGAACCACTAATAGTTGTACACTAAGTACCAAAACACAAGTCTGTCTACATAAATATATTCCTTATGCACTGCCATCATCAGTGCGTACTATTTTATTTTTGAAAATCTTAATGCTCCAGGGTACCAAGACTTTTTTAACAATACTATGCTTCCAAAACTTTATGGGAACATTTCGGGGAAAGCCCTTTTCTATTCCAGCATGACTGTGACCAGTGCACAAAACAAGGTCCAGTAAGACATGGTTGGATGAGTGTGGAAGAACTTGACTGGCCAGCACAGAGCCCTGACCTCAAACCCATCAAACACCTTTGGGATGAACTGGAAAGGAGATTGAGAGCCAGGCCTACTTGTCCAACATCAGTGCCTGACTTCACAAATGCTCTACTGGATGAATGGGCAAAGTCTTCCCAAAAAAGTGGTAACTGCTACAGCTGCAAGGGGGTAAAAACTACATATTTATGTCCATGTATTTAGAATACAAGTTCATAAAAGTCCCTGTTGGTGTAATAGTCAGGTGTCCCAATACTTTTGTCCATATAGTGTATCTTGCCCAGCATTGTCTTCACAGCAGGAAGAGTAAGCCTCAAGGTTACCTTGTAATTGCTTTGCCATAAGTGAAGTTGCTGGAAACCTGCTAGAGGATGATGATGATGATGCTATGCATCACGTGAAGTTCATTTTGCAAAACAGAAAGTGTAATTAACACACCTGTCCTGGCCTTCCAATCACTGCGGTCAAAAAAAATTAAAACAGGGAGCCATTACCAGTCCATGGACATTGATCCTTGTGTTTTTTCCTGCTCTATCATTTTTTTAAATAAAAAGTAAATTACAATTGCTTCCATTTACCAAACAAAAGGTACAAGAGAAAACTTCGAGGCATTCCCAAGGATTTCCTACATGCAGTTGTGTGCAAACTCTCTAGATTAAATAGGAACAGATGCACAACAGGTGCAGGACAGGCCGGCGGCTATCGGACAGAACAGATCAGCAGCTCTCTGACAGGACGGTGACATCCCTTCATTATTTGGTCCAACAAGGAACTGGAGAAATAAGGCCATCCATGCCCAACAACTTAAATCAGTAGACAGTCACGGTCAGTACTTCAACAGGAAGCCTGTTCAGCTTGCAGAAGCAAAAGTTGTCCAGTCGTATCTGTATTGGCATGTAATACTCACAATACGGCATTAGCCTGTGTAAAAGGACACACATTTCCTTGACTTTCTTTTTCCTGCTACTCCACTCACAGTGGTCTACTCCCTGCATGCTTGGGATCCTCTGAGGAAGGCTGCCAGCGAAACATGTCCGGGCTCCATTGCCGCATCAGGGCTTCACTAATTTTGTGTATTAGTTCAATTTTAGTTATTGTATTTTTTTTTTTTTTTACTTTGTTTTGGTTGTTTTATTTTTTTTGGTTGTTTTGTTACTTACTTTGCTGTGTCGCATTCTTAGCAATATTATCCCCTTCTTTTCCTAAAAGCGCTTTCACCTTTTTCTACCTCATTCCTATATATTGTTGGGGAGCAACAGGAACAGCTCTCTTTTTTGTGATTACACCTGCTCCCCCCCCCCCCCCCCCCGCTTTTTCTTCACTTTCATTTCCCTGTGCTCGGGACGGTGACTCAGGACTGGGTGGTATCTCTGCGATTGGACAGGCCGGTTGCTCTCTGACTGGACAGGCTGGTGGCTATAGGTGAATAAAATTGGACGCTGCCTGTGTGTTACTGGTGTCCACTCATCCCTGTTGTTTTGCCGGGGTGCTGCTCCATGATTTGGATAGCCAAACTCAGATGTTCACACAGGTCCTTACTGCCTTCGGGCAAAAAAAATCAAAAACAAAAATTGTTTAAGACACACCGGCAGCCTCACACACGTTTTGCACTATAGATGCATTTTAGGCTACAGACTCAGACTGGACAGAGAGTCTTGGACAGGACTAAACAGGAATGATGAGGGTAGGAAACTTTGCCCAATTCGGTTAAACCCCTGGGTTAGTGATCCCAGGTTCTAGTAGGAATCCCCAGCAAATACAGGTCCTAGAACAGGATGGGAAAAAAGGCAAATATTCAAGGTAGTATGTAGAACATGTAGCTTTTAATACTCGTATAAATCCAATGTTCACTGATGTACTGGATACTTCAAAGTTTATATACAAGTGTGTCTGCATTGTGATCCACATATTGGTTTGATCTTTACATGCCTCACAAACCCACATACTGATTATCAACATGCAGAGTCAAATGTGCAATATTCAATATCAGCAGCAAGTAGTAATGAAATTCACACTCTGCCAGACAACCAAATGTTTGATCTAAAAATCAATTAAATAATTGTATAAAGTATCAGGTAAATATAAGGATACTTAAAGGGACTGTCTAGTGCCCAAAATGCATTTTCCAAATATTAATGCATATCAATGTGCTTTCAAAGTACTTTAAAATGCATATTTTCAATGTTGCATTGCTTAAAATATGAAATTCTTACAGCTAGATAAAATTGTGAAATTACAGGAGTTTGCAAGACACCAGGACTGCCCACACTAGATGAGTAAAAAAAAAAAAAATCCTTTTTTTTGCTACAGGAACCAATGAGAATAATCTCATTCAAATTAATGGAATATCCTGTTTCTCTAGTGATATCATCAGACAATGTGTTGCACTGTTAAGAGATCCCACAGTGTACAAGCGCAAGGTTACTTGGAGTCCACACAATTTATTCAATTCCAAGAATACAGGAAGTGACTAAATGAAACAAAACATGTAATCATTTCTGCTGCACCTGCAGTAAACATGCAGCGTAATCACTGGGGAGGACTTCAGTCAAATATTAAAAATGTGATTTATGCAGCATGCCTGCATCAAATCAAGCAGCAAAAAAATCCTGTGAACTATGCAAGCAGTAATATTCATCTTACACCAAAGTGAGTTTGGGGAGTGGACTGTCCCTTTAAAAAAGTAGCTAATATCAGATTAATAAGAAGTATGCTATGTGAAGGATATCTTGTCATTGTATTGTTATCTTGCTGTTAGTTAAACAAATTTACAGTACAGAATAGCATTAAGATGGTTACATTTAAGGATAAAAACTATACAATATCACTTAAGAAGTATGTGTACTACATTATAGTTTGCTTTTGTTGACACTGCAATATAATTTTGGGAGCTACTTACGTGAGACAAATGTTTCAGCAATCCATTCAGAATTCCACTTAGCAGCGCAGGCTGTCAAAAATGACTCACCATGGCATAGATTAATGATCCACTAAATACTAAAAATGTGCCTATTTAATGCTAAGCATAGCACTGAGATGGTAATCTACAAAACATGTTGGTAAAATAAGTGACTGATGACTTTCCACTGCCAAATAATACAATTAAAGAAACAAATTGCCCATTTCTAACACTGTACATAGCTACTTTCCAAAGAAGATTGTATGCCCCTAATTATAACCTTACCTAATTATAATTATTACCAGCATACAGAAATCTAGCAAAAACGCTTCAGTTGGTTGGACTTTGAGAACGGACATTGGCAGAGTATTATATATATATATATATATATATATATATATATATATAGTTGCTAACCCATCTGGATACAGAATAATGTACACTGATCAGCTATAACATTATGACCACGGACAGGTGGCAAGCCGGAGGGACAGTATGATGCTTTGGTCAATGTTGCTGACAAGTCTGATCCATGGAGGCCCCACCTTGCAACATACATGGCTTACGGATACCAAAGCACATCTTCAGGTGTAGTGGAGTCCATGCCTTGATGGGTCTGGGCTGTTTTGGCGTCAAAACAGGACATACACAATATTAGGCAGGTGGTCATAATGTTATGGCTGTGTACATGAACAATACCTATGAAAGGTTGAACTTGATTATCACATTTCTTTAAACAACTTTACTAACTATTTACATTTTTTTGTGTGAATTCATTGCTGTTTGCACCAACACTAGACAATGTGTACATCAGGATAGGATGCAAGCTGAATGCAAATATAATTAATTCGAGATATTTTATGTTTTTTGCTATTTTTATATAAGGCACCTTTAGCTACACACAAAACTAGCACTTTAGATTTCATACAAAAAAAAAAAACAGATATGCATTACTTGCCAGAATGGCATTCAAGTAGCTATATGCTCTACACTAATCATATGGATTTAGCCTATGTAATGTCTCATTTCTATTATTATTCATTTTGTGTGCAGTCTATATGGATATTTTAACAGGTTACACATTAAAAGAACTGTATTTCCTAAACATTTTTATATTCTCTACATGCATAGTAAAAACAATGATGGAAAATGATCTAGATGTTATGTTAGCAAAACTGCAAGCGGATGGCTAAATTAAAAATGTGTTTTGAAAGTGGCTGTGGATTCACCTGCTTATAAGATCACCTGTGAATTGATATGCAAATGAACTGTTTTGCCCCACTCAGCTCCCCAGTGTCACCTCTGTCCCCACTCAGCATCCAGTGCCATCTCTGTCCTCAGTATCGTCTTTTTTTGTAAAATGTGTAATTTGCATATCAGCCATAGGTGATGTCATAAGCAGTTGACTCAGGGGTCTGGAAGTCTAAAGAAAAAAAAAAATACATACTTCTCCAGGGACAAAAGCAGTAGCCCAAAATAATTTTTATCAACATCGTATTAAATAAGATCTTTAACAGCTTTGCAAGCACATATTTACCCATACATGCACGCAGTCATATACCCATCCAAGCATGCAGTCATGAAATAATGCATTATTATACCACATAGGGACACAATTAAAGGGACATTCAAATCTTGGAATCCAAGATTGGAATACAAAAAATTGTATCATTCAGTAGCACTGGCCCAGTTTTTTTTTTGTTAATGAAATATCCCTAGGGGACCTCTGACAGTCCTAACATGTCATTGGTCCTCTACAGAATAACTTCTTATTTGTATTTAATTTATTTGCATATTTATTGGGGTTATAACCCTAACCATAGGGTTCGTATGAACTCAATCCCTAAAACTAGGATTTGGGTTAAGAATGAAAAAAAGGGGTTTTATTTAAATAGTCTTTGGGCAAGGCTGGAGGATAGGAATTGCCCATCCCTGTGACTCCACAGACGCATTTAAAACACATTTTCCCCCAAATTCAGTCTTTTGCTTGCAATTTTGCTAACACGATGTATAGATCATTTTCAATCATTTTTAATCACTACATTCACAATAAAAACACAGTTTAGGTGATACAGCCCTTTTGAATAAGTAGTTGGATATAAAACTACTTACGTATTGCATATATGTTAGCCTGTCAGTGTCCATGTTCAACCTCACACTTGTATAAGGAAAGGCACCTAGACAACCAATCCTTCAATTTGGTGCCTTGTTAGTTTTCGATGTTCTTACAATGAAGCACCGGTCATTCCAATTAACTGCAATTATAATTTGCACAATCCTCCTTCCACACGTACCGGATTCCTAGCTGTTAATATGCCTGATGATACAGCTAATAATATTACAATATTATAATTCTGAACCACTTTGTTCATTATTCACAGTGATCACCTCTCTCTTTGTGAAGTCCAATTTATTCTAAGCAGTTTTTCTGTGAGACGTACCAATCTTTGGTTGAGTTGCGGTAACATATACAATACATTATATGAAGACATGCAGTTTTGTTTACAGAAAGCACCTATTATGTGAACCCATGTGCCTTAAACAGATCTAGGTATTATTCCACTTTGGCTCTCATTTGGGCAATTGTTGTCTGGCAACAGTCTGAACAACAGGTGTCTGATGTTTATAGGCTCTGATTGTGATCTCTTAAGGTGCACAGCAATGAATGTCAAACAAATTACCAAAAAGTAAAGCCTATACATGGCAGTTGGCAACCTGACAAATGTGATGCTGCTGAAAAAAAACCCTAGTAACACAACCTGCCAACATAGTAATTTAGGATGAAAAAAAACTAAATGTTCAAGTCAAACCAAAACCATTTGGTGCAGAATAAGGCAAAATTGTTAAAATAATTTCCAATTTTATCATTTTTTTTCCTCAGAATAGGAAAAAAGAAAATCCTTACACCAAAATGGAATTCTAGTTTTTAATCAGCTAGTATGCTTTTTTTTTTGGACCAACTCTCTTGGTCATTGTTGTCTGGGAAAAACAGTCAAAGATTTTGTCTAAATAAAACGTTTTTTAAAAAGACTAAAATCCATTAAGGACACGGTTCTATTGTTCAACAACATGACTCTTATTCTTTCATCCACAATAAATTGTTCTAATGTATCTTATATTCTGTGGTTTTACAATAAGTTTTTTTTCCCATTTCAAAAGTGATCTTTACTTCATTCTTAATTATGCACAAGTCTTTATTAATTTATCTTTTTATTTGATTGGTTATTCTTTGTATTTATATGGGTTGTTCACTTTGTTTCCTTTACGATTAAGCGTCATCAATAACGTGAAACGCGTGCCCTGTTTTATGTTGCAGTAAGATTACATGCCAATTCATCAAATAAAATCTTTGGTTTTTCACCGACATTTATGACAGATTGCAGACTCTGCTTATCGCATATCCATCCGCCAATCTGTTATTCTGTGTAGATACGTTCAGTACAGCATTTAAGTATGTGTAATAGGACAGAGTGCCAGGAACAAACCAGCCCTATATAAACTTCTCATGGATTTTCCATTCAGAATCCTGGTAATAATAAACATAGGGCGGTGTAGAAATCACGTGCTGACAAAAGCGTTTTTTGGAGGGAAATAAAAAGATTTAAAAAAAAGGTTTAGTCATCCATTCAAAAGAATTTTTAAATTCTTAAAAACAGCAAAAAAAAAAGAAGTTTTCCCTTTTTAAAGTTGACCGGTCCAAGATTTTCTTTGCATCTTCACATAACCCTTTTAAAATACCCTGGCCCCTACATACCAACTCAATGAAAAATCCGGAAATCTATGTATTAAATCATTTATATGTACTTACTTTGCACACAGTCTAGGTGGAACATAATGCATCTAAAAATTAACAATGGTATCACTTTCGCTTACCTCGCTGCATTTATTCCTCTAGAGGCAATGTCGGCTCTCACTCTTTCACCCACGTGTCTATAAACTTCTGCAATGGCCAAAACTGCAGTATCCCTTACCTGGTAGGACAAGTGAAAAATATTACTATCAAATTAAATACAGCATAGATAAACAGGGCCCTCCACCATCCACATGTTCTGTACCAAATGCTTCATCAATTGTTAACACTTTATAAATACATGATAATATAATGTAATTATTCATCAGAAAAAAGAGTGACCAGTACCAGACAAGACTGGGAACCCTCTGAGCAGACTAGTTATAGGCAAGAGCTCAGCCTTTAATGGCAGCTCTTATAATATAGAGCAAGGAAGTAGCAGTCCCGTAAAAAAAGGACACTGAAATTATTTTGGAGGGTGCTCTTTAAAGGGACACTACAAGTTATATAAGATGTAACTAGATTACCTGTGCATTTAAAACAATCACATATATAAGACATATGCCACTGGGTTTTTTTCTATGATTGAATTAATTGCATATAAAAGTGAAAATAAAATTAGATGTCTATCTCCAGCATTTATTTTGAGAATTTTACCCATGATGCAACATTCTCCACTTTACAAATGTGGCCTGAGAACATGATGATAATGTTATCAGATACACCCCTGCTCTCTTTCTGGCTCCTGTGTATCACTAGTGAAAAGGACTAGGTGGCTGTGTACACCTTTTTGTAACTGCCTTCTAACACAAAAAGTACATCTTGTGTAGACGACATTGACCTGAACAAACAGGATCATAACTCTGCCCCTTGTAATGTAATAGTTACATTAACCTCCCATTCAGTGCAAGTCATTATGCAAGTCATATGGTCAGAATTCTGACTTATGGGCTGAATTCTGTGTCCCCAGCCCCATAGAGAGATACTAGTGCTGTAGAGTCACTGTGGGGTGGCACCACAAAACACTTTATTTCACAAAATGGAGGTGCCCAGTCACACTTGTTTAGTAATATATTTTAAAAAACAAAACAAATTTTTTTCATTTTTTGGTGAGAGCCTCCACTGTTTAATGGAAAGATACAAGTGAGTTTCTGAGTGACTAAAATTTATATGGGGAGTGTGGTACCTCTTTAACACATTATTGAGAATAGGTTCTTACATTCTCTTCCTTGTCATATAATTACTGTGTTGTTATCAGTCATCTGTCTGTTACTGGGGCATCGCCATATCTAGTAGTAGCACTTTAAGGGATTAAAGAGGCAAAACCTATATAAACAAACACTCAATATAATCCCTTTGTTGCAGTGCTTTGTAATGAGTCATTTTAAAGACAATACATTTGTACAGACTTCCTCACTGTCTAGCTCATCATATAAAATAAACCAGCTTACCTGCACATTAGAATCACCAAACAATACACAAAGCTGTGGTACTAGCTTGCTCACACCTAGCTCCTGGACACCAAACCTTCAATAAAAGAACCAATGCATTGTTAATCGGCTTCAGAATTGAAAGTAAAAAAGAAATATCTATATTATTACATTTCTACACAGACTGAGTTTGTTTAACAATAGCATACTCCTATATGCACATACATGTAGTAAACTTTTATATATAATATTATGCATGCCACATGTGTACAGTACTGCAAGTTTGAGATCATTTATATAAGCAAATACATTTTACATTGTATGTAAAAAAAAAAATTAAAAAAATAAAAATTAAAAAGAGGGACTAGAGCCCCAATTTGTTTTTATACAAAGCCAAATTGTTCTTGTATTTTTTTTTTTTTTTTTAATGGTACATCCAAAAGATATCCCATAGACTTTGTCCCCCAGCCCCCCGCCCCCCCCCCCCCCCCCAAAAAAAAATTGAGGAGAGTATTTGAATGAGTGAATGAGATTGCCAGAAAGAATGTGAATGTGAAGAGTTAGGACGAATAACAGTAAAGTAGGATGGAGAAAAAAGGCAGACACTGAAAAAAAAGGTTGTTCTAGAGCCTCAGGAGAGTTGCACTAGATGTCGGCATATGAATAGAAGAGGGAGCACAAAACATTCTGTAGATTTATTGTTGCAGAAATTGAACCAAGACAAACGATAAGTACTAGGAGAACCCTTTAATATGTTTTTTTAATTCAATCACTCTTTAAATAATAAAAAAAAAAGTTATTGAGAAGGAGCAAATAAGGCAAAAAAGTTACACAATTGTTCTGCAGAAACTTCCCAAAAAATTGGATTAAAAAAAACTTACTTATTCAAAGTTCCAATGAGACAGAGGCAAGTTCCCTCTCTGGATCGAAAGTTTTTGTGCTTAAAACCAGCACTCAGTCTCTCCCACATATACTGTAAAAAAATGAATGCTTTGAGTAACCAATATTATGGATAATATTAAGAGGCCTATGATGAAGTGCCTATAAGCGCGAAACGTGTGAGGCAGCTGGCCATGCAATTTTTATATTTTGGTACTTTATTACTTTTTACCGATTCCCACTTGCTAAAACAAAACTAAAGAATGCCAAGTTATGTCTATGTCAATACCATAGAAGGAGCACTCATGGAATATTGTAGCTATTAATGAGATTCAAAAAAGCAGGGTTAAAAAATAAGTCACAAGACATAAGTTAAAAAAAAAAAAAGATTCTTAAAAAAATAGCAGAGCTTCATGGGCAGAGAACTAGTGAGATGCTAATCACCAAACACATCACAGAATTTTAAACCACACTGTGGTATGCTTTCTACAACACCCATGATGTGCTGATGAATTTTACTTAGGAGCAAAATCTTCTATAATAGTTTCTAACATGTGTTCACTATGGTGACCACATTTTATTCATAATGGCTTTTGAAAAATGTATATTTCCAGGGTGATTAAGGTAACGTGAAAACTGCACAATGGCCTGCATTTTACTCTCTACAGCTCTAGACAGTGCATTTCTTTTTATAAATGTCCCTAAATAAAATGTCAGTGTGGTCACACTAGTATTCCACAAAGAATCTCTGTTAATATATACAGCTGAAATCAATGAAGATTCTACTGACATAACTGTTTAAATCAATGCTATTTATGCAATTGTTATTAAAGAGACAATGCATGTACAGTGGAAAAGTCATCATTTAAGTGGCATTAAGTTGTATTTTTAACTTTTGTTTCACCAATAGAAGCTGTGCCACTGTTCCAAAGTAAACATGACCTCTATCTTTATCTCACGTCTCATCAAGTTATGTTGGTCCACCATCAGAGAGGACCTAGGTAAGCTAAATGAAGAAAATAATAATGTGTTCTTTAATTCAGTAAAAGGAGAAGGGTCTTACTGCTGGAGATGCAGTCTGGTCCATCAGTTTCAAGAGAAGGTGTTGAGCTTGATCTCTAATTTGATCTTTGGCATCTCCAAGTCTATCCACTAAAACTGGAATAACTAGGATGGGAACAAAAAAAGTTATGTTCATTTATAATCTCCAACACCATAAAAATAATCAGACATTTCCCACTGTATAAGGAAACAAACCGTCCTCAAACTACTCCACTAGAAGGAATATATAATTATAACAGTTATATCTACCCATATTCTTAGATAATTAACTAATTCTTCCTCCCCAGTAGAACACATTTCATAGGGAGGGAGCAGCCATCTCAAGCCAGCCTTTCATTCAATACACTGCTGATGGTAGGGCAAGGTGCCCACATGGCACGTGTAGTAAAACATTTAACTCTGGTGCAGCACTGTAGCCAAGGATCTCGCTGACACTGATAAAGTTATCACTTACAGTTACCAGCATCTTTAAGATTTTCAGCTGGGATTCTGGGCTCTAAAACAGCATCAGGTGTGAATATAACACACAAGTGAAAATGTGCGCTGTGACCCAACACTTCAAAACACACAACTCAGGAAAAATAAATAATAAATTGTTACCCTTAAAGTAAATCAGCCTTAAAGTAAATTTACTTTAAGGCTGATTTACTTTAAGGGTAACAATTTATTATTTATTTTTCCTGAGTTGTGTGTTTTGAAGTGTTGGGTCACAGCGCACGTTTTCACTTGTGTGTTGTTTTGATTTGTTTATTGCCAGGAGTGAGACACTGGTAGAATTTGCTGCAGCTGTTTCCACCACAATTGGGCGCAGTGTGTTTCTCTCTTGTTTCTTGTACACAGGTGTGAATATAAACTTCTCATACAAAAGTTGGAAACTTTTCAAATTTGTCAAACATTCTTGGTCAAGAATTTATTGCATAATTATACAACCTCATTAAATCCCAAAGAATCTCTCTCTCCGTCTAACATCCTATGACATCCCCATTCATTTCTAATCAATAATAAACTATTGGATCTTCAGGCACTATAAATCTTTTATCTGCCCATGTCAGGAGTCAGGTGTTTGTTTCTTTTCATTTATGCACATCTACCTTATTAGAATATTAAGTGTTATAACAGGGCTCGACAAATCCTGGGCGCCAGGTCGCCATGGCGACCAGGAAATCAGACCTGGCGCCCGGGTATCGTGAGCCCCGCATGGTGCCTTGGCAGTAGGATAGGTTTTCCTCTTCTCTTTTATCTAGCGATGCGCGAGGGAGCAGAGTGAGTGCACCGGCTGCACAGACGTCCTGCTCCGCCCCCTCGCGCACCGATATAGTTATGATCACCGGGGAGCTCGGCAGAAAAGCAAAGCTGCTCTCTGCCACTGGGCTGGAATTCATGGGGTGCCCCCTCCCTGCATTGAGGCTGGAACGCACGTTTTCCCCCCCCCCCACCCCACCCTCTCCCTGCATTGATGTGTTATAGCAGGGAGAGGGGACATTGATATGTGAGCTTTTTTTTTTTCCTTTAAAAAAATAACCCTGCTGCCTTGTGTGTGTGTGTGTGTGTGTATATATGTGTGTGACTGGATGTGTATGTGTGTGTGTGTGTGTGTGTATATATATATATATATATATGTCTGACTTTAAAAAAAAAAAAAAACCTGCTGCCTTGTATGTGTTTGTATATATGTGTGTGACTGGATGTGTTTGTGTGTATATATGTGTCTGACTGGTTGTGTATGTGTGTGTGTATATATATGTGTCTAGATGTGTTTGTGTGTGTATGTGTCTGACTGGATGTGTTTGTGTGTGTGTGAGTGTATGTGCCTGACTGGATGTGTCTGTGTGTGTATATATGTGCCTGACTGGATGTGTTTGTGTGTATATATGTACCGGACTGGATGTGTGTGTGTGTGTGTGTGTGTGTGTGTGTGTATATATACACGTGTCTGACTTAAAAAAAAAAAAAAAACCTGCTGCCTTGTATGTGGATGTGTTTATGTATGTATATGTATTAAAACAAGGTGTAGCGGGTTTCGCACTCAGAAGTGGAGGGTGCACGGAGAGGATTTTCACCCTGGTACTCCAAATTAGAATAAATTATCCTTTATTCTGTATGTATATGTGATGGACTATGTGTCTGTGTGTGTGTGTATATATGTGACTGATTGACTATGTGTGTCTGTCTGTGACTGCGTGTGTTTATGTGCGGTTGTCTGGCTCCTAGATATTTTAGCTGGCTCCTAAACCTCAGATACATTTGTCAAGCCCTGTGTTATAATAATATAGCAAGTTTTTCTGCAGTGGGCCACTTCATTAGAAATATATATGTGTGTCAATGTGTCATTTATAAAATTGTTAACAGATTTTAGAATCAGAATTATTTACAAAGTATATCTCAGATATACAACTTATTAATACAAGGAAAATAAACACTCAAATAAATAAAAATAGGTTTGTAATTACTTAGTTTAGCTTAATCAATAATTAGAAATGCCACATACACACACAATCACAGTGTGCCATACACACTCAACCACGATCACACAGTGTCACACACACATACAATCATGCAATATCGCATAAACACAATCACTTAGTGTCATACAATCAAACAGTGTGAGATTTGTATTTGTATCTCCCTGCATCTTTACATTGAACTGCAAAGAGAGGGTAGCCCAGAGTGGACCTTTATTAGAAAATAATTTCAACCAGTTTATATTTGGTTTGACTAGATACGTGACCTATATATAAGCATGAAGACATACACACACACACACACACACACACACACACACACACACACATATATATATATATATATATATATATATATATCTATATCTATATATGTGTGTGTGTGTGCGCATGTCTACATGCTTATATATAGGTCACTGATCTAGTCAAACCACATATAAACTGGTTGAAATTCTTTTAAAGAAAAAAATCTACAGGTAACCAAATATATAGTAAATATATAAATAATATGTACTCAATGTGGTATATAACCTGCTCAAGCTTCATGGATGAACATTTACAACACGTGTATCACACATACATCGATAAATAATTCAACCATTTTTTTAAATTTATTTTCAGTGCAGTAAAATGAATTGTCATTTATAAAGCACCATCTTATTCTGCAACAGGCCTAAGAAAAAAATACAACTTTATATTGATAATGCCATAGCACATTTATGTTCAATCCTAAATTTATAGTAAGTAAGCTTACACATGTATATTTATTAGCATTACAATATAACTAACTTACCTGTTCCCAGGTAATTTCGGAAACGCTCTATTAACCTGTCTGTTAAGGCACTCAGTAGGTCTAACCCAAGCAAAGCAACCTGTAAAAAACAGAGATAATGTTTATTCAAAAAGCAGAGCTAAGAAAAAGAGGAGATTTAACACCAAAACATGCAGTGTTATTTCACACATGAGATTGTGCTAAAAATAAAACTTTACAATAATCTTTGTTTTAACCCCTTAGTGACAGATAGAATCTTAAATACGGTATGTAAAGAGTACATAAAGGCATTTACTTACTAAAATGAGAGAGGGTCCTAATACTTATCTATTTACTAAAATGTAAGAAATTTACTAGTGAACGTTTAAGCTCACCAACTTAACTATATATTGTGCAGGGCCAACAGTTCAGTTGGCTATAGATAATGTTTAGAGGAATTCCAAGCAGATTCTGACCGGCTCAAGCCCCAAGTAACAGTGGAGTGAGTAAGATTAACTTCCAGGTGTTGTAGCACAGAAAAGGGGTCTACTCACACCCTAGGCAGACAAAGCGCCAGTTGGTGCGAAACGCGTCAAGCGTGTGTCGTTTCTGTTTTGTACCTGTCTCCCTGCTCGATGGTTTTATTATTCTTTTTTTGATTTAAAAAAGTTACTTTTTACAAACCAACTATGGATTGATGCTGTCTACCTTCCGGATGACTTCAGCTGGCACTACCTCTGTTTGTTCCTATTGATAATGTTAAGTTAAATCTTTTACACTATTTTTACAGTGCATTATGAAGGGTCAGCTATGTTCTTCTTGTAGGAGAAAATCCCTGTCCAATGTACCCAATGAAGTTTAAATATTTGTCGAGTGACCATAATCAGAACTTTAGCACACAACAGGGAAAAAAAGGGTTGTGAGGTGATGGGGCGCTTATCTGGGTGGAACACAAGCTGCAAAACTGTTTGGCAACTACCCCACAATTCCCCAACAGTAACATGAGGACATGAGTAAAGGGGTACAGTGGGCAACCAGTGGCAACAAGAGCATATATATATATATATATATATATATATAAATACAGATCCAAACGAAAGCACGCACTCACAGGACTTGGAAATGAAGATAAGTCAATGGTTTAATTACTAACAGTAACATTTTATCCACACGATCATATGCTCATGTGGATACTATGTTACTGTGAGTAATTAAAACATCTACTTTTCTTAATTTCAAAGTCCTGTGAGTGCGTGCTTTCGTTTAGATCTGTATGTGTTTTAGCTGCACAGCACCAGGGCCATTTAACCCATGTCTTTCTGTAGCTGAGTGCATCACACCTTGGATATATATATATATATATATATATATATATATATATATATATATATATATATATACACACACACACATATACATATTCTATCACAAAAACATGCAGAGAACAACAGCGTAGGGTATTATGATATAGCTGCAATTGTCAAACCTCTTCCATTGAAAAACAACATTTAAACACCACCAATGGTGTAATGACTACAAAAACTGGGTGATTGACCAATGGAAGAAGTTCACACTTACACTCAGCTGTAACTTTGCCAGGACAGCGCATGCGCCAAGGACGCACACCCCCTCCCGCCCCCTTCTGATCAGCTGTAGTAGGAGGTAAGGTAAGAGCACATGCGCACTTCGTTCGAGCTATTCGTCAGCCGTTTCGGCATACACACTTCGCTCAAGAAAACTCTGCTGTTTTTACAGGATAATAAATACCCAAGGAGATTTCGGAATGGAATCCAAATGATGTCCGAAGGAAGCAAGTGTTGAAAAAGATGTCCTGCTCGTCCAAAGTAAACCCGAAGTGTAGCTTAATAAGTACATGCTGGTTTAAGCTCTGCTGTGTCTCAGAGTTGAGACACAGCATTTCCCAAGGCTGGCACGCACCCACAGTGTTAGCATTCGCTCAGCCAATCAGAGCTGAAGCATGCCCCGCTCATCTGATCACGGTCTGAATATAGCAGGTATTTCTCACTGCTAGCACCTAGTTAAGGTCCCCCCTGCTGATCCCATGCAAACAGTTGCCGACCATGGAAGCATGGCAGCTGCTGGTCAGAGGATAAACTGGCATTTACTATCAAAAGCACAAGCCACTTTATCATCACACTAGCAGCAACTAACTTTTCACTTTTGCTTCTATATTAGAGGCACGAGTGAAAAACAAAATTGTGTATCCCGTAAAGTTTTATGAGTGATAAACACTGAGCTTTACTGAATTTATTGTTTGAAACAATATATGTCCTTAAATAAAGGTCATATAAAGTCTCCACAAAATGAGATAGATAGAGAGAAATGATGAGCAAAGTGCAAAACTGCCATAGCGTCCATAGAACTTCACTAAATTGTCCATTACAAAGACCAGTTAATATCCACCATAAACAATGCTGATCCAACAATTTCTATAAAGCTTTGTATTTAATATGTATACAAGTCAAATGTACGATTTCTCCGGTAATACAAGTAAGACAGTGACAAAATTAGTATCAAAGGGCATTCGCACTACGTTAAGATGTATTTTGGGTATCAATATCACACACTGCTTCTGTATATAGCCATAGGATAAAATATCATCTCAAGCAGTATGTTTGAAATGACACTATTAATCCTTCCATATTTAGATCAGAGAAGGATCTCTATTCCCATTTACTGACATGGTTAAAAACATTTCTAAACCTAAAAACAAACAAAGTAAATTATAAAAAAAAATAAAAGATTTAGTTACCTTGTAATGGCTGCAGTTAACCCAGGAGGCAAGCTCATCAATAATTTTATCCAGCCTCATAGCATCCTGCTCAAGATCAGCAGAGTGATGGTGATCAGTCAGATACTCCAAAAACTGCTGACCAACCTGTAACCTCCTGGAGATATCTTTTTGCTGCACTTGTGCAAAGAAGTAGTCCATACCCACACCTCCTCCATCTTCTTCCCAATCCATGTTAACAAGGAGAGATTTTAAAACTTATGACGAAATAGGGATACAGGTCCAAATGAGTAATATTGAGAAAATATCCGTATACTAGATCACAAAGGAGAAACGAAGATGGAAAATGTCTTTCATCTCAAGTGTGTGTCCATAAAAAATAATCTCCAATCATTAAATTGTGAAAATGGCAAACAATATCAAAAACTCAAATACTAAGCTTAAAAAAACATAGAATGAAAAAAGTAGTCTTCTAGACTAGAAAAAGAATAGGTGCCCAGTGCTGACAGTTTCCACTTACAATCAATTCGCCAGACGTTCAGTTAAACTGGTTTCGATGAACTTTTTTTCTTATTTTAAATCATTTTCCACACTTTGCTTTACGATGTCACCTTCCGCATAGGTGTCAAGCTCTTCTTGTTTAAAAGAAAACAAATAGAAATATCCAAGATGTTAATGAAAGTTATGCTAATCTGACTTTTTACCCTTATCCTGACTATAAACAAGATATTTTTTTTTTACTTGCAGTTAAGTTTTGCGAGTAATTACGCAAATGGCTTTCCCGGCGATCAAGGGACAGCAATGTTTAAAAAAATGTAAATTTACTTTAAAGTTTAGCACGTTTTGATTACATCTAAAAAAGAAAAAAAAAATAACTACAAGGCGGCCTATTTTGAAGTTATACCCGTAACTTTCAGTGTCCGAAGCGGGACGTCAGGAGGCGGGTCAAAAAGACACGCATGTGGGATTTACTGACACGCAGAACGCCAGCCAGTCCCGCATGCGCATATGGCCTGCACGCAGCGTGCCAACCACATGCGCATGCGTACCAGCTAAATGAGCGGAACATGTTAGCAGAACTTCCCATTGAGTAAACGGCACATGCGCGCTATCGCTCAAGCCCACCTGAGTGACAGCTCGGAGAATTTGGATACAAGCGGACCACGCATGCGCGAGAATCTCGGCAAAGGTGCTGAGTTGCTCGTGACTACAGTTCCCGACATGCCTCCCACCAACGGTCAGTAGCCTGCACTGTTATCTGCCCACAGTGAACTTAGTACAGGAGAGGCAGAGCGGAATAAGAGTTGGTTAAGCATGCACTGTACAATAATACTTTTGATATATAAATATATTTTTCTTATTCAGTTACCTGTATTTATTAGAACAGTAGAAAAATATTTTAAAAAAAAAACCAATATATTGCTTATTTTATTATTTGTATTTTATTTGTGAGTTATCCCCATTCACAAAAATGGTGATGTAAACTTAGTGTCAAACTACAGGCCTAGTTCACTGCTACCCATACTTTCTAAAATTCTGGAAAAATGTGCCCATGATCAACTGTGCGAATATTATCAATGGTCCAACTATCTAACCTTGCTTCAATCTGGGTTTCGGTCAAATCGCTCCACGATAACTGCCCTTAAAGGTGAGCAATGACATTCAGGGGGGTATGGAGAGTGGTGAACTTACAGGTGCAGTTTTCCTAGACTTTGTCAAGTCTAGTGTGGAATGCCTCAAATATCCATTATTGGGCCGCTGCTATTCTCACTATAAATGATCTACCCTCGCTGTGTGACCTGGCTCATGTGCATATGTATGCTGATGATACAGTCATTTATACGTGTGGTACTCAACTATCGCAAGTGGGTGCGGACCGTGCGTGGCACCTCCAGCGGGGGTGACGCCCGTGCTGCCGGAATCCCCCCCGCACTGCATCGCGCTTCCTAACTTTTTTTTTTTTCTGGCAGCCGCATCCGCTTGATGCGGGAAAAAAAAAAACCGTTACGCAAGGTGTAACTAGAGCAATTCAGAGGCAGTTAATTGGCTGACTGGCACAATATTACTGGTATCTGACTGGCACAATATTACTGTGCTCTGAATGGCACAATATTCCTGGTATCTGACTGGCACAATATTACTGTGCTCTGACTGGCACAATATTCCTGGGCACTGACTGGCACAATATTACTGGGCTCTGACTGGCACAATATTACTGTGCTCTGAATGGCACAATATTCCTGGTATCTGACTGGCACAATATTACTGTGCTCTGACTGGCACAATATTCCTGGGCACTGACTGGCACAATATCACTGGGCTCTGACTGGCATAATATTACTGGGCTCTGACTGGCACAATATTACTGGGCTCTGACTGGCATAATATTAATTGGCATCTGAATGTCACAATATTACTGGGCATCTGAATGGCACAATATAACTGGTATCTGACTGGCACAATATTACTGGGCTCTGAATGGCACAATATTACTGGGCTCTGACTGGCACGCTATTACTGGGATCTGACTGGCACACTATTAATGGTCTCTGACTGACACAATATTACTGGGCTCTGACTGGCACAATATTACTGGGCTCTGACTGACACAATATAACTGGTATCTGACTTGCACAATATTACTGGGCTCTGACTGGCACAATATTCCAGGTATCTGACTGGCACAATATTCCTGGGCACTGAAAGGCACAATATTACTGGGCTATGACTGGCACAATATTACTGGGCTCTGAATGGCACAATATTACTGGTCTCTGACTGGCACACTATTACTGGGATCTGACTGGCACAATATTTCTGGGCTCTGAATGGCACAATATTATTGGTATCTGACAGGCACAATATTACTGGGCTCTGACTGGCACACTATTACTGGGATCTGACTGGCACAATATTACTGGTCTCTGACTGACACAATATTACTGGGCTCTGACTGGCACAATATTACTGGTATCTGAATGGCACAATATCACTGGTATCTGACTCGCACAAATTACTGGGCTCTGACTGGCACAATATTACTGGTATCTGACTGGCACAATATTACTGGTATCTGACTGGCACAATATTCCTGGGCTCTGACTGGCACAATATTCCTGGTATCTGACTGGCACAATATTACTGGGCTCTGAATGGCACAATATTCCTGGTATCTGACTGGCACAATATTACTGGGCTCTGACTGGCACAATATTCCTGGTATCTGACTGGCACAATATTACTGGGCTCTGACTGGCACAATATTACTGGGCTCTGATTGGCACAATATTCCTGGTATCTGAATGGCACAATATTACTGGGCTCTGAATGGCACAATATTACTGGTATCTGACTGGCACAATATTACTGGGCTCTGAATGGCATAATATTACTGGGCTCTGACTGGCACAATATTCCTGGGCTGTGAATGACACAATATTCCTGGTATCTGAATGGCGCAATATTACTTGTATCTGAATGGCATAATATTACTGGGCTCTGAATGGCACAATATTACTGGTATCTGAATGGCATAATATTACTGGTATCTGAATGGCACAATATTCCTGCCATCTGAATGGCACAATATTCCTGGTATCTGAATGGCACAATATTCCTGGTATCTGAATGGCACAATATTCCTGCCATCTGAATGGCACAATATTCCTGGTATCTGAATGGCACAATATTCCTGGTATCTTAATGGCACAATGGTATTGACATCTGGCACAATAATACTAGCATATTAATGGGCAAATTGGCTGTGGCTTATTAATGACAAAATTATACTGGCATATAATTGGTTATAGAGAGAGAGAGATGTCTGTATGTATAGATATGTATTGTTCTAGAATTGTACAATTGTCACCTCGTGGGCCTCCTGTGTGTTGCATAATTAATGGCAGTCCCATGTGTGCATATTTATGGGGCGCTTGTGTGTGGCATATTTATTGGGCCCCATGTGTGGCATAATTAAGGGACTCTTTTGTGTAGGGCATAATTATGGTGCACCTGTGTGTGTGTGGTATAATTATGGGGCACCTGTGTGTATAGCATAATTATGGGGCACCTGTGTGTATGGCATAAATAATTAGGCAGAGGTGAGGCATACATAGTGGGGCTCCTCTAGTGTGGCATTATTTATGGGGCTCTGGAGTGGCATCATTTATGGGGCTCCGGTGTGTGGCATAGTTATGGGGCTCCTGTGTGTGCCATAGTTAATAGGCCATCTAACTGGCATTACTAAGGAATCTGTTTGGCATTGTAATGGAGGAAATCCAGGGGGGGTGACACCATGAGTTTCCGCACCGGGTGACACCAACCCTAGTGACGCCCCTGCCGTGCTACAGAATCAGTTTTCTAAAGTTTAAAATTGGATAGCTAACAACAAATTATTCCTCAACGCTGAAAAAACTGTGTCCATGTTGTTTGGGACAAATGCTAAACTACTTAAATTAAACAATCCTCAATTAAACATCAAGACCAAATCTAGTTATAACCTGACACAGGTAAATTCATATAAGTATATTGGCATGTGGCTAGATCCAAATTTATCTTTTGGTCTCCATATTGATAAGCTTGTGTCAAAGCTATATCCTAGGATTGGCTTTCTATATAGAAACAAATCTAACCTAGATTCCACAGTAAGGAAACGTATTGTGCAGCAAATGTAACTTCCGATCTTAGATTATGGAGATGTTGTGTATGATTCTGCCCCGCAGACCCATCTTGGTAAACTCGACACTATGTACAATACATTGTGTCATTTTGCACTACAGTGAGATTATAACACGCATCACTGCAAAATGTTAAAAGAGTTAAACTGGCTGACGCTTGCCTCCAGGCGTGCTCTCCACCTAGCTTGCTTAGTGCATAACCACTTCTCTGGAGCGGCATGCTCGCTCTTACTCCCTGCACATCCCACAATCTCAGATCCTGCACCAACCCTTCACTAGCGACCCCTTACTTCAAAAAGGAAGCAGGTTGAGGTGCATTCTCTTTCAGAGCTCCTCATATGTGGAATAGCCTTCCTGTTTCTGGGGTAATCCTGTGAGGTTTCTTCACACATACTCCCCCAGTTAACCCTTCCTTCAGTCAACCCTGCATGTGGCTTCACCTTGCATGTCCTATAACCCCCATTTCATTTCCATGTACTAATTACCTATACATTATCGCTAGTCTTACATATATATTTGTTTTCTAACATTTTACTGAAATTTTACTAGCATTTTAGTCACGTTGTGTTAAAATTAACTTCAGTATTTCACATATGTGTGTGATTTCATTGGATATCATAGTCACATGATACATATATAAATCAGTTTGTTTATTTCACTTGTTAGCACTTATCAATAAGCGCTTTTGTAGCGTGAAACACTTTAAGGCTTAGTCCTTACAGCTTGCGCTATACCTGCACATTAAAGTATTTGCCTAACTACTGTGTGCCAAGTCCATCATTTTTTACACACTAAAACTACACTAATACCCACCACCACACCACTAACACCTACTGACACACTACCAAACTACTAACACCCACTTGCACACACTACCACACCACTAACACCCACTGGAAAACACTATCACAAGACTAACACCTAAGGAAAACACTATAAAAAAAACACTGACAAACACAGATCGACTCATCTGTCACTCCGCTAATGCTCCTCTATCTGCGTGGTGTCTTGGGAAAGTACCAGTCACAGGCAAGGTGTAACTAGAGCTATTCAGAGGCAGTTAATTGGCTGGCATTTGCATGGTTACTGTTTCTGCGAATATCTGATTGGTTTATTCATTTTTAATGGCTCTGTTATTTGCCGCACATTTTTACTTAACATTAAAAGTGCGTTTTCACCTCTCACTGATCCGTTGCTAACAGACTCGTTAACATATAGCGATCAGTAATTCAGCACTCGGAAGTTCCATAGGAACGCGCGCTATTCATAATGGTGACCATTGAATCTATCCATATCTTGACAACCATTTTATGCATTTTCTACCATTACTATTATTGTTTTATTCAATATTGATTTATACATAAGATCATGCAAATTGTCTTCACTGGGTTTTTATTGCATTAGTTTTATATTATCATTTTAATATCTTTTCTACTATTTTTTTAAATAAATTGGTGCACTTTATATTCTATTTAAAGGGACTTAGTCATCCTTGCAATGTTCGAAATGCAACCATCCATGAGTTTTAACATGTGAAAGCATCCTTATTCTATGGTAATAAGATCCATACATACTTACATTTGTGCTGCTCAGAACCGAGTGGTCTGATGAATAGCAGCATTATTAAATGTATACAAAATCGACTTATTAACACTGGTGAATTCACGCATCAGAAAAATGTATACACATGAATGCAGAGCACAATACTAACTGCACAAAATAAATATTCAAAGAGATCTCACCCATGCACCTATGGAAGGTTATCCTGAGATTTTGATTAACTCCTGAGTCTAATGATCCCCTTATTTCACCTCACAAAATTTTCCAATAACTCAAACCATACTCTGTATTGTATCGCCTTTTACAGCTTTCAGTGGCTTTTAGAATGCTGATTTTGTTTCACTGTCCTGTGAAGAGGGGCTTGTTCTTTTCTTTTTCAGAAATCATGTTTTATTCTTTTTTAGTCAAAATTCAAAAATGGGATACAGAATTAAGAAGACAAAGGGATGGGAATGCATAAACATTTAAATGGGGGGGGGGGTGTCTTACTGTCAGACATCATGGGGGAGAAAGGGGGGGGATGAAGAGAAGGAGAAGAAAGAATGCGGAAAGAAGAGAAAGAAAAAGAAAAAAGAGGAGAAAAAAATTGGGATACAAAATGGGATACAGAATGAAGAAAACAAAGGGATGGGAATGCATAAACATTTAAAACCAATATATTCAAAATGGTATAATAATCACATACAATGAAATAAAATAAGACAGGGGTGGATGTGGTGGAGGGGGGAAGAAGGGAGAGAGTGATGTTAAGGGGGGGGGGGGGGAACACGCCCGGTCTAACGATGCACGGGACTGATAATTTTCTAAGAACTCGGACCAGTAAAACCACATGTGTAGATGTTTATCTGAGTTACCCAAAGCGTTATAATGAAGTGCTTCCATTGCACGTATATCTTCCACCTTTGCCTGAAGGAGGGTGGTAGCGGGTCTCCCCAGTGAAGAGGTATGAGGGCTTTTGCTGCGTTTAGCAGGTGTTTCACCACATATTTTTTGTAAACTGCCACCGGGGATTTAGTGTGATGCAACAGGTATGCCGCTGGCGTAAAAGGGGGAGGATCATCTGTGAACTCAGGTAGTATAGATTTTATTTTTTGCCAGAATGGCTTGATAAGCGAGCACTCCCACCAAAGGTGGAGCGTGGTGCCCGGGGCTAACCCACATCTCCAGCACAGGGCTGAGTGATTTGGAAATATTTTCTGCAGCGTAACTGGAGTTTTGTACCAGAGGGCTAATAATTTGTAGGAAGTCTCCTGTATTTTATTACTTATAGAGGATCTGTGTGTGAGTTGGAAAATCTTTTCCCATTGTGGGACGGTGAAATTGAACTGTAACGCAGATTCCCACTTCCCAACAAAATTGGGGAGAGTTGGAGATCTCGCTCTCAGTAGTAATTGGTATAGAATTGAAATCCCATGACGGGGCATTGAGTCACAAGTGGCCAATTCTTCAAACTCAGTCAGAGTTCTGGAGAGATGATGTTTCATGGGGATGGACTTTACGTAGTTTGTTAGTTGTATGTGGTGGAACTGGTCCAAAGTGGTAGGGGTTTTGTCTGGTAGTATGTCAGAGAGGGTTTTAAGTGTAGCGCCATTAAGGAGTTCAGCGAGTGGTTGAGTAGAAATCCAGGACGTATTTAAGAACGGGCCATGGCACATTCCAGGGGGGAAGTCAGGGTTATGTCGAAATGGTGTGAGAGGGGAGGGGTACGTGGTCAAATTGTAGGGGCGACAGGAGGAATGGAGAACCGATACAGTTGCCATCGTCAGTGGGTGTGTTTTGACGATCGTTTTAACTTGTTGTGGGGAAAGCCAGGGTATATTCTTGAGGGGGAGAGCTAGGCCTTCGTTCTCCAGGTCTATCCATAATTTGTGTGCAGGATGATGTATCCATTCTAGAACTCTCAGCATATGGCAGGCTTTATAGTAAGTGTGAGTACAAGGCATGCCAAAGCCACCTTTAAACTTGTGTTGGGTTAGGAGTTCAAGTTTGATTCTAGGTTGTTTCCCTGCCCAGATGAACTTTATGAACATTGATTTCATGGAAGCAAAAAACGCTGGAGGGATTTTTATGGGAATTGTCTGCAATAGATATAATATTCTAGGTAGAACATTCATTTTCAGGGCATTAATTCTGCCCGTCCATGATAGGTGTAGCGGGGCCCAGGATTGGAAATCCTTCCGCAGTTGGTTCAGAAGGGGGGGGGGGGGAGTTATGGGCATAGAGATCTACTGTGTCAGCGGTGAGCCAGATCCCCAGGTATCTAATCTTAGTCCGACACCAGCAGAACGGGAAGGTGTCCTGCAAAGCTAATACCTCCGCCTGGGGTAGGTTTACATTCAGGATCTCTGACTTGGAAAAATTATATTTAAGGTTCGTGAGTTGACCATAAACCTGAAATTCTTTCAGGAGGACTGGTAGGGATATTCTTGGGTTGGTAAGGCCGAAGAAAAGATCATCGGCATAACCAAGTACTTTATGTTGTGTCTTCCCTGCCATAATTCCAGTGATATCATGTTGTTCTCTTATCGCTTCCAAGGTAGGGCTCTAGGGAGAGAACAAACAATATGGGGGATAAAGGGCAACCCTGCCGCGTCCCATTGTAAATTGGGAATGAATCCGATAGGGCCCCGTTGACTCGGATTCGTGCCGAGGGACGGGAGTACAGGGACCCAATCCACTTCAAGACATTAGCACCAAATCCCATGTGTTGTAGAGTAGCCAACATAAATCCCCAATCTAGTCTATCAAATGCCTTTTCGGTGTCGGAAAATTGAATGTGTCCCTGATCGACGCGCGTGATGTATAAGATTGATCGCTCTGATAGTGCTGTCCCTGGACTCCCGTCCCGGCACGAACCCCGTCTGGTCTGAACTCACTAGATTTGGGAGGAACATACCTATCCTTAATGCTAGAATTTTGGATAATAATTTTAGGTCAGCGTTTAGGAGAGATATCGGGCGGTAGCTCGCACAATATTCTGGATCTTTGTTTTCCTTTGGAATCAGGGATATGGTAGCTGCAAGCGTATGGGGATGAATTTCATGTCCTTCTATAGGGGCATTGAAGGCTTGTACGAAATGTGGGCCTAAAATCTCCAGAAATTTTTTGTAATAAATTAAGGATAGTCCATCAGGGCCGGGACATTTTCCCATTTTGGACATTTTGATCGCCCATGATAGTTCTATCAGAGAGATCGGACTTTCTAAAGATTCAGCTTCTGTCGGGGACAGTTTGTGGCGTATATGTTGTGAAAGATATTTGTGGATTTTGGAAGTTGTCGTAGCCAACGAGTTGGGATTTTGCGGAGGTGTTATATGATACAGCTGTCGGTAATAGTCGACAAATTCTCGTGTTATCTCGGGCAAGCGATGCGTGACACCTCTTTGGTTTCGAACCTTGTCTATATAGAATGTTCTCCGTTTTTTACGTAGTGCTCGGGCTAGATATTTTCCAGGTCTGTCGCCGTGTTTGTAAAACAGAGCACGGAAGCGGGTAAAGGATTTCTGCACCCGAGCATTCAAAATGATCGAGAGTTCTTTTCTAAGACGTGTCAACTGTTGCCAGTCAGTGATCTCAAGAGAATTCTTATGTTTTCTCTCCAGATCGGAAATCTTGGTGTACAGAGTGCTGAGGGTCGCGGTTTGTTGACGTTTCTGGGTTGAAGCTATTTTAATAAGATGGCCACGGATCACGCATTTGTGTGCCTCCCACAAACTAAGTGGTGACATTCCCGGTGTGGTGTTTTCACGGAAATAATCCGTCAGAAGGGATTTAGAGGACCGTATTGTCTCAGCGTCTGTCAGGAGTGATTCATTAAGCCTCCATGTTTTGCCCGTGGGCCTAGATAGTGGGGATTGAAGAGATAGTGTCAAAGGGGCATGGTCCGACCAGGTCAGGGAGCTGTAAGTCGCTGTCTTCAGTAAGGGTAGGTGGTAGTGTGGGATGAATAAGTAGTCGATACGGGAGTATGAGTTATGTGGAGTGGAAAAAAAACTATAATCCCGTGTTGTGGGGTAGAGAGCTCTCCAGCAGTCTACCATCTGGTAGTCTAGTAACAGATGCTTGATCTTTTTAAGAACATGTGTCGGGGTGCGTGAGTGGCCATTGGATGTGTCAAGTGAGGGTTCTAGAGCCACATTAAAATCCCCAACACACAAGTGAAAACGTGCGCTGTGACCCAACACTTCAAAACACACAACTCAGGAAAAATAAATAATAAATTGTTACCCTTAAAGTAAATCAGCCTTAAAGTAAATCAGCTCAATATTCAATCCGAAGGGAAAAAAATAAAACAAAACAGAACAGAAATAATATAGTGTAGTATATCACATAAAAGTGCTGATAACAAATAATAAGTGAGAACACACTCACATCTTCCTGAGCAGAGATCTGCTCAGTCTATACAGCATCCAGGGAGCCCACCAAGGGGTTAAAGATCCAACTGGTTCACAGAGGAATCCTAGGCAGCTTATTCAGGGTGGCAGACCCAGAAGGTACTCCCAGCAGTAGTATAATAGTAGACAAGTGGACAAGAGGAGACTGCTACTGGGACTCTATATATGTATTGGTCAAGTGGATCTTTGAATGTAAGATTCTTTATATGTTTTTATTGGTATTAAAATCGTTGAAGCTAAATAGTCTCCTCCTTACCCTCTATTATACTACTTCAACGGTGCTGGTCTATTGCCTCGATGTCAAGGCAATAGCCAGCACCGAAATTTCTGCTCTGGGGCACCCACGATCGCCCCACGGAGCGATCGTGGGCGCCATATTGATATCCAATATGGCTATGCCCTCTGCCGGTCTGAGCTTTGGAAGTGAAAGTAACTTCACTTCCGTCTATCTGAATATGCTACTTGACTGCCTCTAGTGGTAATTAAGTAGCATAGCAATGGAAAAAATGTAAAATAAATATTTAATTAATTAAAAACTGGTTATATAGTTAGATTAGCCTACAGGGTTAAAATTAAATAATTTTTATCATAAGGGATAGGGTTAAAATTAAAATTAAAACATATTAAGGGATATAATAAGGATTAGAGTTGGGGTTAAATTTAGTATTGGGGTTAAATTTTGGGTTGGTGTTGGGGTCAAAATGTCAATATAGGAAAAAAACAAAAAACACAAATTTTGGTTTTTGCCCCATAACTTGCAAAAAAATACCGAAAAATATGGAAACATGCATATTTCTGAACTCGGAACAACATTTAGAAACTATTTAGACGGGGTCTTTTTTAATGATTTTATTTGTGTAAATTATATTTTAGGTCAAAGTTAGAAAAAGTGTTTTTTTTTTTAATTTTTCATCATATTTTATGATTTTTTTTTGTAGTAAATTATAAGATATGATGAACATAATGGTATCTAATGAAAGACCTTCTTATGACGATAAAAACAACATATAATTTGTGTGGGTACTGTATGTGAGAAAAAATAAAATTGCAGTTAAACACAAACACCCCAGAAATGTCAAAACAGCCATTGTCACCAAGGGAAAGTCAAGGTGAAAATGTCTTGTCACTAAGGGTTTAAATTCGGCAATTTGCGACCATAAATTCATCTAAATTTGGCAATTTTTTAGCATAAAGTTGTCAAAATTTGTCTGTTTTCGACCATAAAGTCATCTTGTCAGCAGTCCTGTTTCACCAGTTTGTGCGCTAATCAATTGCAACAAATCCGGGCGGTTGTGTACAAAATTTGCATATTATGACGCATATTGCCATTGGTGGTCCGTTATGTAAAGTTATGATGTAATCTTGTTTTACTTGATTTTGTTACTCTAAACTTAGAACTCAGACATCACTGTGTTGTGAAGCCTTGTTTTGGTAGTAACAGCAGACCAAATGGATGTGACTTTCAGTTTCACTCTTAGAAGGCATAGGTGTGCACCACTGACATTATACAAAAGCCTGGATAGGGTTCTACAGTGCCCAAACACTGATTCAATCCTGTGAGTAATATAGGTTATGCATATGAATAAACAAATGTAAAAACATTATTACACCATGTCAGGTTCTTTTTTTCTTTGACAGCACGCGTTCTAATCTATCCATTGATTTATCTTCTAATTTCTGTTTTATTGACGTTTTGTTATTATATTTGTTGTATCAGTATAGTATCTCAATAGCATGGTCACATAGATAATTACTAATACACATCTGTTCCATTTCTCAGTATACGAGGAATGAAAACATGGGAACAGTTATAATAAAGTCTGTTGCCTATTAGTAGTCTAGCATGCAGATCATTAGAAACTAGAACACAGAAATCGGTAGACAGTGCCCTCGTGTGTACATTTAAGTAAATGGTAAAAAATAAATAGATGGCATATAAGAAAAAAAGATGAAAATTGAAATTTAAAGTGTAGGAATTGGTGGAAAGCTAAGAGGAGAATGATAGTGGGAAATTAGTAATATATTATGGAAAAGGGTACCCCAAGCGAAGAAGTAGCCGGCTGTGGCTAGTGTCGAAAAGAAAACTGTGTCTACGGGCCACTGGAGGGGGTGACCCCAAATGGGGCAACGCGCCCACCAAGCCCTGGCATAGCATATAAAGATCAGGTAGATTATTTAACCATCGGCTCAAGAGAAAACATCCGTACAGCAAAGCAGTCTTACTGTTCATCGTTGTTTATTGGGTTTTCATGCAGTCTCTGAAATTAATGTATAAGTCCAGATGAGGAGCCTTAAACATGCAGTATCAGCAGGAGGTTGTGTGGTCCAAATACCCAGTACAGGTGCATTCAAGTACTCTGTGGTACATCCTTATTTGTGGCTGAGGAGGCCATAATAAACAAGCTCTGGGATCCTTGCTCTATGAATGGTTCCATGTTGAAAGAGCTCAGGGATCTCTAGTGTAAGCTGTTGACACTCCAGAAGTACGTTAAGGAGCTATATGAGCTATATATCTGTATTAAATTGTGTTAAGAGTTGCCTTCAAGGGGGCCATCGATCCTGACCACAGGAGCGCAGCAGGCAGGATATCCTTAAATATTTGCATGTCAATATTTTCATGAAATAGTGTACAAGTGTATGCGGCGATGTTTACAGTCTATGGACAAAAAAAAACATTTTTTCTGCAGCCGATCTCAGTTTCAGGATAGTATACCTTGGTGAGTCAGAAGATGCCTTCTGGTCTTTTTTAATACTAAAATAATACAGAATCACATATTCAGGCTAACCTACTTTGGCGTGCATGTGTTTTAGCATGTTCTTTGAGTATACCTGGAGGTTTGGTGGGCCCTACCGCCTCTGAGATGCCACGCTATCAAGCACTGTTACTTGATGATTTAGGTTGTAGACTTGTCTGATGAGCAGGTCGGTGTGTGTAGTGGCTTCGGCGTGTGCACTTTCCATTGCCATTTTGTTGGCCTTGCCATCTCCACTTCAAACTGGATGACCGCCACCTCTGATCTCCACATCACTGCATTTCTAGGAACAATGCTTTTATGTCATCCTACGTTGCCAGTGGTGCTAGGATTGATGCTAGTTTGAAAGATTTGGTACTACATGGGCTGTCATCTGGTTTGGATGCATGTTTGCTGGCAGGGAGTGTGACATTTTGGGGTTTTAGGGTGTATGGACACTGAAAAATCAGTTTAATCTCTCACGTTCTCTTTGCACACTGTCAGATCCAGCATGCTGATCTCTTGCATGCTGAATTTATCTGCACGGAGGGAGAGACACAGAAACCTGTTTGGAGGCTAAGATAGCTCAGGTAAGCTGGAGACCCAGGCTGTTTGATTTGCAAATATGGCACGAGAGGTTGTTTGAAGGTGAAAATGTTGGAGATAATATACAATAGTACTACTGTATGTTCAGAGGCGAACCTAGAGCATTTGGAGCCTGGGGCGGATTTTTTTTTATGTTTTCAAGAATATTTATTGCACTAATTTGTAAACGGCATGTCATGTCAGCAGGGAAATTACATACGAATGATTGATATTTATAACATCATTCAAGGGTCATACAAAATTAACAACTTAAAAATTAACCCCTTAGTAACAAGACATTTTGACCTTGACTTTCCCCTGGTGACTAGGGCTGTTTTTACATTTCTGGGGTGTTTGTGTTTAGCTGTAATTTTCTTCTTTCTTACATAATGTAACCACACAAATTATATATTGTTAATTTGCTCATTATTATGCCATTGATAATTTGTCCATTAATATGCCACTGATAATTTGCTCATTAATTTGCCACTTATAATTTGTCCAATAATAGCCATTGATAATGTGTCCATTAATATGCCACAGCCAATTTGCCCAATTCTCTCCCTCCTCCCCCCTTCCCCACTACTTACGTCACTTGCAGTCTCCCCCACAGCGTTTCCTATGAAATACAGCCACCAGATATGACTTGCTAGCGGCTGTGACAGAAAGCTGGGGTCCGCATCTGCTAGCTGCGACAGTCACGGGGGCAGTGTGGGCCCATGGGGCAGCTGCTCTTGACCCCAAAGAATAAATGGGCCCTGTTTGCTCACGCTTTTTTTTTCTTCATTTTTTTTAAAGGGCTGGTGCCCCCTGATGGTGGCCCTGGCCACTGCCGGCTCGATCAAAATTATTTTGCGTGCCATAAATGCCTTACATTCATGTATGCTGGTATATGTTTTGTGGGAGGTGGGATAGGGGAGGGAAGGCTAAGGGAATTATGTAGTACTGTAGCTTGTTGATCCCCTACTTATGTATGTTTGTATATTTTTTGATACGTATGTAAAAAAAAACCCATTGCATAAATATATAAATAGAAAGACTGGATGTCAACTTGAAAAAACTGAATTGACACAGACTCACTCTTCCACACATACTGTGTGTGTGACTCACACTTACACACACAGTCACACACACAGACACATATTAACACTTACTCACACAGGCACACACTTACACACATAGTCTGACATGGATAGTCACACTTACACACACATACTCACACTTACACACATGTACTCGCACTTACACATGCATACTCACTGTCACACTTACACACACAGGGTCACACCTACACACACAGTCTGACACTTACAAATGCATATTCACACTTAAACATGCAGACTCACCCATGTCACACTTACACACACAGCATTGTGAGCAATGACACAAGCATATTAAAAACAAGACTAGCTCCCATGGGACCTTAAACCAGGGCTTGACAAATTGAATTTGATTTTAGGAGCCAGCAAAATGTTTTAGGAGACAGATAATCACGCAAACATACACGCAATTCATAAACACATACACGAACCCACTTCACATATAAATATACACCCCCACCCACTTCACACACACCTCACACATACACAGGTTTTTTTTTCTTTTTTAACGTGTCTGAGTTCTGGCTGTCATCACTTAACAACCCAGCACTCAGCCGAAAGAGCAATGAAGATCGGCTACATAACAAATGTTCCACCTCCCTGCAATGAGGTAAAGCAGCAGGGAGGGGGAACATTCATGCAATCCCCCCAGACTCCCCCACCCCCCTTCGCGCTGCAAAAAAAAACAACGAATGGCAGTGATAAGGGTATCATGAGGCTAATGGCACCCTGGCGCCAGGTTTAATTTCGAGGTCGCCATGGAAATTATATTTTAGGTCAAAGTTAGAAAAAGTGTTATTATTTTTGTTTGTAGTAAATGATAAGATATGATGAACATAATGGTATCTAATGAGAGCATTTCTTATGACGATAAAAACAACATATACCGTATTTGCTCGAATATAAGACAAGGTTTTTTTCAGAGCAAATGTCTTACATTCGAGGTCGTCTTATAATCTGAACTCAAATCGAGGTCAGACTATAAGATATGGATCCAGGTTCCCCGCAGAGCTGCAGGGGACCTGGATCCCCCTCTCTAACAGCCAGGGGATGTCTGCGCGATGAGCGCAGACTCCCCCTGCTGCCACCCGGCACGACCGCCGGGACTTCTATGATGAAGCCGGGTCCTTCAAGCTTCAACATAAAAGTCCCGGCGGAAGTGCCAGGCAGCAGCGGAGGATGTCTGCGCGTATCGTGCAGACATCCTCCGCTGCCCCGCTAGCCACCAGGAAAATTGGGCAGCTGGGGGTGCAGACATCTTCCATGCTGCCCGACACTTCCGTCTATTATGACGGACCAGCTGTCCGCCATAATAGATGGAGGTGTCGGGCAGCATGGAGGATGTCTGCACGTATCGTGCAGACATCCCCCTGCTGCCCCCACTAGCCACCAGGGAAAGAAATGGGAGGGGGGGGGGGGGAGACACACACAGACAAGGGGAAGGAGGGGGGAGAGAAACAAGGTGAAGGGGGGGAGACACACACAGACAAGGGGAGGGAGGGGGGAGACACAGACAAGGGGAGGGAGGGGGAAGAGAGAAAAGGGGAGGGGGGAGAGAGAAAAGGGAAGGGGGGATAGAGAGAGAAAAGGGGAGGGGGGATAGAGAGACAACGCTGGGGGGGGAGAGAGACAGCTGGGGGAGGGGGAGAGAGGTCGCATTGGCACATAAAAGGAAATAAAAACAAGAAATGCATTTATATAATATCAAATTTTATTAAATATTAAAAAGCAATTTACATGTGAATATAAGTTAAACTTTTTTTCCTATAGGGTAGTCTTATATTAAGGCTTTTAGTTTTTTTCCTAAAGGAGTATACAAAGTTTGGGGGGGTCGTCTTATAATCAGGGTCATCTTATAATCGAGCAAATACGGTAATTTTTGTGGGTACAGTATGTGAGAGAGAAGAAAATTACAGCTAAACACAAACACCCCAGAAATGTAAAAACAGCCCTTGTCACCAAGGGAAAGTTAAGGTCAAAATGTCTGGGTTAATATTTGGGTTAAAATGGGTTAATATTTCAAGATAAAGAAAAGAAAAGAAAATAAGCAACAGTCTGATGACAAAGGCCTTGACTGAAAATATGTAGCATTAACTAACCCTCATTTTTGCCATGTATGATTGCTATGGCAGGCTTTTACACAATTTTGTAACGTTACAAGATGCAAGCTAACATGGTAGAATAGGAGAGTACAGAGGTAATGCAATTAAACTTTCACATGGCCACCAGAACGTTGCTTTATTTTTAGAAGGATGCGAGGGGGAAAGTGGCATATCAACTGGCATTTTAAGTCACGTAAGTTGCTCTGACCCAACACTATGCTGGTTACACCAAACATAGTCCAACATGCATAAGATTTAAACTTTCTTCTTAAGTGAATATGATTCTATGTCTTGACAGTTTGCACTACAGATTAGTAAGGTAACTTATACTGCTCAGTTCAATTATCTTTAATCCTGGTGTATACTTTTGTTATTAAAACACCAGATTTTTTTTGTATAATATCTTTTTATTGAATTTTTCAAAATGTGGATGGGGAGGGTGGGATACAGAAAAAAAGAAAAAGGGAGGGGAGAAGATACAAATTATAGATCCATTGTATTATATGCATGTGGTATCTGCATAAATAACAGTTTGATTGTCTAATCATACAGTTTCCATTCATCCCCTGTAAGAACAATCAGGAGGGGGTGGAGGTAAGCCTCCCACTGTGATAAGAGATCCAAAAGGACCCCGTCACAAAAATAGTGAAGGGCACACGTATTTACATTCAAGAAAACAATATACAGAAAGAAAAACTCAAAAACAAGTGGTCAGATGGGAAGTGAGTCATATTTTCTCAAAGCCTCCAAACCTGCATCTCCTGTAGTGAATTCCAGCCAATAGAACCATTGTGCGATGTACTGACTATGCTTCCCTTGTGCGGACAGATGAAGTTCCTCAGCTACCCTAATTGCTTACACCGCGTTCATCCATTCCCTAAACGTTTTAGTGTGTTGTTATTTCCAATATTTAGGTATAATACTATCTGATAATATCAACCACGGCCTCCCATAAGGGGCATATGTGGCCACATTGCCACCATATATGATAAAAATCTCCCTTCTGCGTTAAACACCTCCAGCAATGGTCAGAAGTACCCGGAAACAATGAGTGCAGGAGGGAGGGCACTTTATACCATCTTGTGAATCTTGTGCCACTGAGATTCTGTCAAAATAGTGTTACAGTCCGTCTCCCAATATCGCATGAAATATAATTTATTTGTTTGTTGTGTTTCAATAAGAATCTTATGAATCTTAGAAATCAGGCGTTGTGGCGGGACATGTGTAGCGCAGAGGTTTTCAAATGGGGTGAGGTACACAGGCGGGTTACCCTTCACAGAGAGAGAATGCACATAGTGGGTTAGTTGTAGATGTAGAAAACGATCAGACACGGAGGGGCATGCCTTGCCCGTTATGTCAGTTAGTGATTTAATTTTCCTGCCCCGCAAAATATGTCCTAATCTAGGGTAGCGTTGTTCATTCTCAAACACCTGCTGCAACGTCTTACAATTAAGGCCCGGTGGGAAATACTCATTTGCAATCAATGACAGCATAGGGGAGGGTGATCCCACTAGGTCTAAACGCGACGTCACCGATTTCCAAATTTTCATGGTCTGAGCGACCGTCGGGTGGTTTGGGTTGATAAAGATACTGTGCGAGGTGGGTCGCCAGACTGCAGTAGGTATAGGGACATTTAGAGCTCATTGCTCTAATGAAATCCACAATTTGTTCGTGGGGATTGTCCATTCGACAATCCGGGCGAGCGCCTTGGCCCTATAATATGTCTCCAGGTCTGGTAGACTCAGACCACCATGATCTTTATGCCTGATCAGATATTGGTACCCTAACCGTGGGGGTCTCGAATTCCACACAAACATAGTTATTATCCGCTTCATATCTCTAAAAAATGTCTTAGGGATAAATATCGTCAACGCCTGAATAACATAAAGAATACTGGGTAATATGTTCATTTTACTTATTCCGATTCTACCAAACCAGGAAAAATGTTGGGAGCTCCATTTATCAACATTATTTTTAATCAGACGGGATAGTCTGGTGAAGTTGAGGTCAAATAATTCTCCCAGGTTTGCTAAATACATAATAGAGTGCTGTGCCCATTTAAAAGGAAAAGAGGTACTTAGTGAATCTACCAGATGTGTTGGCAACGAGATGTTAAGAGCCTCCGACTTAGCCATGATGGTTTTAAAGTTGGACATTCGGCCAAATGTATCTAGTTCTTTCATAAGAATGGGTAAAGTTATTTGGGGTTGATTAACCACCATCAACAAATCATCGGCATATGCCGCAACTCTGTGATGATGTGGACCTACTTCCAGTCCATGTATCGATGGGTTATTATGGAGTGCCCTAATGAAGGGCTCCAGAGACAATACAAACAAGATGGGGGACAAAGGGCATCCCTGGCGTGTGCCGTTTGATAGGGTGACCGGGCCTGAGAGAGTGCCGTTGATCCGTATACGGGCTGATGGTGTATGATATAAGGCTGCAATCCAGTTGAGCATGGATTTGCCAAGCCCGATATGTTTTAAAACAGCTCTCAGGACCAGTTCACCCTGTAAAACGCCTTCTCCGCGTCTGTAGACAAAAGCATCATAGGGATTTGATTGGAAAGCGCCTGATGGATAAGGTTCACAACCTTTGTCGGATTGTCCCTCGCTTCACGTTGCGGTATAAACCCAACTTGGTCTCTATGTATAATACTAGGGAGGGCATCTTTAATACGATTACATAAAATTTTCGCAAATAATTTGATATCTACGTTTAGTAACGAAATTGGTGTGTAGTTGCAGCATAGCTCCGAGTCTTTGCCTTCCTTGGGAATCACAGTAATGTGGGCCTCTTGAGACTGTTTCAGTAGGGTAGCACCAGACGACAGAGAATTGTACATCTGTAATAAATGTGGGAACAGTAGTTCTCCGAAAGTCTTATAGTAGTAGGTAGTGAACCCATCTGGGCCTGGGCTCTTGCCAGTAGGGAACTGTTTAATAGCTTCCTTAATTTCATCTAGAGTGATAGGGGTATCGAATCTGAGAAGTCTCCAGACAACTTCTGTGTCATATGTTGTGTCAAATATCTTTGAGTGTTGGCATCACCCTCTTTGCTCCTCTCGGTTGTCTGAGGTAAGTTATAAAGTGCAGTATAATAACTTTGAAAGACTTCCGCAATGTGTTCGGTTTGATATACTACTTTGCTCAAAGTGTTTTTGATTTTAGGTATCTGGGTGGAAATTTGTTTTTGTTTTAAGGCCCTGGCTAGCATTTTCCCCGGTTGTTCCCTTTGGGAGTAAAAGGTGCATTGTAACTTCTGGATGGACTGTTGTAGCTTGTGATTACATAAAGCGGACAGATCTGCTCTGAAACTAGTTAGTTTTTTAAATAATTCCGGAGTCAATGTACGTTTGTGTGCGATCTCTATATCTGAGATTTGTTTTACCAGTGAAGTCATTTCCGTCGCCCTGGCCTTTTTCTGCTCTGCTACTATCTTAATAAATACTGCCTTGTGTGCTTCCCATAAAACTGGGGGGCCAATGTCGGGGGTATCATTCTCTTTAAAATAATCATGTAATGCAGCAGTTTTTGTCCGAGTCGTAGTGGGTTCTTTCAATAAGTTGTCGTTAAGTCTCCAGTTAGGTTGTCTGGGGGTAAGCGAAGGGATAATCAGAGTCAAATATATAGGGGCACGGTTGCTCCAAGTGGACCCCTTCACAAAAATAGTGAAGGGCACATATATGACAGGGGGAGGGACTCAAACCCCCCCCCCCCCCTCCCAAGGACCGTAATTCCTTCAGCAAATTTGTCTAAATCCCTGAGAATAGAGCATAAAAACAAATGCTGTCTGCCACTCCCTTTGTTTTTTTGAATAGAGAATGGGAATAGAAGGCTTGAGTGTATTTGAGGTCATAGTGTTTGGGGGCTTTTGACCTCAGGAAATGTGTTTCCTGGGCCATAATTATGTCAACTCTGCTCGCCTTCATCTCTCAAAACAGTCTGGATCTCTTATTGGGAGAATTTAGTCCTTTGTCATTTATGCTGGAGAGTTTTATGAAATTACGTGTCGCCATCTGAATGGGTCTTTCCGGATAGAGTAGATAATGTGAACCAGAGAGGTCCCCGGAGGGAATTGGACGGGGTGGGGGTTAGGGTCAACTTTTCACAGTGGGACTGGGCGGTAACAGACATACATATTGTACGTAATAGACACCAAAGTAAATAAAATAAACAGCAAAGTATTGACAATAAACTTTTGCAGAATCTGCATTGAGTGTATAAGCAGGTCAACATGTTTGGGTAACCTACCAATTGCAAATAAGTAATGCCAAAGGAGGCTACCCAAATAAATACAACAAAAAGCCTGCAGGGGTGCTGAGGAAGCAACTCTAGGGGACGGTGGTGTAACGCCAACCCGGCCCTCTAAAAAAGAGGGGGCGCAATGGCACCCTCAATGGTAAAGAATTATTTATGTGGTAGTAACAAACCTTAAAATCTAGCAAGGTAAACTTTAAGCCTACCGGGCTTTTGAAAAAGAAATGATAGCATATAAAATAAACATATACTTATCACAAACAGGGTACTACGTATCCATGTAACAGGGAAGTGTTTCTCAGTTGGCCCGTGATATCAACACTGTATCTGGTTCAGGTATATCCATATCCATAGACCTAAGTCAGTCTCAGGATTCCACATGAACAAAGGGTCCAGAGGGTATACATGTAGGCCAGCTCTCAGCAGCAGTCGTAAGCAACGATACACTTTCATGCTCATGTATCACGCATATTAGTCCATTAGGCACTATCTTAATGAGTCTCTGTGTCCCCGACATCGGTCTCCTGTTCCAGAGAACCCATACAAATTGCCTGGTGGAAATAGAGCCAGCGCTGATGTAGGTGGGTGTGTGGCCGTCCGGTCACCCATATCTCCTTCCGCCATGCGGGGCCTTCTCCTTCTCTTTCGTTGCGGGCGAGGAAGCCAGGGTTGAGCCAGAGGTAAAGGTTGGTTCCTCACATAGCGAAGCTGCATCTTCAGGAGTCTTTATTGAATAAAACTCTTCTGATATTTAAAGCCAGTGGGAAGCCCCAGCTGTACGGGACATTCGCCTGTCTGAGAGCGTCCGTCAATGGCCTGAGGAGCTTCCTCATTTGAAGCGTGGCCCAGGCCACGTCAGGTAAGATTTGGATTTGTGATTCTTTGTAGGTAGTTGATCTCGACCTCCGGGCCTTCCATAGAATGTCTTCTTTCACGGAGAAGCGATGGAGACAGCAAATAATATCCCTCGATACCGGGTTGGATCTATACTTAGGCCGTAAAGCTCTTTGAGCCCGGTCAATACTTGCAGGGTTTAGTGTGGCTTCACCCAGAACTGAATTAAAGATCTCTATTGCCAGTAGCTTAGTGTCTTCTGCTCCCTCCGTTTCAGGGAGACCTCTAATTCGAAGGTTACACCTTCTCCCTCTGTTATCCACATCTAGGAGGTGCATAGATAGTTGTGTAGTCATCTTACAGTGGGCGTTCAGCTTCTGATTGACTCTTTTAAGCTCCGTTCCCATCTCAGCCTGCTCCCTTTCAACAGCTGACAGTCTCGTTTCTTGTTGGCGGAGATCCTCCTTGAGGTCCGCTAGTTCGTCTCGCACTGCTGTGCGGATCTGATCCACTACAGAAGCAAAGTCTTTTTTGATTTGCGTGGAGAAGTTGGAAAAATCAGATTTGGTGGGAATGTCTTTTAATTGTGTCCGGAGCTCTGTCGCTATCCTGTTTTCCTCTCTGTCCAGATCATCATCTGAAGAGTGTGGAGATATTCCCGCGTCTGAGGGTTCAGCGCCATCTTGCCCATTGTTGCGGATCTAGCGGGGAGAGGCAATAAGATGGTATTTAGTGTGCCTGTGTGCTCCGACCTGCCGTTTTTTGACTTCCCTGGTGTCTGAGGAGTTTTTTTCTTTGTTCGGTTTACCCATGTTTGGTATTATTAAGTAAGGGTTTGTACCGTGTATCACGGCCAGGTTGCGGGAGCCTCGAGATTACACATCCATCTCCATCAAGCGCTAGCCACGCCCCCCTAAAAACACCAGATTAAACTATGCATCATAAGCAGAGAGATGCAGCCCAACACATGCTAAATATGCTTGATCAGTTTAGTTGGACCCTCCAAATTTACACCTGTCAAAAGATAGCTAATGCATTCATGCCAAATTTAACTGCAGTGATTTAACAAAAAATGCCAGTTAACCTGCATAACTGAATTTAGCTTTCAGCAAACACTTGAAAACAATTGAAAAAGAAACAAGGTTTTTTGAAGGCCATAGCTTTGGTGACAATCAGAACCAAATTTAAGATTTGTTTATCTTGACTTGAGTACTTTGCTCGAGCCTGGGAACCCTTGTTTATTTGGTCATGGACTTGATGGCTACAGCACTTTCTTCACTCATTGCACATAAGACAGATACCAGTATCTCCTCTCCTGCCTCAGATTAAGCTTCTATTTCCTTTCCCAGGACACCCTCTGGTAGCTTGAGATCCTCACGAATATTACCGCCATCATCCAGAAGAGTCACGTATTTGTAACTTATCCCAATCACCTGGTAGTCTTGTCTTTTAATATGTGGAACATCCATGTTATGAGTAGATGGACATATATCCTCATCTTTCTTTCCACTGAAGATATCTATACCCAGGGCCGGCCCTTTAATGGGGCAGCTTTAATGGGGCAGCACCCTGGCAGAGGCGGCACTTTGCTGCTTCATGCAGCATTTTGTTTTTCACCCCAGGCGGCACTATGTCTTGGACAGCCCTGTCTATACCAACAAGGTGAACCTTGGCATGGCCGTGCTTCCCAGTCTTGGAAGTAGACATTTCAACGATCTTACAAGGGCGTCCCTTAAGAACCACAAATCCGGTCTTTTTGCAGAGTAGAACACTTCATGGGAAAAGTTGTGGATGCCCCTGCATCTCCAGTGTTGAAATCTGTATCATCTGCCATTTTGCTGGGTGTCTAAAGAGTACTTTCAACAACAAAAAAAGCACTCATTTGTGTTTTAAATGTGTCTGGGTGTCTCCTGTTTATTACATCACTTTGTGAGTTCAAATGCAAATTACCCATTTTCCATTGAAAAGTACAATCAAAAGGTATGTAAAGCCAACTTTTATTTATAGCAAAACACATATACATTTTAAAATCAGCACAGCCATGCACAGTATAAATCCAGGTGGAATGCGGGAGTTCTCACCAGGGCACCCATCAGAAATGGTGTGGCTACTTACAGGTAGTCAGGCTACTTACAGGTGGTCTGGGCCCCCACCTCTCCCATTCCATTTCTCCTTTTTGTTATTGCTCCCACATCACTTGCCATAACACCACTTTGCACACCCAGGACATGCCCCAGCACCTACATTGCACACCCAGGACTTACCCTAGCCAGCACCCACTTTGCACCGACAGGACATTATTAATATTTGCGTGGACACTTTTTTTTTTTTAATGTGTTAAAATTACTTTTTTGGATAGGGTTTTTTGCTGCATGACACACATCAAGCTACGGTGATGTCATAAACAGGAGATACCACAGACGATTTAAAAGATATTTTTATCTTAATTTATGTATTTGGCTGCAATTCTGCTAACACAATGTACAGATATTTTTTCTTATCATTCTCTACAGTAAGAGTATAAATAATATTAAGGTACTTTGTTAAAATTCCCTATAACAAAGCAGTAGGCCTCCTTCAACCTCTTGCTTCACATTCTAAACCTTAGGAAGCTGTGCACATTGACTAATTTATTGTTAATTTACTTCCAACTCATTCATTCAGTTATGATGGTTGGACAGATTTACCAAAATGGTCCACTTCATACCTGTTAGAGACCTCCCTTGTGTTGAAATAACTGCCACCTGACCTTATTTCTTATGGAAATCTTTCCAGGTATGCTAAACAGCGCTCTGTCCATAAATGGTTATCTACTGGATGCTGGTTGCCACGTTCCCTCTTGGGCAAATTACCAAAAGGGCAGTTTAAGAGAAATAGAGAACTGCACATATTAAGAGCAATTTATTTAGAATTTTGAGACTTATAGTAAAAAAAAAAAAAGAAGTTACAAATGGGGTACAGAAGAGATGTGGTACACAGGTGCAGTGTCAGGGTTGAGGGACTGAACAGCCACATGCAGAACCCTTGCTAATAGACATGTGCCTTTGTTTTCGTCCGAAAATAGCATTTTCGTCTGAAAAACGAATAACGAAAATGCTAAACTAACGAAAGCCGAATGAACGAATGGTTACTAAACAAAAATCATTCGTCCATTCGTGCTCTTGGCATTCTATAAACCGAAATAGAGTCGGTTTATAGAATACCAATAGCATTACATACATTCCATAAACCAACATAATGAACGACTTTCGGTTTATAGAAAGCCAATAGCACGAATGGATGGATGATTTTCGTTTATTAACCATTCGTTCATAGCATCACATGCATTCCATAAACTGAAAGTCATTCATTATGTCGGTTTATGGAATGAATGTAATGCTATTGGTATTCTATAAACCGACTCTCTTTCGGTTTACAGAAAGCCAATAGCATTACATACATTCCAGAAACCGACATTACATACATTGCATAAACCGAAAGTCTATAAACCGAATCTCTTTCGGTTTATAGACTTTCGGTTTATGGAATGTATGTAATGCTATTGGTAGTCTATAAACCGAAATAGAGTTCCCATTCATACAAATAGGTCAATTCGTATGAATGGGGACTCTATTTCGGTTTATAGAATACCAATAGCATTACATGCATTCCATAAACCGAAAGTCTATAAACCGAAAGAGATTCGGTTTATAGACTTTCGGTTTATGCAATGTATGTAATGCTATTGATATTCTATAAACCGAAATAGAGTTCAAATAGGTCAATTCGTATGAATGGGAACTCTATTTCGGTTTATAGAATACCAATAGCATTACATGCATTCCATAAAACGAAAGTCTATAAACTGAAAGAGAGGTTAAAATAGGTCAATTCGTACGAATGAATGAAACGAAAATAATGAACGAATTTCGTCTGAAACGAATGCAGTAATGAACGAAATTCGTTTTTTTTTTCGAAATAAATAACATTTTCGTCCGAATGGATGAAAACGAAACGAAAATATTAGTTTTGCACTTATATCTACGCATATCTACTTTTTAACATTCCATTACATTGTTGTGCATGGCCCAAACAGCAATTCACCAGATGATGCCATGATTCATGGAACAAGGCAGAATACCATCCAGGAGTAAAGGTAGGGTACAGGGCAGGTATACAGTCCTGGTAGTAGAACTGGACACAGCTCATGAACACTATAAAAACAGGTTTGTATCATATGATACAAAGACAGAAATTAAACAAACACATACAGAGACCTCTAGTGGAAAGATGTGGTAATTGCTACATATCTCATTTCCATTGCCAGCATATCACCTAATATCCATTGACAGCATATGAAACCCATAACAAACAGACTGCAATCATAACAGAAGGCTTACTCTGCATAAAATTACTAAAAGACATAAGATAATGTATGACGCTATATGAGAAAGAGACAAAAGATAATATAGTAGGAATACTATATACCTGACAGAATATAGTACTGCAAATGGCTCATTCCTATAATAAACATACACACTGCAATGTTTTATTAACAGATCCTTTTTGGAAAAAAACACTCTGATTCTGTAAATTAAATTTGCCCAAAGAGTAGGAATTTAAGAAATAAATTATCACCTGATCACATTAGAGATGTTTTTATAATAGATACAGTATCTAATTTTCTTTTTTCAAAATATAAATTTGTCTTTTTATTATTTTTTTCCATAAATTAAACATTTATATCACATTTCATTAATATATAAATTCAATAAAGTTATGTCTCAATATAAAAAAACTTGCTAAAACACAATGACATGTACATACATTATTTAACATTATTACATACAAACATATATGCCCAATTAGATACGGTATATATATCCTGTTTCACAATTCATTTGAAAACTAGAAAAGAGTGTAAGGAAGAGAGGGAGGAGGCCGAATCTACTATTTACATGCACACCAATGTCTACAGATCTCCAGGTATATCCAAATGTACGCAACAGATACCATATCTCTATTTTATATCTCTATTCAGTGTTCCCAATAAAGCGCACTTATGTTATTTCAGATATATATTTTTCCCATTCCTTCCCCCCATTTTTGCTGGATTTTTTTTTTCGATCTTCCATTTGTAGTTGGTGAGATATTTGATTTTTAGTAGCTCCCATGTTGGGATCTCCACATTTCTCCAATTTTTTGCAGAATCAGAATCTTTGTTGCTATTAATAAATGGGTAAGTCAGCTCCCCTCGTGCAGGACCTGGATCATTGTCTGTGGCACTATAAATGTATCTGCTAATTCAGACAGAAAACATGCAGACTCAACATTAGCAATCCGCATGCCACTAAAGCCAACCTTTGCGATTTTTGGCTCCACACTCCACAAATTTCCTCACATAAAATTGACATGTATATTATCAGCAGTGGAAAATAAAACTGTATTACAATTTTGGAACAAGCCTTCTCTAACTGTCTTTAAGGAGAAGCTCTTTTTTTGTTTTCAGTGTGCTGGTTGACTGCCCAAAATGACAAAATCCAACAGTTCTTCACGGACTGGAACCCCTATATAGTGTGCTACCCATAGAGACATGAACACACATCTTCTAAAACTCCCCCTGCGCTGTATTTAGCGCAAGGCAAGTACCTAGGGCGGCACTTGCCTTGTATGCCTTTAAGGGGCGGCACAAAACTCAAAAAAATTTTTTTTTTTAAAAAGAACACCTCACTTGCTGGCAGAGACGGTGGTGAGGGGAGATCGGAAGATCCCCCCTCACCATCACTCTGCCTGCCAGCAGGCTGCACAAGGAGCCGAACAGGCAGCACAGAGAAACCTCCATGCTGCCTGTTCGGGTCCCTGTACAGTGTGACTGGAAAGTGCCGACAGGTCACGTGACCAGCGCTCTGACGTCAGACACGCACCTGGTCACGTGACCTCTCTCCACAACCGCTGGGGAGTCGAACCGGCAGCATGGTGTCCTGCCACTAGCCACCAGGAAAAAAGGTAAGTCCTGCAAATTTGCAGGGGCATATTAATGGCAAATACTGGCATATTACTAGGCAAATTGGCAGGGGCATATTAATGGCAAATAATACTGGCATATTTATGGGCTAATTGGTTATTAATGGCAAAAGAATACTGGCATAATATTGGGCAGATTGGCAGGGGCATATTAAATGGCAAATACTGGCATTTTATTGGGCAAATTGGCTGGGGAAATTTTTTTATTTTATTTTATTTTTTTCCGTTGACACTCAGTATTGGCATTAGGTAGATGACTTGCCTGTAAATTACATCATTGTGTCTGCTCCCATATGTGGTGGGGAGATTCCTTATCTGTCTCCTCCCTTATTACTTAACCTTCCCTCCCCCCCTCCTTAATCAACCTTTGTGCGAATTAAATAGTGATTATAAATTAAGTTTTGCCTATAGCCTTCTATAATTCGTATGTAGCATCTCTAAAATTATGGGTGGGGTTTGTTGTTGATTTATTTATTCTCCTGCCAATTAATCCGGTCTCCCCGAGTCCCTATCCCACCTCCCCACCCTCCCTCCCCTTTCCCCCAGCTCCCCCACCTCCCCATCTCTATTAGTGAGGTGTGAAGGAACTTTGGGCCTTGGATCAGACATAACGTACATACATTTATATCATACTCACATGTGGACTACTGCTCCCGTTTCCCCCACCTCCTGCGTTCTTTCCGCTCTGGACTCCTGAGTGGGGATGTTTGATTCGTATATCTATATATAATTACCCCTCTCTCATTAATCTAGCTGGCCTTCCTTCAGAAAATTAACCCAATCATCCCATTGTTTGTACCCTTTGCTATTCAAATTGAATTGTGATATAATTCCTCTTTCCATTAAGCATTGCTCTATCAATTGTGATTTAATTTTTGCCCATATTAGATGTTCTGCGGTCTTCCAATTCCTGGCTATTTCTAGTTTTATTACTGAGAGTAGGTGGATTACAAATGGGGTTTCTTTCCCTGTTTTTTTTGGAAAGTTTAAATGGAGGAGTGCTCTCTCTGGTGATAGAGTCCATTCTTCCCCAATATTCCGGGATAGTTTCTCAGAGATGTTTTGCCAAAATGGCCTTATTATTGGGCAACTCCACCATATATGTATTACGTCTCCCTTCCTGTTGCCACATCTCCAACAGTTAGGTATGTTTGTCTCTGACATTTTTGCAAACGTTGTGGGTACTAGGTGGCATCTGTGCATTACTTTAAATTGGAGTTCATTGAGGTTTAGGCAATGTACTACTTTATAATTACAATATAGCACTCTATTCCATTCCTTCTCTTCAATTGTTAGATTTAGGTCTTTCTCCCATTTGCTTAAAGCAGTTGGTACCCTATAGTGTTTTATTGCCCTAATTAGGTCCAAAGCTTTGGTAGTCAGTTTATTGAGATCTGTTCTTCCTAATGTATCCTGTAAGATCTTTTGGGGTTTAGTAAGGGGGATGTCAATTACTAGTTCCCTAAGGAAACTTCTCACTCTCAGGTATTTAAAAATATCTTCACCGTTAAGGGAATATTTCACTTGTAGCTCCTTAAAGGATTTCATCACATTCCCCTCCATCAGGTCTGAGATATTTTTAATTCCCCTCTCCCCCCATTTCCTAAGGTCCAGGTTTACATTCAGGTTCTGAACAATAGACAGGGGCAAAAAGGGAAGTAGTCTATCTCCCAACCCTATTTTTTTTTTAATGGTCCTCCAGTTTCTGTAAATATGCGAGAGGGGGGAGCCCATCAATGTGTTTTCCCTCCATTCCACACATCTTTCTGGAGTCCAGAAATATGTTGGAAAATCTCCCACAAGTTTGTTTTCACCTAACTCCATCTCATACCAGGGTTCCTTTTTTGATCGTTCGTTTAATGTTACAAAGGTCTGGGCCAGTAGCGTTGCTTGTGAATATTCTTTTATTGAAGGCAGTCCCACCCCTCCTTGTTTCTTACTTTTCATTAAGATCTGTAAGTTTACTCTAGGTCGTTTCGAGGCCCTGATAAATCTGTTGAAAGATCCTTGAATAAGTTCTAGCCAGCCTTTTGGCTGGGGAATATTAATGGCAAATAATACTGACATTATTGGGCAAATTGGCTGGGGCATATTAATGGCAAATAATACTGGCATATTGGGTAAATTGGCTGGAGCATATTAATGGCAAATACTGGCATATTATTGGGCAAATTGGCAGGGGCTTATTAATGGCAAATACTGGCATATTATTGGGCAAATTGGCAGGGGCTTATTAATGGCAAATAATACTGGAATATTATTAGTCAAATTGGCAGGGGCATATTAAATGGCAAATACTGGCATATTATTGGGCAAAATGGCTGGGGAATATTAATGGCAAATAATACTGGCATATTATTGGGCAAATTGGCTGGGGAATATTAATGGTAAATACTGGCATATTATTGGGATTATTGGCTGGGGAATATTAAATGGAAAATACTGGCATATTATTGGGAAAATTGGCTGGGGAATATTAATGGCAAAATAATACTGGCATAATATTGGGCAAATTGGCAGGGGCATATTAAATGGCAAATACTGGCATATTATTGGGCAAATTGACTGTGGAATATTAATGGCAAATAATACTGGCATATTATTGGGCAAATTGGCTGGGGCATATTAATGGTAAATAATCCTGGCATATTATTGGGCAAATTGGCTGGGGCATATTAATGGCAAAATAACACTGGCATATTAATGGGCAAACTGTGGTATATTTAATATTTAAACTAACTGTTGCATATGTTAATGACAAAGTGACTGTGGCATGTTAATTGGTACCTGACAGTGGCTTATTTTAATTGTGATGCTGTGGCCAGAGGCGTAACTAGAAACCACCAGGCCCCGGTGCAAAAATTGCCTCGGGGACCCCCGACCCCACCATGCAACTCCACCCCAGAAATGCCACTTACATGCCTCCCAACTGTTCTGCTTTGTGCCTGGTCTTGTCTTATATCTAGGATGGCCTTATACCTATCCCATGCATGCTTAAACTCCTTCACTGTATTAACCTTTACCACTTCTACTGGAAGACTATTCCATGCATCCACTACCCTCTCTGTAAAGTAATACTTTCAATAGTCCCTGACCTTATTTTATATCTAGGATAGCTTTATGCCTATCCCATGCATGCTTAAACTCCTTCACTGTATTAACCGTTACCACTTCTGATGGAAGACTATTCCATACATCCACTACCCTCTCAATAACGTAATAGTTTTATTAGTCCCTGGCCTTGTCTTATATCTAGAATAGCCTTATACCTATCCCATGCATGCTTAAACTCCTTCACTGTATTAACCGTTACCACTTCTGATGGAAGACTATTCCATACATCCACTACCCTCTCAGTAACGTAATACTTTTAATAGTCCCTGGCCTTGTCTTATATCTAGAATAGCCTTATACCTATTCCATGCATGCTTAAACACCTTAACTATATTAACCTCTACCACTTCTACTGGAAGGCTACTCCATGCATCCACTACCCTCTAGGAAAGTAATACTTCCATTAATCCCTGGCCTCATCTTATATCTAGAATAGCCTTATGCTTACATTCCTTCACTGTATTAACCTCTACCACTTCTGCTGAAAGGCTATCCCATGCATCCACTACCCTCTCAGTCAGAGGCGTAACTAGAAACCTCCGTGAAGTTTGTTTCTTTCCTCACCTTTAACTTCGTTGCGTTGGTATACGGATGATATAAGCTTTAAGGCATGGGAAAATCAGGGTGTTTTTAAAATTTCACAAATCTATCGGACAGATTCAATGGTACCTTTCGATGAATTGAAATCAGTCTATAATATACCTCAATCAGAATATTATACTTATTTGAGGACTAAAGATCTGATCCATTCTAGGAATATACTCAATATCCCAAAAAATTGAGCAATTTTTCGATACCCAACATAATAAAAAGATACTTGCTAAAGTTGCGCATTTAGTGGAAGAGACAGTTCCAACTGAGAAGGATCACCCCTGGTTAAAATGGGAGACAGATCTGGGGATTTTATTTACACTATGAGACTGGCTCAAACAACAAATTCATATGGAAAAGTTTGTCCATAATTTGACGCTACAAGAAATTTTCTATAAACTGCGTTTTAGATGGTATCTAACCCCACTTAAGATGAGAAACATTTCAAGCTTAAACTCAAAATTATGTTGGAAATACCATAAATTTTATGGAAATATGTTACATATGTGGTGGTCTTGTCCCTCTCTCATGACAATCAAGAGTCCTTTTAGGCTACTAAACTTTGCATTGCAAAGAAATGGAAACATACAGACCCCACAAACTGGCAGGAGATTACGGTCCAGTAAAATTTTCAAATCTCTATGGAAGAAGGCTTCTTCCGATCCAATGACCAATACGAGCTTTTTAAAAAAAATCGTCTGAAATGGTTTGACATTCAAGATATGTACCTTTGTACATTGTCTGTCTGTTGACAGATATCAATTACCGTATATACTCGAGTATAAGCCGAGTTTTTCAGCACAATTTTTGTGCTGAAAAATGCCCCCCTCGGCTTATACTCGAGTCGGTGGGGGGGAAAAAAAAAATCTAAAACTTACCTCGTTCCTGCTCTGTCCCCCGGTGCTCTGAAGCTGCATGGCTGTGAGGGAAGCGTTGTGAGCTTCCCTCCAGCCGCGTGGTCAATAAAGTGTGTTTTTTTTAAACAAACTTTATTGACCGCGCGGCTGGAGGGGAGCTCACAACGCTTCCCTCACAGCCACGCCGCTTCAGAGCACCGGGGGACAGAGCAGGAACGAGGTAAGTGCTGGGGTCTGGGGGAGGAGGGTGGCATAACGAGCATACTAAGGGGCAATCTCCTGGCATATTGGGGGCAATCTCCTGGCATATTGGGGGCAATCTCCTGGTATATTGGGGGCAATATCCTGGCATATTGGGGGCAATATCCTGGCATATTGGGGGCAATATCCTGGCATATTTGGGCAATATCCTGGCATATTGGGGGAAATATCCTGGCATATTGGGGCAATAACCTGGCATATTGGGGCAATATCCTGGTATATTGGGGTAAATATCCTGGCATATTGGGGGAAATATCCTGGCATATTGGGGGAAATATCCTGGCATATTGGGGGCAATATCCTGGCATATTGGGGGAAATATCCTGGCATATTGGGGGAAATATCCTGGCATATTGGGGCAATATCCTGGCATATTGGGGGAAATATCCTGGCATATTGGGGGCAATATCCTGGCATATTGGGGGCAATATCCTGGCATATTGGGGCAATATCCTGGCATATTGGGGGCAATATCCTTGCATATTGGGGCAATATCCTGGCATATTAAATGGCATATTGGGGGCAATATTTACCAGTAGCTGCCTCATTTTCCACCCTAGGCTTATACTCGAGTCAATATTTTTTCCCAGTTCTTTGTGGTAAAATTAGGTGCCTCGGCTTATATTCGGGTCGGCTTATACTCGAGTATATACGGTATATGTCTGCCATGACACTTCCGTTGATTCCTACATTAGATTTTGCTCCACCCTCTTTCTCCCTAATGGGACGTTGCGCCCGGGTCTGCTCTTGTGGTGGTAAAAAAAAGTAAAAAAAAAAAAAGAAGAAAGGTGCAAAAATTGCCCTGAGGCCCCCTGACCCCACCCTGCAACTCCACCCCAGAAATGCCACTTACATGCCTCCCAACTGTTCTGCTTTGTGCCTGGCCTTGTCTTATATCTATGGTAGCTTTATGCCTATCCCATGCATGCTTAAACTCCTTAATGTATTAACCTCTACCATTTTTTAAGGAAAATGATTCCATTCATCCACCACCCTCTCAGTAAAGTAATATAACTTTTTCTGACCACAAAATTTTTTTTTCAAAAGCTTGAGGTGGACCCCAAATATATGTATATAACTAGCTTCATGTATACTTATATGAACTTTTAAATATTATATTCAACTATTTTCATGTAATAAAAATGTTATTGAAAAATTGTTCATTTCTTATTTTTATTACATTCCTCTGCACCCACATTACACCTATAGGTCTTAATACAGCACCATACAGTACCCACAGCACTTGGCTTGTACTCATATTGCACCCACACGATTTGGCATGCCACTGTGTAAATGTTATTTTGCCCCACAGAACATGCCACACTATCACTTTGGCCACAGCCAATTTGCCCATTAATATGCCACAGCCAATTTGCCCATTATGCCACAATTAGCCTGTCCATTAATATTCCACAGTGATTTTCCTCATTAATATGCCACTATTAACCATTTGCCAGTGTTATTTTGCCCATATGCCACTCATATTTTGCCCATTTGCAAGTATCATTCTGCCCATTTTCCACTCATATTTTGCCCATTTGCCAGTATTATTCTGCCCATTTGCCACTCATATTTTGCCCATTTGTCAGTATTATTCTGCCCATTTGCCACTTATATTTTGCCCATTTGCCAGTATTATTCTGCCCATTTGCCACTTATATTTTGCCCATTTGCCAGTATTATTCTGCCCGTTTGCCACTTATATTTTGCACATTTGCCAGTATTATTCTGCCCATTTGCCACTTATATTTTGCGCATTTGCCAGTATTATTCTGCCCATATGCCACTCATATTTTGCCCATTTGCCAGTATTATTCTGCCCATTTGCCACTTATATTTTGCCCATTTTCCAGTATTATTCTGCCCATATGCCACTCATATTTTGCCCATTTGCCAGTATTATTCTGCCCATTTGCTACTTATATTGCCCATTTGCCAGTATTATTCTGCCTTAATGCCACTCATATTTTGCCCATTTGCCAGAATTATTCTGCCCTTTTGCCACTTATATTTTGCCCATTTGCCAGTATTATTCTGCCCATTTGCCACTTATATTGCCCATTTGCCAGTATTATTCTGCCCATTTGCCAGTATTATTCTGCCCATTTGCCACTTATATTGCCCATTGGCCAGTATTATTCTGCCCATTTGCCACTTATATTGCCCATTTGCCACTCATATTTTGCCCATTTGCCAGTGTTATTTGCCAGTTATGTGCACCACCCCTCCCCTCCCAGTACTTACCCGTATGCTGCTCAGCCGTCTGCTCTGAAACAGTGCGTGCATGAAATACAGCCACCGGCGTCACTTCCGGTGGCTGTGAAGATAGTGGATGCGGATCTCCCGGCTGCTGCTTGATAGTGACTGTCTCCATGTGAGAGAGGAAATCCCAGTTAACTCGGTCAAAGGCTTTTGCTGCATCTAAAGCTATTATCATTGTTGGGTCTTTACGTCTATTGGTTAAATCTCTAAGATCTATTAAAGTTCTAATGTTATTAGCGGTCTTTCTGCCTGACACAAACCCTGATTGTTCCATATGTAGTAAAGGGGATACCTCTTTTTATTCTGTCTGGCAGTATTGGCAGTATTTCTGAGAAGATTTTAATGTCCCTGTTGATTAGCGAGATTGGACGATAATTTATTATCAGAGTGGAATTTTTATTTGGTTTAGGAATTGGGATCATATTAGCTTTAAGAAGTTCAGGATCCATTTGTCCCCTATCTACCATAGCGTCAGGTGGTCACTAACGTTTTCCTTCTTTTTGTAAAAATAACCTGCAAAGTTATCTGGGCCTGGGCCCTTTTTTTCCTTTGTTTTATCATTAGCCGTTCTTACTTCAGACTCACTAATAGGATGATTTAGGGCGCTAAGTTGTTCATTGGATAATATTGGTAATTGGTATATACCTGTATCCAAATATTCTGGTATCTGGATATCCCTGTTTACAGAATCCAGATAATACATAGCTTGGTAAAAGTCTGCAAAGGCATTCCCTATCTCCTCATATTGTTTTCCCTTTGTACATTATCTTAAATATCCTCTGGGCAGCATTCTTATTTTTATTATTGCAGTGAGATTTTTTATCTGTTCTGTTGCCTTTAGAATAATATATTTGGTTCCTTTTCTTCAAATCACTTTTGACTTCGTCCATTAATTTCTTATTTATTCAAGTCTTGATTTCATTTATCTGTATCATTAAGGGCGCTGTGGGGGATTCCTTGTTTTTATCTGATACGTTTTTTAAGATCAATCTATTGTTCTGATAACGAGGGTCCATCCAGTTTTTTTTTACTGCTCCTAACTTGATTAGGTATCCATGCATAACGCATTTATATGTAGCCCAGATCTTATCTGATATTTCTATATTTAGATTTTCTTTGACAAAATCAACATCTTTTGGATTTATTTTAAATTATCTTCTTTTTCTTTAGTCTCCAGGATGTGTGCTCGCCTCCATCTCTGGCCTCCTGTGTATTCCAAAAAACGACATTATGGTCAGCATGGTATTTTCATTATCGCAATTTTAAAATATGTTTTCAATATGGATAAATCCCCCAAAACGAAATCTATTCTTGAGTTTGAATTGTGTACTTTAGAACAATGCGTATAATCTCTGTGGCCCGGATAGAAGGCCCGCCATACATCATGGAGACAATTTTTTTTTATGAAGGATTTAAAGTTCTGAGCTTGCTTGACTATAGTTTTCAGTATTGTCATCCCTGTTGGGATGCTTTTATCTATACTCAGTTCTACCATTAAATTAAAGTCTCCGGCCCAGATAAGGGAGCCCTTTTGAATGTTGTTAACCTTTCCTATTATTTCATTAAGGGTACCCATTTTGTTAGTATTCGGAGCATATACGTTTATTATGGTATAGAAACATAGAAACATAGAATGTGTCGGCAGATAAGAACCATTCGGTCCATCTAGTCTGGCCAATTTTTTTTGAGTACTTTTATTAGTCCCCCGTTCCCGGTCTTATAGCTAGGATAGCCTTGTGTCTATCCCACGCATGCTTAAAATCCTTGACTGTGTTTACCTCTACCACTTCTGCTGGAAGGCTATTCCATACATCCACTACCCTCTCAGTAAAGTAATACTTCCTGATATTACTTTTATATAGGGATTCTGATTAATTTTACAAATTAGAGTGTTATATCTAGCTTCTTTATCATTTTCAGACATAAACTATTTGTAGTGATTCGGCCATCAATATTACTGTACCCCTTTTTTTTCTTCCTGAACAGGAGACAATTTTGTATCCCTGGAACCTCATCTTTTGTACATTTCCAATTCTCCAGTGGGTTTCCTGGATTTAGCATATTTCTATTTTTTCCTTTCTAAGACATTTTGTTAATAATCTCTTTTGTTTGGGGAATTTAAACCCTGAATATTTAGAGATACACACGTAACCATTATAAATTCTGGCCTCCTCCATCTCAAATGAATCCAACTGGGCAAACACATAAATTATACAAACATTTAAAAAAAAAAAAAAAAGATACACCTTGGGTACACACATAAATATCCCATATGATTTATATTTAACTGTGGGTGTGTGAGGTAGGAGGGCAGCCATACGGGAGGATATAGGAGGAGAAAAAAAGTATTTAATTTTGTGACCATCTATTCATCTTATATAAATATTTACTTACAGCTAAGTAAATCTATAGTATCTATCTAAAGTCTTGCCCCTATCTTTTACTTATCTATAATTTCCTGTGCAAAACCCAGTATTTCTTCACTCTCTTATTCCCATTAACTCAGCAATTCAACGTCTTGGGTGTGTTTCTGTACTATTCCTATTCTGTGTGATCTTAGTTACATCTATTTACTTTATATTCTATATAATTTATGGGTCCATGGTAAGATCTCACCTTGAATATGCGGTTAAATTCTCGGCGTCTTTTAAAAAAAATGACATTATGGAACTAGAGAAAGTGCAGAGGAGGGCTACAAAACTAATCAGGGGAATGGAAAGTTTTAGTTATGAAGAAAGGCTGGAAAAGATAACTCTGTACACGTTAGAGAAACAGCGGCTTAGAGGGGATATGATAATGTTATATAAATATGTACAGGGCCAATACAGAGGGCTTTCTAAAGGCCTGTTCATTAACAGGACAGTACAAAGAACAATGGGTCACCCGCTAAGACTTGAAGAAAAGAGATTTCGTCTACGACAGTATAAGGGATTTTTACAGTAAGGACAATTAAGATATGCAATTTACTGCCTGAAAAAGTGATTCTAGCAAATACCTTAGATGCCTTTAAAATAAAAAACAAGACATTTTGACCTTGTCTTTCCCTTGGTGACAAGAGATGTTTTGACATTTCTGGGGTGTTTGTGTTTAGCTATAATTTTCTTCTTTCTCACATACTGTACCCACACAAATTATATGTTGTTTTTTATCATCATAAGAATGGCTTTCATTAGGTACCATTATGTTCATCATATCTTATAATTTACTACAAAAAATCATAAAATATTATGAAAAACAAAAAAAACTTTTTATAAATTTGACCTAAAAAATAATTTATACATTCATTAAAAAATACCACATATAAATACCGTATTTGCTTGATTATAAGACAACCCCCACATTTTGGATCTTCTTAGGAAAAAAAAAAGTAAAGGCCTGAATATAAGACTACCATATGGGGAAAAAATTCAAAACCACTTTTTTTTCCCATAAAGCATTGTTTAATCATTAAAACATGTAAAAACTAGATGATCTGCAACATATAACATAAAAACATGTTTAAATAAAAACTATCAGAGGGAAAAACAACAGTTTTTGATTCTTCTTTTTTTAATCAATGATAACTGGAATGATATTGTCATCATCATCTTCCTCCTCCTCATCTTCTCCTGTGTTTGCAGTGCTGCTCTGTGGTGTGTCCCACAAGATATCATCCTCTGTGCCATCTGTGGCATTAATAATGCAGCATTTCTTGAAGCCTAGAACAATGCTGTCAGCAAAATCAGGCTCCAGGCATGAAGTACCCATTCGCATAAAAGACTGATAGAAGGCTTCTTAATTTTTCCTGTTGAAGTCAGAGCGTGATCATCAGAAAGGAGCCATGCGTTGTACGGCCTTCTTTAATGGACTTTAAATGGCTTGTTAACCACAACATCCAACACTTGTAACTGTGAGGTCATACCTCCAGGGATGATGACCAAATCGGTGTTCATCTCTAAAACCTGCTTTTTAACATTTGGGGTTAAATGTCCTCTGAATGCATAAAGGACAAGCATTCCTCTTTTCTTGCAGTGGATTCCTTGCTGTCTTCCCCAAACAACTTTAAGCCAGTCTATTAGTAGGCGTTCTTCCATCCACCCCTTCTCTTGAACTCTGACTATCACTCCTGATGGCAGGGTTTCTTTCGGCATGGTTTTCCTTTTCAGGATAATGTATGGTGGAAGTTTTGTTCCATCTGCAAGTGCTGCCAGCATAACTGTTATTCTGGATTTCTCATTGCCAGTGGATTTAATGAGGACTGACTTCACTCCCTTCTTGTGCATTGTTACATTGCTTGGCATGTCAAAAAACACTGGTGTTTGATCAGCATTACAGATCTGACTGAGAGCATATGCATGCTTTTTCCTCAGAGTGATCACAAAGCGTTGGAAAGAGAGGAGTTTTTCACTGAAGTCAGTTGGCAGCCTTTGTGCTAAGGTTGTGCGTCGCCTCAAAGCCAAACCATTCCTCAGCATCATCCTTCTGCACCATCCCATGCTAGCTTTAAATTCTGTTATTTTTAACTCTCTTGCAATCTCCAGAGTTTTTATTTGCATAGCTTCTCTGGTAACAGGATAGCCTATGCTAAGCATTTCACTGACAAACTCAGCTATCCGTTTGTCAACTTCTTCATGTCCAACTTTAGGGCCTCAAAAACCTTTTCTGGTGGAATGCGCATTCAGGAGTTCTGTCTTCTGTGCCCTCCATCAGTGTAATACTCAGTGACGTCGTACTTTCTGTCAGCTACACAGTTGCTGGTTTCTTCTGCCTCATTGATGACCATAATTTTAAAATTGGCATTGTAGCTTCTACGCATGAATATGCTACCAGTAGCTTTTCTTTTTGCTTTCTCTACTGGTGCCTCTCTTGGATGTGGGAGTTGCCAGGCCACTTGAACAGTCTCCTCTAGATGTTGAAGGAGTTGCACGGTCGCTTGGACACTCTCCTCTGGATGTGGACGGAGTGGAAGACATGATGGCAATTTAAAGTGTAGAATAAAGTACCAGTATGATAGGGGATGGCAGGTTTGCTGTCTGGTACTGTAAAACCAACACAAAAAGAAGACACTAGTCATGCTATTCTGTTACTGTATATCATGTGTATCTCTAAAGTGTTTTCACGGTAATGTTATTTTTATTCCAAATAAATGTATGGTACGTCACGTACCAGTACCTTTAAACACTACCAGCATAACTGTACTTTTTTGGAGCAATGTACATATGGTGTACTGTTGAATGAAATGGGCCATATGAGTGAAACTGACACTCACTCATAAGAGCACTTACACTCTGACAAGCACTTATGATATATGCACACTCTAACATGCACTCACCTGCACACTTACACTATGACACGCACTCATCTGCACAACTACTCTGACATTCACTCATATGCGCACTTACAGTAAAATCTGCTACTCACTCATATGCACACTTACACTCATATGCACACTTAAAATTTTACACTCAGACAGATGTGTAAACACTAATGTAGGGGTAGTACTGGGGGGGGGGGTAGGGCTAGGGGTAGTAATGTGTGTGTAAATGTGTAAAGTGCTTTATTTATTTTTTTTACTTTCAAATTACAGACCTGGCTCAGAGATGAGTAGCACATCTGTAGGAACCACATCTCCCATGATTCTCAGTCACCCTTAAGGCAGTCTGGGAATCATGGGAAATGTAGTTCATTGATGTGTTCCCCATCAATGAACTACAAACTGGTAGGCAGGGCTATATTATGGCATGCTGCATCACGCAGCATTAACTTAGTAAAAGAAGCGGAGTCACGTGAGCGCTGCGTGACCCACGTGACTCTGCTAGGGGCTGAGACTTTATCTGCAGTGAGCCTGTCTTCGAGCTCACTAGAGATAAAGTTTCAGCTTCTAGCGCAGGTCACGTGGGTCACGCAGCGCTCACGTGATTCTGTTTCTTTTTTTTACCGTTTAATTCTTCATCCGCTTCCACGGAGCTCCCTAGGCGGCAGCTGGCTAGCTGACAGGCAAGGAGGAAGGCAAGCAAGGATCATTGGAGGTAAGTGGTATCAGAGGGGCTGATCTGAGGTCTGAAAATGTGATGACCCCGATTATAAGACTTCAGACTTTTATTTCTGAAAAAAACCTTGTCTTATAATCGAGCAAATACGGCAGTTTCTAAATTTTGTCCTGAGTTCAAAAATATCCTTGTTTCCATGTTTTTCTGCAGTTTTTTTGCAAGTTATAGGGCAAAAATAGTGGGCGGGTTTCCTACAGTGACTTTTTGACCCAAACCCTAAATTTAACCCCAACACTATCCCTTAATATATTCTAATTTTCATACAATTGTTACCCTATCCCTTCTAATTTAATTGTAACCCTAAGAACTATTCTAGACTTTAGCTAATTTTTTTTTTTATTGCAATGTTGCTGACTGCCTCTAGGACGTTCTACCCACAAGAGGGCAGCAGCCATATTGGAGGAGCATGCTGCCCCAGATTGAAAATTTCGGTGCTGCTTAATGCCTTGACATTGAGGCAATAGAGCAGTACTGTCAGAGCGGTTTACGCTAAAGTTGATCACAAAAACCACTCATTCCATAGCAGGACGTGTCAGGCACGTCCATTGTCGGCAACAGAGTTGCAGGCTGGATGTGTCAGGCATGTCCATTGTTGCCAAGGTGTTAATGAGCCGGAGCATAGAGGGCTATGCATGTTAGTATAGGCATTAATATCTATTTAGTGCTTGTTGATCCAAGGAGAAATCTGATTTCCATTTGGAGTCAAAAAGGGATTTTTTACCCCGCTGAATGCAGAATTGGAAATTGCAGGGGTTTTATTTGCCTTCTTTTGGATCAACAGCGGTAAACATGGGATAAGAAAAGGGTTGAACTTGATGGATGCAAGTTTTTTTTCAACCTAAACTACTATGTAACATCTTGGGTGTATTTTCATTCTATTCTTCTCCTGTGAATTCTTACTCACATATATTTTAATTTATAACTTGTGGGGCCATATCACTCTCCACTTCCTTTGTTTCTCTTTCTTTGTGCAAAAACCAAGTTGTTTATTATCTCTATTACTCCCAGTACCCCTATATTATCATTAGATCAACCCCTTTAGTATATATCCAATCCATTCAACTTTACTTGGGAGAAAAAAATAAATCCTGTGCCTATTTCCAATCCACCTTCTCCTTTACCTCCCCCTTACATTTTATGTAAATGTATTAATCAATATTCTATTTAAATCTTTCTCTTTCTGTTTCCTACATCACCTTTCTAGAACATATCGTAGCCTATCCATCCTCCACTTCCCCTTTCTCCCCCCTCTCACCCTCTCTGATGCCCCAAGCCATTACTCTCGCAAAACTGTCTACCCACCTCCTTGCACCTTCTTGGGTTCTAAGGACGTGTCTAGTGCCATCTTTCTGTATGATTAGACAAGTTAGGTCAGTATCTAATTATAAGGTAGAAACATAATTTTTTTTTTATGTTGCATTTTCTTCCCAAGAGTACTGAAAGCATAGGGATGCCATCCAGTCAGTAGCGGATTCTACATATGAGCAGCCGCTCTGTGTATTTCTGGGGTTTGTGTGCTCCGAACAAAGAGCACACAAACCCCGGTAAGACATCCGGGATACAGACGGCAGCTGCAAATTCGGCAACAGTGTCACTCACTCTGTTGCCAATTCGACAAGCCCTAAAAGTATATGAATTTTCGTATACTTTTAGTGCTTGTCGAATTGGCAGCAGAGCGTGTTGCCAAATTCGTAGCTGCCATCGGCCCCTCGGATGAACCGCGTATTCTTCTGGGGTTTGTGTGCTGGCTGTTCGCAGCACACAAACCCCCGGAAATACACAAGATACAGCGTGCCTCTGAGTGATTTGCGTGCTCCGGACTTTGTCATTGTAAAAGGTTTCAATAAGACAAACACCACTTACAATTCCCAGATATCCCATCTGCAAGACGACCAGTTGAACACTGTGAGGAAATACCTGTGCCTGTGTTTACTGAGCTACCAGAGATTGATGTTGAAACCCTCAGTATACCTGCTTCTACAGATGATGAAGATGATGCTCTGACCGAATATACGCCATCTGTTGCATATTCCCCCACTGCACATAAAACTTGGGTTAATGAAGCAATTTGTCAAAGCTCTTGATCACACTGGAAACTGCTTCAGCTATATATGGTCAACCTTTTCAAGTCTCAGTGGCGAGAAGAAAAGGCAGTGTGAAGAACCAGGGGAAGCATTAGGAATGTAGGCGCTTCTAGGCCACCTCTGTCAGCAGGTTCCCCATTGACTCTCCTTGCTAAAGGGATTAAAAGTGTCTGGTGCCGTTGCCCCTGCTCCTTGTGTCCCGATTGTTGGCTGTTTTAGAGGTCCCCTCCGATTGGTGCCTTGCCAAGCCAAATTATGCAATCTGCAAGTCTAACTCTTTACTGTCAACATTACCTTTTGTTCATTCAAGCGTTATCTGATCTTTTACTGTATAAAGAGTCTGCTATTCCCTGGAATAAAGTTCTTGTTTCTTCTGCTGTACCTACAACTGTGCCGTGTGTGATTCTTGGGGACAAAGAGCAGACGAGGCTTGAATTATTTGGGACTCTGGTTGATATCCATTGCAGGCTAGGAGAAAAGTAAACCCGGGAGGAGACGTCTCTGTACACTGGTGGCAGCTTCAGGATACTCCTTGAAACCAAGCCTAAGCGGATTATTACAGCAATTGTGCCCAGGAAACTACGATGGTAGAAATTTACAAGACATTGAGTGTGGCGGCCCTGCAGGACTTGCTAGTCTGCAAGGGACAAGACCCCACTGGACTAAAAAAGAATAAACTCATTGCCACACTGGTGGACCTGGAGCAAGAGGAAGAGAGGCCAAGCAGCCCGATGGATCACAATGCCCCTTTGGACCCTGTACCCAGTGGATCTAGGCCTTCCCCACCAGAGCCGGATATTATTACCCTGATGGTCCAGAGCCGCTTAGCTGCATATGGCCCTAACCCTCCCTTCGAGGTAATTGATCGGGTGACGCAGATGGTGGAGCAAGAGAGGGCAAGCAAACTAATGGCCAGTTTGACCGTTCAGAGCACAGCCTCTGCCTACAGCCTCAAAGTAACCCACCAATCCTTTAAAACCTTTGATGATGCTATTGGGGATTTTGACAGATTTCTGCAGGACTTTGAGAGACAATGTCAGCTCCATCTGATTCTCCAGGGAGAGTGGGTCCCTATCTTGGTAGGCAAGCTTTCTGGGAGAGCCGCAGAAGCATACCGGGCCATCCCTGATGAGTGGAGCAGAGACTACCCAGAGGTAAAGAAAGAGACTGGTGGCACGTTATGCCATTACCCCGGACAGACGGAGGTTCCAGGATACTAGAATGGGCGCTCGAGATACCCATGCGGAATGGGCACACCGTCTGAGTGGAGCAGCCAAAAGCTGGATGCAGAGATGTGGCGCAGTAACAGCCAAGGTAACCCTTCAGCAAATCATCCTGGAGCAGTTTTTTCTTCACATTGCTAGTGATGCCCGAGACTGGGTGCAGGGTCAGGATTCTAGAATGGTGGAGGACGCAGCTCTACTGGAAGATAAGTATGTGGACATCCGTCGACCCCCCACCCATCCCCCACCCTCCTACAGCTACAGGACAGGTCCCCCTTGTTTCCCCGACAGCTCCCCCGGTACCTCAGCGGCTGTCTCCTGCTCCCATGCCTCGTAATCCACCTCCCCCATTTTGACCCGTATGAACCCCACTGGCTGTTTCCAGTTCCGCTGCCCCCCTCACGGGCATCTCCGAACCCTACCCCCTTTCTTCCATGCCAGACTTATTGTGTGAGTCAACCCCTTGAGTCTTCCAGTGAAGAGATGACCACCTATGCAGAGGAATGCTACCCTCCAGAATGTACATTGGAGTCCCACGGATGGGGGCCCCACAATGAAGTGACCTTGCTGCAGCAGCTAAACATCGACAACAGAGAACACCACTATCAGCTGGTCCGTCTCAATGGCAAGCTACTCGAAGGGCTTCGAGATTCCGGAGCTACACTCACGATTGTGCAACTCCAGGCATTGCAAGACACTCGACCACTGGATTACAAAGTGGATGTCCGAGAAGCCGGGGGACAAGTATATGAGCTGCCTATGGCCCGCGTTCACCTAGACCTGGGTGCCGGGAAGGGCATAAGGGTGGTTGGCGTCATACCCAGCCTCCCTGCTGATGTTTTATTGGGCAATGATTTGGGATGGCTCGAAAGCCACTTTGTGTCCCTGCCCCAGTGATCTCGGATCCCAAGGAGTGCCAGGCAGTCACTCGGAGCCAAGTACCAGCCACCACCAAGCCAGCCCAGGGGGCCCAGGTAAGTGATAGCCCTTACCCACCAACCCTTGATGAACCACTTCCCTGGCCCCCCCCCCCCAGATGACTTTAAGACTTTGACCCTGACTGATGCCACCTTACGTAGGTATTGGGAAAAGGCTGACTCTGGGGAGATAGGCAATAACTCTGATCAGATTGTGTGGAGGGACGGTTGTTGTATCGTTCTACCCCTGGGTAACCTCAAGGCCAAGTAGCAGTATCCCGACTCTAACTTGTGGTCCCTGTTCCCTATAGACTTACGCTGCTCACCTTAGTCCACAAAGCCCCCTTAGCTGGACACCTAGGTGTCCGCAAAATGATCCATAGGCTGACCCAAACGTTCTTCGGGCCAGGGTTGTCCCAAACGGTAGCAACCCATTGTCGCACCTGTGACATCTGCCAGCGAGTGGGTAAGCGTAATGATACCTCCTGCATCCCACTCCAGCCCATGCCCCTTATAGGCGAACCCTTCCAGTGGGTCGCAGTAGATATTATTGGACCCCTTGTCAAGCCCAGTAGAGGTGGGAAGAGGTATATCCTCACGGTGGTAGATTTTTCCACCCGGTATCCCGAGGCCACAGCACTGACCAATATCACTGCCGAAAGCATGGCGGACGCCTTAATAAAAATATTTACCCGAGTCGGGTTTCCCCAAGAAGTGTTGTCCGACCAAGGCACCCAATTCATGTTGGAACTGCTTAACCAACTTTGGAAACTATGTGGAGTAAAAGCGATGCACACCACCCCCTACCACTCTCAAGCGAACGGACTCTGTGAGAGATTCAGTGGAACTCTCAAGCAGATGTTGCGGACGTTCGTGGCTCAGCACACTGACTGGGAGAAGTTCTTGCCCCATGCCCTCTTTGCCTACCGGGAGGTTCCCCAAGCCTCAATGGGATTCTCCCCACTTGAACTCCTGAATGGGAGACAAATTAGGGGGCCCCTCAACATACTCCGAGAGTTCTGGGAGGGTAAGACGGATCATCCCTAGACCCCGGCTATAACTTATATGGTGGAGCTATGGGAAAAGTTAGCCAAGTTAATGGCGCTAGCGTAGGAAAACCTACAGGGTGCCAAACTGTCCAAAAGGGGTACTATGATTAGGGTACCCGGCCCCGAGAATTCCTGGTAGGACAAAAACTACTAATTCTCAGACCCACCAGGCAGAATAAACTGCAGGCAGCTTGGGAGGGCCCCTATACCGTCCTGGAGCATAAGGGGGAGACCACGTATGTCGTGGCTAAGGGGGCCCAGCACCCAATCACCCGGCTTAGTCATGTCAATGCCCTTAAAGCTTACCAGGAGAGCGTAGCAAACATAGCCGCCATCTGTACCGCGTATTCTACTAAAGGGGGTGACCGGGCCATTCCCGACCTCCTAGCGGACAAAAAGCAACCCAGTACCCTAGAGCAAGTTAAGGTTTGGCCCCAACTCACCCCCTCAGAACGAGCCCTTTTACAAGCCTGAGCTCCAATGTTTTCTTCCCTTCCCGCTACTACCCCATTAGCACAGCACTCTTTGGAGACCCCAGGGCAGCAACCCTTCTGCCAGCCGGCATACAGAGTCCCCGAGGCGGTGAGAAGCCATATCAGACAGGAATTAGAGGAAATGAAAACTCTCGAGTTATTGAACCCTCGTATAGCCGTGGGCCTCCCCTGTAGTACTGGTCCCTAAAAAGGACGGGACCAACTGCTTCTGTGTAGACTACAGAAAACTCAATGACCGCACTGTTACTGATGCTTACCACATGCCTAGGGTGGACAAGCTGTTAGACAAACTCTCCGGGGCTACCTGGGTCTCTACCTTAGATCTGAGTTGGGGTTATTGGCAAATTCCCTTAGCAGCGGATGCTGTCCCCAAGTCCGCATTCATCACCCCATTCGGTCTGTACCAATTTAAGGTTGTGCCGTTCGGGATGAAGAATGCCCCTGCCACCTTCCAGAGGTTAGTCAATCAGTTGTTGGATGGGTTACAGGATTTTTCTTGTGCCTATCTAGACGACATTGCTATCTTCAGCGGGTCGTGGGCAGGGCCATCTTTAACGCGGGGCAAACGGGGCAGCTGCCCTGGGCCCAGTTACTCCTGGGGGGCCCAAGGCAACTGTCCCGTTTGCCCCCAGGCCCTGCTTCCCGGTTCACAGCGCATTGCGCTTGTGAACGTTTTTTTCTAGCAAGCCGCATCCGCTGGATGTAATTATTATAATTACTACCATGCAGGATGTTTTGCTGTCTGATTTGGAGAGGCAATTTGGTCCCCTTGACTGTAATAAATCTATAACACTTTAGCTAAGGACATAGGGAAAGAAATACAACAACCCCCCAGAAAGTTGAGATACTGAATTGTTCTCATAAGTATATGGTAACTACAGTCCCCATGATGAAATTGATGTTCTAAATGTTAACCATGGTCTACAGTTCCAATGATGCTCAGCCAACCCAAATGGTGATGCTGGCATAAAAAACATCTCTGTTGAGTTGAACCTGAGTCCCCTTGACCAGAAACATGGTAGAAAGGGAGGAAGAAAGCTGCTATTAGCCCCATAGGAGTTACAATTTACTCCTTCAGTTAGCTTAGGTTTAAAAACAGCTGAGGATCTTGCAGTTGGCATTAAATGCCAGTGGAAAGAATGGAAGAAATTGTGTCTTCTCATGCATTTAGCACTATTAGAAAAATAAAGAAATAATATTTTATATTTGAACATTAATTAAAAACCAGGAGAAATCTTTTTTGGACTTGTGTAAAATTGTATTTTTATAATTTGGGTGTCAGTTGTCCTATAAAATCAGAGACATCTTTGCAACTTTAAAATTTTATAAGGACACCACTATGCAGAGGCGTGTTGTGCTATTACACTTAATAGTAATGGTTAGGTCATTCATAAGACATATAACCTTATCAGCTCCAGATCTTCCCTTTTACTGTGCATTTCCAGAAGACATAAGGATGTTTTAATGTAATGCAGGTAACTTTACCTGAATGTAGTTTTCCTACAGTGATGAGCTCATTCAAGATTGTCACATGACAGCCAGTATCAAAGGCATCAGGTGCTTACTTTGCCTTAGTCATTTATGACTAAGCCACACCCTTAAAAAAAAAATAGTTTTAAGAATGCGTGACCTTTACACATTGCATAGTCCATAGAACCCTCACAAAGAAAAGGTATAAGCATCCAGCATGGTAAAAGGGGTCACAGTCTGCATCCCACTTGTTTTCTGCCCCTCTTATCAAGAATGGAGGCACATATTACTATGGAGCCTGCACAGTGCAGTATAATGAAGACCAAAACAAGCCTTATTGTGCAGTCTTTAAGGCTTTGTAGCACTGTTCGATTATACTACACATCACTGTGCTCAGCTTAACCTGTTACTATAACTTATGATGTCCAGGACATCTTCTGAAATGGCCGAACACATGTCCAGACCAGGGACGCATAAGCCTGGGCTTATAATTGAATGGTTGGGTGCGTAAGCAGTGAGCTAAAAATATGTTTCCACAGGAAGCTGTAGAGAACACACCCTAGACCAGGGGTGGGCAATTAATTTTTACCGGGGGCCGCATGAGCAACCCGAGCACTGCTGGAGGGCCACATCGACTATATTTCAATAAAATTTTGCTCAATATTATTTTTGATATACCGTAAGATAAATAATAATAATAATTTCATTTAACCTAACTTAACTTTATACAAAAGCAGATTGCTTTTGATGGTTTTATTTAAACTCTTAATCCTTAAATATTTATATTAGGCTATGTGAAATTGAAATAAGAAAACAAAAACAATCATTGAATCACTGCAATTTATTTTTAACTTGTTCACACTTTAACTTATGAATGATAGTGTGATATGTGAAAATAAAGTAATATGATCACCCTTAAAGTGTACACTTATAAAAATACTTATTTTATTCCAAAAATTCCTTGAAGTCTTCCAATACCAAATATCTCCACAAAGGGTTAACATGCAAAATAAAACAATAACAGGGAGAACATAGTGTGACCTGTTTTAATAGAAAATATACTTTTACCAATTACTCATGCAACTTACTCCATACTGAATATGTTAACATATCACATTATTACTAAATATCTATCTTTCTTTGTTATTCTTTTATTATTTATATATTTTTATTTTATGTTGCTCACCCTAATATATATGTTTGTACACTTACACACACACACACACAGTCACACTTACACAAATACACATTTAAACACACACACAGTTACACTTACACACACACACAAATACACATTTAAACACACACACACACAGTTACACTTCACAAATACACATTTAAGCTTACATAAGCTTACAGACGCACAGACTTTTAAAAAAAAGTTATGTTACATGCCCCTCTCCCTGCTCATTTACCTGTTATGTGCAGACAGGGGTGGTCCAAACAGTGGGTGCCTCTTCTTCTGAACACTAAGATGTTATCTGACACCTGGTGCTATGATGAGCGCGAGGGGTCAGAGCATCCACCTCTCGCGCTGAGCTCATTCCCATGTGCCCTACGTAGGCGTGCCCACTGAGGCCGGATGTCTAATGCACGGGGAAAAGGCGCCCGCATGCAAGAGCAAAGAGCGCGCTGCTTTTAATCTTTTTGACAGCAGCGCCTGCTCTGCACGCGAGTGCCCCATCGACGCCCCTCTTCTCCCTCCTCTTCGTAGCGCCTGGGCGCGGTGCACCCCGTGCACCCGCCCAGAATCGGCCCTGCACACGGACATACGTCCATAAATAACACTTTTCAAAATAAAAGCAGCAAAGTTGTATTGCACGAACGACATAGATGTTTTTTTTAAATTTATTTTGTAATTTATGATTGGCCTCACGCAGGCCGGACAGGGACGCACAAAGGGCCGGATGTGGCCCGTGGGCCGTAAGATGCCCAGGTCTGCCCTAGACAGTTAGGGTTTCCAGTTTTTTTTTAGGGTTACCAACAGAAAGCAATAAAGATAGAAAACAGATGGGAGGGTGACTCAGAAATTTAAAATGTACTGGAGTGTAAATTAAGTCTAACCGAGATCCTTAAGTTGCACATTATGAACAGAACGGATCCACCGATAAGTTTTGTCCATAAGGAATTTTCGGAATGTGAGACAGGAAAAACAATTAAAATTAAAGAGTGGTTAACAAATATGAATTCAGTTAGCAAAGTTTGCCACTGTTTGAGCATAGTAGAAATACAATTTAAACTTCAGAATAGATGGTACTTAGTACCAGAAAAACATAAGAAATGATATCCCTCTCGTCAGAATCTATGCTGGAGGTGTGCCATTGCCACGGGCTCTTACACACATATTTGGTGGCACTGCCAAGAGATAAAAAAAATTATGTCGACTGACCCATAGTATCTTAGTACAACTTAATATTCACCCAATTCCATTCGAAATGGAAGTTTTCTTATTACAATTAAGCTGTCCGATTCTTGAAGCAATGGAAAATGTCATATTAATCCATATATTTTTAGCAACAAAAATTCTGATTTCCAAATTATGGAAAAAATCTGAAATATGAAAAAGATGAAACCGGCAGTCCAGGGCTATATTCAAAGCATCAAAATATTTATTCCAAAAGCCACAAACAAATGAAAAGTGACGAGTGCTGGACAAACAATGAAAAACTTAATATCTACTCAGGAGTGTATAAAAACAGGAAAAAAATGCTTTGGGTAACTAAGTCCTTGCTCAGAAATAGATAAAGAAAGAGAGAAGAGAGAAGGAGGGAGGGAAGAGAGGAAAAAAGAGTTGTATTCTTCTCTCTAGGTAAAACCTAAAGATTCCCATTGATTTGGATAAAAATAGGGCTCTCAACGTCCATTGTGCTTTTCCTTTTCTTTTTTTAACTATAAGTTCAGTAAAGTCTGTCTATTGAAAGTATGGCTCAGACCATGGCAAAAGAATACGCTGGAGAATGGAAATTTTATCCTTTGGGCCAAAAGCCTTTTATATATTATCCAAGTATTGTTATATTCTTTTTTTATGACATGAAACTTAATAAAGATAATTAAAAAAAAAAAAAGTACTAATAAAGCTATAAAACCATGAGTGAAAGCACCTATTTGCCAGGCTTTTAAGAATAGTGTGTAAAGAAACCCCTCAATCAGGTGACAATGTTTTTAAGAAATAGATCGAATGGGACTATATTTGGAGAAGTAATTTATTTGTTGCCCCTTCTTGTGAATATTATGATCAGATTAACATGTGGTACATCTTTTCCAATGGCAAATGGTTTCCCCTACATACAATGTTTTACAACTGATGAATTTATTTATTTTGAAGATCTTGAGGTTTTAGATGGTATCATAAAATAATGATACTGATGTTAGCAGGTTTTGGAGTCTAACAGCCAGATCAGAAAGGGCTTCTTCCAGAAGTAGCCACTCGTCACATGGGCTGCGTTTTAAGTGGCAAACTGGTTTGAAGCAGAGCTGAATGACTTGAACACAAGTTAGAAGCGCAGCCAGACAAGCCAAGTTCAGTGGGTAGGAAAAGCACTGTATGACCATGTCTTCAAAATAGTCATTTGTGCGCTTAGGTGTTTCACCAGGTCTCTGGATAGTGGTTGGGTGAGTATTAAGATCATTTGCTTTTCTAAGGCATCGATATGGAAAGCCTATCTCTCTGAACATGTCCCAGAGTATGTCTATGTCAGGGCCTTTGCCAAGTCTGGTTGGAGTCTCAGTGCAAGGATGGATGAAGAGTCTATTTGCATTTTACAATTACAAAGCCTTTCTATCTGAACATATGCCAGAGTATGCCTGCTTCCTATTTGAAGTCCTCAATATTGCTGCAGTTCCTCCTAACCCATAGTTATTGCCCCAAAGGTATCTTCATTTTTTTTTTTTGGGGGTGGTAGCTACCCCAGTTTTGTAGGCTATTTGTAAGGGTGGGTTTTAGGAATAGAGTAGTCACTACATGGTGGTTGGTACCAAATCTTAAAGTAAGGTTTAGAAAGACCATTTCAGATGGATCAGTCACTGGTGTAAGTTGATGTGATGTAAACAAGATTTATTAGATACAAAAAAGCAGCAAATCTTTGGGTACAGCAGAGACTTGCCATGTTTTTCGTGTTTGCTAATGCTTATTCATAAGTGCTAACCAAATGTGTACAAAACATTTAAAAAGTGCAATCAATAAAGTGCAATTAGTGCAAGAAATAATAAAGCAGTGTGCACAAAAGGGAAGGAGAGAAGGGAATAATTATCATGTCCACAGTACTTAAAACACACACCTGGTAGGCATGTATTGCACATGAACCCAAAATGGCATTGATATGAAGAAGACGGAAAACAAAGTCCGATTAATCTAAAATAACGCGCAATTTTAAAATTTTGCTAGACCTACTAAAAAAACCCAGGAAACAATCCCCTGAAAAAAACCATCTGCAGCGATTATTGTAGCTTCCTACAGCAAAACTAATCTGATGAAGTTTTAACAAACAAAAAGAATTGGGACAATCGTGGATCCTCCTCCGTATTGTGAAATGTCTGCTCCTGTCTCACAGGAGCGCAGTTTGTGAGTTCATACTATTTATTCCTTATATTCACATGTGTTTGTTACAGACATATTTGAAGTAGGAGTGTGTTTCTTTTATTTCATTTTGCAGTGGTGGACACAGGGATAACCTCTCCATACACAACATGTTTGCGCCTGTACCACAGGAGCTTTTCCTGCGAGTGAACACTGCCTTCTAACCTTTGTGAAGCCCCCCATACCCACTAACAATGGCCTCATCTAACAGTGGGGATCCCGCTGGAAGTCCCTGAAGCGGGATCGCATGGCAGCAGGAGGCTGCTTGCCACAGTGGAAACGCCAAGCATTATTTTTTGGGGGTGTGTGGGGGCTCTAGGACTTACACCCCCAGTCCTCTAGAATTATATTAACAGGGAAATAGGGAATAACTGTGTTTTGTGCCAAACTGCAGTAACAGTGGTTTAACGGATATTGCTTCTGCAGTCCCCTTAGAATCGCACATTATTCTGTCAGACATACTCAGGGATATGTACAGAGAGAAAGGCATTTGCATGAGCTCTTACTACTGACCCAACCACTAACCAGAGACCCGGTGAACCACATAAGTGCCCAAGTGACTACTTAGAAGGCATGGTGAAAGGTGTACAGGAATCTATTACAGTGGATGAAATTCTTTACACTCATTTATTAAAAATACTAGCCTCTCATTTCCTTTTACTAAAGGACCGATTCCCTATTTTTTGAAAATCTCAAAATCGGGACTGTCACACACAAAGCAGGACAGTTGGGAGGCATGCCACAAGAAAGTGTCATAAGCACACATTTTAGGCACATTTAAAATACTGTTTCCTCTTAATTTATGCTTTTGCTTACAATTTTATAATAAGCAGGAGAAATCAGAGACACATTTAAAATACTGTCTTCTTAATTTATGCTTTTGTAGACAGTTGTACTAACAAATGTATACATCATTTCATATCCTTTTTTATCCTCTATATTCGCAGTAAGCAATGTTGAAGTTGACAAAGTCCCTTTAAGGGGTTAAACATAAAAAGTTATGCACTACTAACATTTATTTATTAAATAAACTGTCCTATAACACTGCCTTATGAATTACAGCCGCGCGATTACTTTTTACCACCTTATACCTGAAACCTAAAGTAAACTCCTTCCTAGTGAGTAATACCCTCTCACACCTAGCTTCTCATGACGTCACCGTCACCTGACAACGCGGATGACAGGAACACCGGGAAATAAAACTAAATGTTCTGCAGAGTGGGAGGCGACAGTTGATCGTCACGGATCCCGTGATCACCGAAGCACCCGGAAGTCTAATCGCAATCTGGTTAGCTCACACAGACAGACGCTTGTGGATAGTGGGTTCTCGAGGCTAAAAGTTTGTGTGTTTATTGTCGGCACCCACTAGCCTCCTTCAGCCATGGCCACCTTCATATCGGTGCCGCTTAAGAAGTCTTCTGAAGTGGATCTAGCGAAGCCCCTGACCAAGTTTATCCAGAGCGTGTACCCGGCTGGGGAAGACCAGGCCGATTACTGTCGGGCGGCCGATGAGCTCAACAAACTACGCAAGAGCGCGGTCGGGAGACCTCTGGACAAGCATGAGAGCTCACTTGAGACCGTGATGAGGTAATGCTTTATAAATGGCACCTATCTGGTTCTCTCGTGCCAGAGAAAGGCTGGAGCGCGGCCTGTGCCAGTTCGGTATTCTATTCCTTCTCTCGGCCTGCGCACAACGGAGATTCAACCTCCCCAAAAACACGGCTTGCTTCATCTATACTACACCCTTGCACTCTTTAAGCGTGGTCAACTATCTTATTTTGACTGAGTGACGTCATTCCTGATCGCAGGATGACAGAATTTTAATACGGGATTTCAGAATGCGGAGTTATTGTTTCCTTCACTTGCATTATTGAAGAGTTTAGCTGAGTGTAATATGTCTCACTAGTATCAGGGATATATACATCTATCTAATGTGATTTTTAATTGTTAATACGTTTCTTTAATATTTGTTTATCTATTTTTTCCCATTATTTCATGCAGTAAACCATGTTTTACATTTTAACATATATAAAATGCACATACTCGTATAAGGCAGTCAGACATTTGTTGGTGTAGCATATTAGGTGAAAGGTGTGACATCTGGCAGGTTGTTCCACGATTAAGGAGCACTGTGAGATAAGGCAACCAACTTCCTTTTCCCATTGTGAAAGGCTAAATCAATGATGGACTGTTGACCTGAGGCTGTAGCAACTCTGGAGAATAGTGGGCTTGTTCCTAAGAGAAGCGGTCATGAAGTAGGCAAGGTATAGGGTGTGTGTGTAGTGAAGCTTCAGCCAAGTTCCACAAGTCTGTATTCTGTCATTACATGATATTACATCGTTTGAAACATGATATTACAGTGTTTGTAAAGGGCAGATCAAGTGCCAGAAAGGAATATTTAGAAAAGTGCTGCATCATGTAAAGAAACTGATCTGTCTTGTCAGTTTATTTCCTCCCCATCTCCTAAAAACGCAAATTAATGTCTAATGGCTATTCCTGTTGCCATAGCAACAGTCCTGCCTGCTCCTCCGAGACCTCTTTTTTTTATGTCATTGAAGTTAAAGGCTTTATTGAACTTTTAATTGGAGGAAGTACAGGATAACTATAAATTGTTGTACAGTAAAAATAAGTGCATTTCACTTACGTTAACTTCTGTTCTCTGTTTAATGTGACCTTGTTACAATTGATAAAATTCCACATTTTGGCATGCCTTTTGCGACATTACAGGTGATGTTGTGATCTGTAAAACCCCTGATTGGGTCTCTGCTTCTGTGTCCCTGGCTCGACCAGGACTACAATGTCGCTTTCTTGGTGCTTTTCTTGATAACCCCTTAGTGACGCAGGGTGTTCTGTCCAAGAAGACACAAAGCACCACTTTTTGTTCCTGGCCTCCGATCTCAAGGTGATTGGTAGCCAGGGACACGATGCTAGAGACCCGATCAGGATCTTAGTATACACCCTGTGTGTCCCTGCCAAAAAATCGTGAGACCTCCCGATGTCACGAGTGGCCTAATCTGACAAGTGAGATCCCTCTCCAAGTGCCTGCAGTGAGATCAGAGCATTATGAGCTGTTAAACATAGGACATTCTATGCCGTCCTAGCGGCACAGCATGTCCTAGTGTCGGGAAGCGATTTAAAGACATATTTTTTACTCATTTTGCTTTCCTGAACTAAGTAAGAATTCAAATTTAAGTAGGCTTTAACTCTCTGGTGGTTTTGGAGTATAGTATGAAAGATAATTTAACAGACACAAAAGAGATGTTGGAATCAATCCACATTGCAATAAATTTATATGCACTGATTGACACCAGGCTCTAATTTGTTTTGGTCTTTATGCTATTTATTGAATTCGTTCAGGCAATGAAGAAAATACTGAATTGAAGCTAACTGTGCTTTTAACACTGATAGAAGTACTGTAAGTATTCAGGCAAAAATATTAATGAGATGACATAAATTTGTATAATTGCAACCCCAACAGGAAAGGGAGGCATGATATGCTAATTTTGAACACAACCCCTCCCAATGAATTGCCGACAAACTAGTAAATGGCTTCAAGAACTTGGCCTACTAGCAGGGGAAGTGATGTCACTTCATTTCCTGGCAACAAAACAGTACGGATACAGCTTGTGTGAAAGGGACATATTTAAAATATGTTTTTGACATGCTGAAGATATTGTGGGTTATTTACTGCTTGATCTACTTAAGATTTCCCTTCACTACTTAATTGGCCAGGATACGTGAGTTATTAGGGCTCAGTAGAGGGTGGGGCTGTGTTTTGTTAAATGCTATTATTTATATGCTTTGTCAGTTATTCTGAGATTGTGCCATGTGGACAAAGCAGAGCTTTCTTGATGGGGAACCCCAGCTCCTCGAAGTGTCATGAACTGGAACTTACTCACCAACAACTTATGCATTATCGTATTATCATTTTTCATCTTTTTAAAAAAAAATTTTTTTATGGGGAGCTGGTTGTGCAAAGTGGCATTTGTACCTTGTGCTGCCACACTGGAGTATTGCTAGGTTTGACTAGCTATTAATTTACTCAAACGGCATGGTATACCTTTGATGCTGCCCAGACCTATACCTTATGGCCATTCTATGGGCTATATTGACTTGTCTCCATTATCCACTCCTGCAGGGCGCACTTGAGCAAATCACTGTTTCTTCAACCTGGTAGCATTGCTTGCCAACACATGGGAGTGGAAAACCAATATCCTTACTCCGCCCTCAATGTATCCTCCCAGAAATAGGACTACTCACCTGCTCATTTCTGCATAATGTATGCATGGTTTTTCTTTTACTTTACTACCTATGTATATCTATATTTACATGCATTACAACAGGTAGTTGCATTTGCAATGCTCCAATGATGACAGTCCCTTTAAGTTGCCAGGTGTTGGCGATTGTGTGTATGCAGTGATACTAATATACAATCAGCGCATTGTACGCTGTGGGTAGGTAATCTATAAATTGCAAGAACTTGTCTCACACTCCTTTTGTATATCATGTGAGAGACAGTATTGCTAAGCAGTTTACATCATGAATTATGTATGGCCTGTCGTAAAAGAGAAAGCTAAATATTTCTGGAGATTTAAGAGTAGTTTAACATTTACAGAATTAATTGGACATCGATAATACTGTGGTATTTGTTCTCTCCGGTCTATTAGTTCAGTTTGATAATTTTAGTACCTCCTTTACCTCTTCGTAAGTTACCCATTAATGACGGGTTTCATATAATCTAAAAAAAGCTTGTCACAGGCTTATGGACAAAGTATTTGGAGATTTGTGTAATTTCAACAACCAGCATTAATATCTAGTTTCTACTTTGACAATATACAATTCTTCAAAGGACAACTGTAGGAAAAAACCTCATGTTTAATAGAAAGATTACATGACGTGTAGCTGGCGTGTAAAGAGATGCTTTAATGAAAGAACATAAACAAAGCACCTTATTGAGCACTCATTGTTTCAAAAACTTCTAACGGGGCAGACGTGTTGTATAGCATCTTGGGTCAGACCTGCATTAACCTTCATGCAGGTGAATGAAGATCTGACCCAAGATTCTAAACAATATGTCTGCCCCCTGTTAGAGGTATATGAATCAAAGCAGGCCCAATAAAGTACATTATTTGTATTCTTTTATTAAAACATTTCTATGTAAAATGCCTACACTTAATGCAATCTTTCAACTAAACACTAGTTCATTTGTTGGTACAGTTGGACGTTTAAGTCATTATAACTTGTTAGTTTTACATCATCACAATTGTATTTGATGGAGTGCTACTAATAGACCTGAATGACGGGAGTTTTGAGTCACCATGCAAGGCCTGAGTTAAGGTTCATTTCACCAAAAAAAGTTTCCCACCCTTTCATAACATGTATCTTAGCAGCCATTAATATGCAACAAGTATCTGGCTTACCTGGCAACCATAGCACCAAGTCAAGGATGTGCAATTCTTATTGCCTGACTTATTGCATGCATGTTTGGGTAAATGATTGTGCTTTAGTTTTGTTAAAGTAAGCTGCAACTTTCATTTTGAAATTTGTTCTGTTTACGCTCACTACCTACATGTATTTGTTGATTTGCGTATTTTTAAGTCGGTCTCCTAAATTTCTATCAAGAAATACCTTTTATTTAAATTCTGTATTGATTAAAATATATTCTTTTGTATTAGGACAAGAAGATTGTTGTGAGGGACAAGTAGGTTGGGCTACTGGACAATTATTTTTTTTTAGTTTTTATTCCCACACCCCTGACCTAGTACACATTGTGGAGAAAACCTACAGATGAGTTCTTTGTTGTGCAGTATATGAATGTACACATTGCAAATCTAGTTTCTGTGTGGCTTTTAGTCCACCTCCTAGGCACCATCAAATGCTAGAGAGCAGAGTGAATGGATCAGTAAAAGCTACTAACCCAATATTTGTGATTAAATTAAACCCATTTTGAATAGATTTTAGAATTTGAATGAATCATATACTTTATTTTACTTGAGACTGACCTTCGTTTTCTTGAATGCATATTTAAGCTGTAGTGGTACATAAAGCATATCAAGGCTATGTATAGTTTGTGTGAGTTTTATGCAGTGTATGTATATATTAGTGCATCAACTGTAGTACTTGTTCAAACTTTCATATGTTGATAAAATAACTAATGTATTATCAACTGCTTAATCAGTAAAAACAGAGCACTCCCCTCAAATAAAGGTGATTTCTGGAACTTTGCCTCAATCAAAAATAAATGCTGTATGACCACATTTTATATTTTGCTCACGTTATCAAATGATTTCAAGTTACTGAATACTGCTCACAGTACTTAATGTACGCAGACTTTTTGTAAAAGAAAATTCTTCTTGTTATAAACAGCATTCGTAGGTGAAGTTGATTTACACAATTTTGTTTCCCTTCTGCTGTAAAATGCAAATATGATTCTGGATAAAAAATGATCTAATATGCAAAAGACTTTGGGTAAAAATACCTAAACCGGTTTAGCTGTAATTTGAACTGACTGGATGACCCCTGAATATAATGGTAGCCTTGAGTGAAAAATATTGCATTCGTTTGGTTTTACTTCAGCTGCCGGCATTTGACGGCTGCCAAGTAGATACCAGTAATAATCCTTTGTTTTGGCAGGGTTGGTCAAGCTGCTGAATATCACGTGCATTCAACCATGCAATCAAAAATGTATTCTTGCATGCAGTACCTTTTTAATTTCTTGAGGGGGGAGGTTTATTAAACAAACTAAAGCTCCTGCCCCAGACTTTGGGATGGGTTGATGGCTGGCATCCAACCCATTTGCTTATCTGTTTTGTCCCACCCCTTAAGTCATCTAGATGTGGTCAATCCTCAGCCACAGTCCTACCCCCATATTGTAAGGTATTTGTAATGTCCAGTCCCCTTCTAGGACACCTACCTTACCCCAAATAAAGGGTTTGATTCATTAAACATTGAGTAAAGGCGAGTAATATTTCAATAAATGACTCAAGTCTGTAACCAATGTATTGCAGATGCTTTTATAAAGCAGAGTTTAGGACAGAGTTGGTTTTGGAAAATGTTGTATGGGGAGAAATAAAACAGGATAGTTATTTTTTCATGTCTACATTCACAATATAATCGGTGCTTAAGTTGACCATCCCTTGTAAGAAGATATCAATATAACTTTAAGGATTGTCTAGTTTGCCTTACATATGACCCTAATTTGCGCATCCCCCTCTCTTGCATTGCAGTACGTCCCATATTGCTTTGTGGGCCCACCAGCAATCACAATGTTGTGCTAATAGGATTTCTGACTGACTAAGCTAATGAGAGGGGGGAATCACAGCCTTAAGATATAATTGAGCAGACACATCACCTGCAAAGTAGCGACTTAGTCATTCACCCTTCAACCTTCGCTGCAAGCAGTTATCAAGCTGTAATTGCTTTTCACTGGGTGGAGCATAGGAAAAAGTATTAAAATGTATTTAAATATAAAAAATGTTCAATTGTCCCCCATGTTGGAGCAGTATTCAAACCTGGCATACATTTGCATCCCAACTCATGATGAGCAACATTGTGTTGATGTGAAAGTGCATTGTCCACCTCTTCAGGTGTGGCAGGGGTTCTCTATTCTTGCAAACTCTTCTGCATAATCCGAAGCACTAGAGGCAATGTGAAATTGATCAAACTGTCTCGGTAGCAGCATACATTCGAACTTGGCTCCTAAGTTCAATGGACCAGTGTTCCGTGTACATTTCAAGCATTGTGGGTTTGCAGTTCCAAGGAAGGCTAATCCACAAAGTTTGTGCTTATTGGGAGTTTTGCAGTTGTTCCAGCCATACAATCTATTGTACCATGGAACACCATGTTTACACTAAAGACACTTTTATGTATCAATAAACACTGTGGCAGAGTTCTACATGTGGATCAGTCAACAGGAGCATTAGGAAAGTTTTCATGAGGACATGCACTACAGTTACACTAGAGCTGCACGGTTTTGCACGATTAAAGTGTGTTTACTGTAACATCATTAATACGTTTTATTCCTGTGACGTGACTGAACTGCCTGGTAAAATAAAATGTGAAATCTAGCCAGCACATCAGAGTAGTTTTATTTAAAGTTATTATTATTAATAATATTAAACCTAAAAATCGCTTTTTTGAAGCCCTATTATTAACTGACAGTTCTGCAGGGTAGTTTCAGGGATGGGCCAGATGAAGGTATTTTGGTGAGCAGTCCATTCATTATATGTTGTGTAGGAGTCTTATTCAGTTCAAAGGCAGCGAAAGGACATGACTAATGCACTGAAAGTAGGCTTCTGTTTAAAATAAAAACATGATTCTTATAGATGTTAGTACATATTTCAACAGGTGATCATTGTTGATCTTTTTTGCATATTACCGTATTTTTCGCCTCATAAGACGCACCTGACCATAAGTCGCACCCAGTTTTTAGAGGAGGAAAACAAGAAAAAAAAACTCAATATGCCAGAATTTAGCCATTCAATATGCCAGGATTTAGCCATTCACTATGCCAGGATTATGCCCCTCACTATGCCAGGATTATGCCCCTCACTGTGCCAGGCTTTTGCCCCTCACTGTGCCAGGCTTTTGCCCCTCACTGTGCCAGGCTTTTGCCCCTTATTATGCCAGCATTTGCTCGTTTGTGCCACCCTCCTCCCCCCTTCCCTAGCACTTACCTCCATGCTGCTCTCCGTTGTGTTCTCTCCGTTGTTTCCTCCGTGCAGTCTAACCTCCTGCACGGAGGAAGGAAGCTCCGGTCGCTTTTTTTTTTTCTTCTTAACTTTATTGAAGTCGCGCAACGTCAATAAAGTTAAGAAGGGGGAAAAAAGCGCCCGGAAACAACGGAGTGCAGCATGGAGGTAAGTATGCACATACATTCGCTCCATAAGACGCACAGACATTTCCCCTCACTTTTGAGGAGGAAAAAAGTGCGTCTTATGAGGCGAAAAATACGGTACATACCCAGAATTTCTTACACTGCCACAGTGAATGTGAGATTTCTGCAAGAAAAGCAAGTCTTTTTTGACTTGTCTGGTGTGTGTAGATGTGTGTTTAATGCTATTGCTACTCATTAAATGGCAGGATTTCACATCACCTTTACCCCCCGTAACTTTATGTATTGTGTACACGCCAGGTAGCGCATAAAATACACAGAAGATAACCCAAACTCTAACGGGAGTTAGCGCACCTTGTATCCAAACGTCTGGTCCCTTGAGGCAGTCGGAATAATCCACGTGGCAAAGGCTTAATCCAAAAAAATTCACAAAAATAGGAAAACTGCAACGACTTGAAGCGGGTACCAATAAAATTTAAACTTTTAATTCATATCTAGTAAAAAGCAGCACGTCGTAAAAAATACATAAATTAACATACAAAAAGTGAGAGGCTTACTAGCTTGACGCGTTTCGTGTCCGTGAGCACATAGTCATAAGCTCTAGGTAGAGCATAGTATCTTCTATATGTAGAAATCTGGATTGTGATCGTATACTAAGGAGAGCAAATTTTAATTGCTTAGTAGTTCTTTATATATAGAAATATATGGACTGTGACTGCAGATATGGACCAAATGTCCCATTTAATCCCTCCATAACAAATTCTTACAATAAACCATAATAACAACACAAATGTATATCAGTACTGCATGCTCTCTAAACACTCACTCCTAGTATAGTACGTAAAGGTCAAAATGTATATTACCCATGCAGAGACTCCTGCTGACCTATAAGTACGTTTTTTGTATTTGAGGAACTTCAGTTCCTGATCAAATGTTTATCAGGTTGTTCCTTTGCTCCTATTTTGTAACTCTGAGATTATGGTGGAAAACTTATTTCATCGCAAGCAATAGTCCACATATCACATACTCGATACCAGCACAAAAGTTCTACTATAGCTATTACTCATTTGTAATTTACATCACAATTACAGAATACACCATCTCTACATGCAGCCACTTAATTTAAATGGTTATTAATGTTTTTTATGTGAAAGAGTACGTTGACAGATGTTGAAATGCACACATCAAATCCATAGGTCTATACATTCTATATTTCTAATACTTTTTTTATTACCCATGGAACTGTATTAGTTATTTTAGACAAGTTGTTTTAAGAAGAGGTTGAAATAATTTATTTTACACTTGTGAGACGGCATGCAGTTTTACAGATTTCTGTCCGACAATAACGCAATTGATTTCAAATCGCAATACATTGTTAGCAGTGTGATCCAGACCATAACTACTCACATTATGGCCACTCATCATAAAAGGCACTATGAAAATAAAGCAAACTAATCACAGCCCCTGTGGGCAAGCACAACATCTGTTCTAAGGAAGTCTCTGAATATCCTAAATAATGTCAAAAAACAGCTCACTGCTGATTATGTAAAGTGTACAGTAGCGTTATGTAGCACAAAGGTAAGTTGATCATTTTTAATGTTGTAGCAAGTTTTGCGTTCTGAAAAGATAGAAAAATGGGATCATTGTGGTTGAATTCCTTTTGTAGCCTGTTCTTTACACATTTATAATTATGGACATGTTCCTCAATTTGGTCATAGGACACCATGTAAATTCTATTAACAGTGGCGCTTCTGATATAATAGGTGACGCTCTCCATAACCGAAAAATTGTACTTGTTGGCTCCGTTCCCACTACAGCTTTCAGCAACATGGGAACAAATAGTGTCCTTGAATGGTACCATATTTATGTGAATACATTGTCCAATGGCACTTTAATAAAATGTATTACATGCAATACAGTGAGGTAGGGGGGGAAGCAGACATAAGGCAAAGTTTTTCGCATTACAACTATGCTATCTATTTACATTTTACTGAACTGCTTCTTGCAATACTTGTTTCCTTCACTGTACATAGTATTGCATATGCATCATCTATAAATATGGATGATGTATCTTATTAAATATTTGGTATATAATTAGTGCCTTCACTGCTGCTTTTCAGTTATTGACTTCTGTAACTAAATACCCTCTGTGTGTCCCCCACCCCTTCTATTGTTATTTGTATTCACACTGATGCTTGCAGTATAACATTTCTTGACTGTTAGAGCTACAATATTAAAGGAACTTTCCAGGCTTAAATAAAATACATATAAAAGTTTTTTTTTTTTGTTTTGTTTTAGAACATAAGCTTTATAATTTTTTTGCCTATTTGTTTAAAGGGACTGTGTCACTGGAACATTGTTTTTACTGTGCATGCAGAGCATTAAAAAAATGTTGAGAATGATCTATACACTGTATTCGCAAAACTGCAAGCAAATGTCTAAATTTGGAGATAAATGTGTTTTAAATGCGTCAGTGGAGCCTCCCGTTCATGACATCACCTGTGGCATGGTATGCAAATTACACATTTGAAAAGCAGGCATTTGCATAGTGTGCCACAGGTGATGTAATAAACAGGATACTACATTCACAGTAAAATAATATTTAGGTGATACTGTCCCTTTAAGTTTTTATTTTAAAGTGCATCTGTTATGGTTTTTAAAATGTTGGTGTTTTGCAATGTACTGGAACATTTAAACTGCTAAACAGACTTATAGATTATTTTTTATTTAAATAAAAGCCCAACATACTGTAACATAGTGAGAATATGTATTTACACCTTAAATAGGAGAATTAGAATTTACAATGTACAGATTAGATTTTTTTTCTAGCACCATAGTCCCCTTAATACAGGCTGCGTAAACCAGGGCTTGACAAATTTAATTTGATTCTAGGAGCCAGCAAAATTTTTTAGGAGCCAGACAATCACGCAAACATACACGCAATTCATAAACACACACACCAACCCACTTCACATATACACCTAACACACACCAACCCACTTCACATATACACCTAACACACACCAACCCACTTCACATATACACCAAACACACACCAACCCACTTCACATATACACCAAACACACACACACACACACTTCACATATACACACACACACACACACACACACACTTCACATATACACACACCACACTTCACATATACACACACACACACCACACTTCACATATACACACACACACACCACACTTCACATATACACACACACACACACCACACTTCACATATACACACACCACACTTCACATATACACACACCACACTTCACATATACACACACACACACACCACACTTCACATATACACACACCACACTTCACATATACACACACACACCAACCCACTTCACATATACACCCCCCCCCCACTTCACATATACACCCCCCCCCCACTTCACATATACACCCCCCCCCCACTTCACATATACACCCCCCCCCCACTTCACATATACACCACCCCCCACTTCACATATACACCTCACATATACACACCCCCCCTTCACATATACACCTCACACATACAAAAGTTTATTTTTTTTTCCCCCTGTCTTAACTTGTGAGTGCTGGGTGTCGTCACTTGACAACCCAGCACTCATCCGAAATAGCAAGGAAGAACGGCTGCAGCACGAATGTTCCTTCCCTGCTGCCTTACCTCATTGCAGGGCTGGGGAACATTCGTGCTGAAGCCGATCTTCCTTGCTATTTCGGATGAGTGCTGGGTTGACAAGTGACGACACCCAGCACTCACACGCGCTGCGCGAGGGGGTGGAGCTTGCCGTCTGTGCGATCCGCACAGACTTCTCCCCCTCGCGCTGCAAAAATCCACTAACACACGAACGGCAGCAGCAAGGGGGTCATGTAGGGAACGGCACCCGGGCTTAATTTCCAGGTCGCCATGGCGACCTGGCGCCCGGGGTTTGTCGAGCCCTGGCGTAAACCGTATCCAGAAACCTAATTTTTTTTTTTTTTTTTTAGAATTTAGCTACAAGTTGCCAATTCCACACACACCTGTCAGAATGCAAGCACACTAGAGTTTATTCAGTGTCCAGCTCCCTTAAAGCCACTGTCTGGTGCCCAAAATGCATCTTCCAAATGTTAATGCATATTTAATGTGCTTTCAAAGTACTTTAAAATGCATGCTGGCACAAGGCTATCCTAGATATAAGATAGGAAACCAGAAAGTATTTAGAGAAGTGGGCAGAGTAGATGAACTGAATGGTTCTTATCTGCTGACACATTATATGTTTCTATGTCAGGGCTCGACAAACCCCGGGTGACGTTACCTTCATGGCCCCGTTGGCGTTGCCGCTGCCGCTGCCATTCGTGTGTTTTGGATTTTTGCAGCGCTCCGCCCCCTCGCGCAACGCGTGTGTGAATGCCGGTGTCATCACTTGACAACCCAGCACTCAGCCGAAAGAGCAATGAAGATCGGCTGCAGCCCTCTTCCAGCTAGTTTACCTCATTGCAGGGGAGGGGGGGACATTTGTGCTGCAGCCGATCTTCATTGCTCTTTCGGCTGGGTGCTGGGTTGTCATGTGACGACACCCAGCACTCACACAAGTTAAGAAAGGGAAAAAAAACAAAACCTGTGGATGTGTGAGGTGTATATGTTTGTGTGTATGTGAAGTGGGTGGGGTGTGTGTGTGTGTGTGTGTGTATATGTGAAGAGTTTGGGGTGTGTGTGTGGTGTTTGTGTATGTGAAGTAGGTGTGTGTGTGTGTGTGTGTGTATATATATACACATATATATATGTGAAGTGGGGGGGGGGCTGTATATGTGAAGTGGGGGGGGGGCTGTATATGTGAAGTGGGGGGGGGGCTGTATATGTGAAGTGGGGGGGGGGGCTGTATATGTGAAGTGGGGGGGGGGGCTGTATATGTGAAGTGGGGGGGGGGGGCTGTATATGTGAAGTGGGGGGGGGGGGGCTGTATATGTGAAGTGGGGGGGGGGGCTGTATATGTGAAGTGGGGGGGGGGGGCTGTATATGTGAAGTGGGGGGGGGGGGCTGTATATGTGAAGTTGGGGGGGGGCTGTATATGTGAAGTTGGGGGGGGGGGGCTGTATATGTGAAGTTGGGGGGGGGGGGCTGTATATGTGAAGTGGGGGGGGGGCTGTATATGTGGGGTGGGGGGCTGTATATGTGAAGTGGGGGGCTGTATATGTGAAGTGGGGGGCTGTATATGTGAAGTGGGGGGCTGTATATGCGAAGTGGGGGGGGGGGGCCTGTATATGCGAAGTGTGTTTGCGTGATTGTCTGGCTCCTAAAAAAAATTGCTGGCTCCTAGAATCAAATTAAATTTGTCAAGCCCTGTTCTATGTTTTACATTTTGCATTGCTTAAAATGTAAAACCCTAACAGCTAGATGCAATTGTGAAATGACCGCAGTTTGCAAGAAACCAGGACTGCCCACACTAGCTGAGTAAAAGTCAATTTCCTTTTTTATTTTATTTTTTATCGTAAGGTGATCGGTAGCCAGAAACACTGGCAGAGACCTGATCAGGGTCTCAATAAACCCTGTGAGTCTCTGCCAAAAGATCGCGGTGAACCTGGACGTCTGGGCTCAGCGCGATGAAGTAAAATGTAGCCAGTGCTTGCTTTGAGCATCGGCTAAATTTTCCCTATCTGACTGAGGCCACATCTGACAGGTAGTATCCCGCTGCAAGTCCCTAAAGTGGGATCTGAGCACAGCTAATTGCAGGGAGCCGCAATGAGCTGTGTAATGTGGACGTTCAGTACTGTCCTAACGTCTTTTAGGTACACTAAAATCAGGTCGGCATAGAACGTCCTAGCATCACAAGGGGGTTAAAGGACAACTGTTGACATCATAGTAACTATGTTTAATTGAAAGATGTTTTAAGTAGAAATGCTTTAATAGAATACAAATAAAGTACCTCCCTGAACGCTCTTTCACTTGTATAGGTCTATCGGGGGGAGGACATGTTATTTAGAATCTTGGGTCACATTGATCACATCTTCCTACATCTGACGCAAGGTGAAGGAAGATTTGACACACAATGTCTGCTCTTTTAATAGAGGTATATGGAGCAAAGAGGGCTAAATAAGTTACTTTCTTTCATAGGTTTGCCATTTTTTATTTTAAAAAATACTATATAATATACGCATTTTGGTTTTCAAGTTTGATCTTTTGACAGACTTCTTTGCTGGCATCACTTGGGACATCATCTTTCTTTTTTGTTTTGTTTTCCGCCTCTAAGTGAAAATGACATATGTTGTTTACAGTTTTAATGAATTGTATTGGTAGTCTACATGTTCTTCATATAGCGTATGCAAGACGTGTCCTGTGTGCGTATAAAGTCTTGTGTTCTTCTGTTTCATCAGATCAGCTGGCAGTGTCTTTTGCAGTAACATTTTTTTTTCTTTTTATTTACTTGAAGCCCTGATCCTAAATATGTATCAATTTATTTTTCAGGTATTATGATCAGCTTTGTTCAGTGGAGCCAAAGTTCCCTTTTACAGAGAGCCAGGTAAGGCTATAACCTTTGTACTCTTTGTAGATGATGTGTAAGGGGTGATAAAGTTCCCTCTTATAGAAAAGAGTGTCTTCAGGTACCTATTTGTGCAAATCTCTCCACTTTAGAGATTCAACAGAACAAATAAAACATGTTTGCCTAGTCGTCAGAACATGTGGTATGTAAGCTTATGAACACATTATAAGAGAGAAAATAGATTTTGTTACTGAAAAAATTACTAATAAGCCACAGCCAATTTCCCCATTAATATGCCAGTATTATTTTGCCATTAATAAGCCAGTGTTATTTTACCATTAATCAGCCAGAAAATTCCCATTAATATGCCAGTATTATTTTGCCACTAATAAGCCAGTCAATTTGCCCAGTAATATGCCAGTATTATTTGCCATCAATTTGCCCAGTAATATGCCAGTATTATTTTGCCATTATTATGCCCCAGCCTATTTGCCCAGTAATATGCCAGTATTATTTTGCCATTATGCCATAGCCAATTTGCCCAGTAATATGCCATTATTATTTTGCATTATGCCCCAGTTAATTTGCCCAATAATATGCCAGTGTTATTTTGTCATTAATATGCCCCAGCCAATCAGCACAGTATTATGCCAGTATTATTTTGCCATTAATATGCCCCAGCCAATTTGCCCAATATGTCAGTATTATTTTGCCATTATTATGCCCCAGGCAATTTGCCCAATAATATAAAAGTATAAACTGCTGACAAAATCTTTGTTTTTTTTTTTTGGAAGCATTATCTGGGCTATAGTTAACCTTCCTAACTTAATTATGTTAAGCCTTGTTCATGATTTTAAAAAAAAAAAGACATTTTATATAACTGCTTCTGTTTTTAATTTGAATATTAAATGCTCATGTTTTTCTTTTCAGCTCTGTTTAACTTTTACATGGAAAGATGCATTTGATAAAGGATCCATTTTTGGAGGTTCTGTAAAGCTTGGTAAGTTTGCATGAAATAAGACTTCTATAGATAATTTTGGGAAGATATGATGGAATATTGTGCATGTTTGAGAAATTACATTTAACAATTCCACCAAGAAATTGGGCGGGGAAGTAAATATAAGAGGAGAGGTAATATGTTTGTGGGCTTGGTCTGTGCAGGTGCTTCCTCTGGAGGGGTCTGGCAACCTGAAAGTTTCACGGGCCAATAGGAGCATTGGAAAAGGCTTATCTGTCAGACTGACAGACCAATAAGAGATCATATTTGTGACTGTCCAATGAGATGTTGCCAACAAGAAAATCTTCTACTGCAACTCAAAGTTGAGACTGTAGTTGGTAGCAATGATGCGCATGTAGAGTGCTTTTGACATAAATGCTTGTGTACATAACTAAAACGGTAGTAAACAGATTTCCAGTGCAGTAACCTACAAAAGTGTAAGCAAGTATAATGTATGATGCAACTGTAATTTAAGTGGACCGTGCAATTTCATTTGACCCAGCTTTGCAGGATGGATTATTTGTAAAAATTACAATTTATATATTACAGCAGAAAATATTTGCAAGTTTGTTATGAATATGTAAATCCAACGCTTGGGCATCTGTGAAGTGAATTCAGTTCACTGCTACTTGCAAAAAAGAAAATGTTCTGGAGGTTTTGTGCCATCTAATGAGTTTTTAATTTGTCAAGTATTTTTCTTTTGTTTCTAGCCCTTCCTAGTTTGGGTTACGAGAAAACATGTGTCCTGTTCAACATTGGTGCACTGGCTAGTCAAATTGCTTCTGAACAAAACCTTGACAACGATGAAGCATTGAAAGCAGCATCTAGATTTTACCAGGTATAAATACACCTTTTTTCTTTTAGTGTACACTGAAAAGACTGACTTTTGAATAGTATTCATGCTTTGGAGAGAAATTATCACCATATTTCATACTAAATATGTCTTGCACTAGAAAAGAGAACTCTTATGCTCTTTTTTTTTTTTTTTTAGCATATAAACTGTATTGACAAGTATTGGGACACAACTATTGCATTCAGGTGTTTCATTCAGACCCATTGCCACAGGTGTATAACATCAGCCACCTAGCCACGCTGTTTGTATTTACAAATATTTGTGGGGGAAAATGGGTTGTTCCGAAGAGATCAGTGAGTTAAAGCATGGCACTGTGATAGGATGCCACCTTTGCAATAAGTCAGTTTGTGAAATGTCATTCCTGGAAGTGTTTAGAAACAGAAGCAACTCAGCCACAAAGAGCATGATCACAGGCAAAAATTCCTGCAGTAACACTCCAAAATTGTGTGTAAAGCCTCCCCAAAACGTGGATATATGGATATATATTTCTATATTTAGAATTCAGTGTCCTAAAAGTCAATGGAGAGGTGTCCCAATATAAGAGGTGTCAATGTAAGGGTCTACTCAATAAAGAGAGAATTGCAGGGAACTAAGACTTTAGGGAACTTTAGGCCAGAGTAGCAGAGTTGGAAAAAAATCAGCTGCATTGGAGATTTTTTCCAACTCTGCTACTATGGTCTAAAGTTTGAAATTCCGGTCTCTGTTCCCAGCAATTGTGTCTTTATTGAGACTCTCCGCTAGATCCATTTTAATACGAAGAAACCTGGAAATCCCAATGACGTCTCTTGCCTTCAAAACACTTTTTAAAAAATATTTATTTATGTATTCATATAAATCTTTTTTACTCTGGGGCGCAGCATCATATTTCTGCACTCGCTCCATGCTGAAGCAGTGAGAAGGGTCTATGGTGGTAGGAATTCTCAAAACTCTGTGCTCCCATGCTACATTGTATGCCAGTAGGATGAGGGAGGTTTGTGTTGCAGGCCCTTTCGTACTCTGGCCACTTTACCACTAGTACCACTCCAGTCATATGTGAATAAAAAACAGGAGGGATAATTTTAAGAGGCTGCAGGCCTTAAGCCCAGAGTTAATTGCCCCATCCCACATGTGCAAATACTTTATAAAGAGAGATTTGTGCTATGTGTACTTTCTTGAGACATTGTTATGGTCTTTATGACTATTGCAGGTTTTAAAATTTGTTATCTTTTGTATTGCCTGGATTTTCACAATGTGTTTTATATCTATTTTTTTGTCTCTTTACAGCTGGCTAGTGGAGCATTTTCACACATTAAAGATACTGTGCTGTCCTCATTAAACCGTGATCCTACTGTTGATATTTCTCCAGATACTGTTGGGACTCTCAGTCTTATAATGCTCGCTCAAGCTCAAGAAGTGTTTTTCTTAAAAGCTACAAGAGGTAAATCCTTATTTAATGTATGCATGGAACAAAAGCTATCCTTTGAATAGTTAAGATTATCTTTTATGGTAGAACTTTTCAATTTGTCAAAGAGCATCCTACATCATACACCCTTTCAGCAGAATTTGTAGAGATTAATACAGTGAAGGAGTTCAATCATACTTGGTATGAGCATAAGGCTATGCTAGATGTAGGATAAGGACAGGGTCTAATGAAAATATTCATATTTTTTGTTTTTTTGCCAGAAATTGTGCAGGGTAGATGGGCCGATTGGCTTAAGTGAGTATTGTGCAGAGCATACCCTTTTTAAAAACATTTCTTTTTTCTTCTTCTCACAAGCATAAGGTTATTGGCAAATCAGTTAGCATTTTAACCTCAGCCAAAATGTGAAGGTTTCAGAATAAAGATGTTTTAGCAGACATTTTCATGCATAGGTTACTTATTTAAATGTCATTGCTGTTTTGTGGGGTCAATTGAAGCATGGGGAAGAAACCATTTTGTAAGTGGCTACACCTTGGGAAAAAAAGTAAAAGGGTAGGATGAGCTAACTAGTCGGGTCTCCTAAAATAAATATATTCCATTAATTGACAAAACACACCAGCTGCTGGGGTAAAAGACACAGACTCCGTCCGGGCTATGTGAAGACTACAAGAAAAGAGAGAGACAAAACTTAGCACGTGGTGAATTTATTAATGGTTTATAACACTGGACTTGTCATATTGAATTTAATCTGTTCAGTGTTTTATGTGAACATTTCATGTCACACAGCTTTTACTGTTAAGTTTTGCATTGTTCAGTCTTCTCACAGGCTTTGTTTGTTCTAAGGAAATTGCGCCTATAATTTGTTTCTGCCAATGCAGGAGTATTTGTCTTTTCGTGATTATCACCATCGGTTTCATTTTTTCATTGATTCATTATTGGTCTTTGGTTGCCTGTGCACTAAGGTCTACCTCTCCCTTTCCTTTTAAGTGGCTACACTGGACAGTTATTTATTTTTGCTCAAGGGCAGCGTAATTCGTGTGTGTGTTTGTGTACCAACTGCTGAATACAATTAAGGGCAAGAGAGAATATAAGTTCATGGTTTGCATTCAAAGTATTTGCTGACATGGCTCAAGAGCTCAGTGAATGTCTCTCTTGTTATAGACAAGATTTTGAAAAATTGGTTGGAATGTACATTATGTAATAATTGTAATGTAAAGTAGTTACTGCAGGAACCATACAAATAAAGTGCCCAATTGTAGTACAAAACAAGTGATCACATGAGTCTGTATCACTGACCGCAATATTTGAGTCAGAAGCTGAAGTCCAGATCACTAGTACAACAGAAATTGGTATGCAAAACCTCTGGGACAATTAAATCATCTGAGCCAAAACCACAGAGTTTTAACCTCTGGTAGTCCTGAGTTTGAGGTATGCTTTCTGACTAATGGCATACCAACTGAATCAGACTGGATCTACCATAGCCGAGTGCCTCGGTAATGGCTCAAAACTGAGGCACTCCAACCATATCTGCGGAGTCCCCCTCTGCAACATCATATTGACATCCAATCTCAATTATTGGATGTTTTGAAGCTGTAAAAGCCAGTGGCATTGAATACATAAGACCACACACTAGTTTGGCAAGATGGGATAGTAAACCAGAAATATATTGTGACCTAATAAAATGATAAAAGAAGATGAAATCTTAATGTCTTGCATCAACGCAAACACTATTATTTTTGTACTGAGAATACCTGCTGTGATCATTTCTGAAATATGTCGTGGACAAGTAAGCAGAAGCATTCTTGCCACACCCACATTTGCACCCATTTTGGGCTGTAGAAGTTATAATCTAATTCATTTATTCCATTGAATAGTGTAATAACTAATATAGCTACCATTGATGTAGAACTGCAAACTAAAGGTAAAAAGTTAAAACTCTGGTGTTCTAGTCTAGGAATTGGCAAATGGTATGCTTTATAAAACGGTTTACTTTAATTTGGGAAAACTACATGTCTGACATAGTAAGATTCTTTATCTGACCCACTGTTGTTGGGTACAAAGTCTGCAAGGATTACATAAATTCCCATGAATTAATTGTTATTTGTTCCTTTTATAATGCTGTAACAAATATATGTTTATTTCAATTACAGACAAAATGAAAGATGCAGTGATAGCCAAATTGGCTAACCAAGCTGCCGATTACTTTGGGGATGCTTTTAAACAGTGTCAGTGCAAAGACACATTACCCAAGGTTAGTATGACTCGAACCCACTTTTCACCCGAAATCAAATAATTTGATCTAGAGAGAAGATGAAAGTAGTCTTTAGAAAATATACAGTCAAACTGTGTTCTGAATGATTTTCTTTACAAACTGTTGATCTTGCATCATAGCCAAGCAGTGTTTTTTATAATTTGGAAACTGTTCTATAACTTCTCAGTAATTTGTCTCCCCACATTTTAATATTTACAGTTTTGAACATAACCTCAACAGGAGCATAGAAATACAGATTATTCCATGCTTAAAGCTAGCATTTCACGTTTTACTTAATGTTTCAGAACTCATTAAAGAAAGGGAGAGAGATTTATTTGCTCTGCTATGTTTGGTGCATGACGACTTTATCCATTATTATTGCATGGGCTGGTGTGACTCGAGTAGAGGGGGCAAAATCATTAGTCACTGATAAACTGGATTATCATACATACCCATTGGGTTGGGAACCCTCGTAGGATTCTGCTTTACTAAAACTGTATTGTCTGGAAAATGTCCATCTTATGGTGGTAAACAATACAAAACTTTGAAATGCTATGCCCTAGAAACATGCTCCTACCACATGCATGTGTCCTCCTCGGATATACACAGAACAGAACACCAAAATGTTTTCATTTTTGTCATGGTGTGGCTCTCCTTTTTTTTTTTCATCCCATTTTTCAGTGGGCAAATTTAATAACTGCTCATATTAAAATGCAGATAAAGGTTCTCACTGTGTCTCATGTAGTAATACATGTGTCTTTGAGAACTTCAATATTCTAAATTCCTTATCAAAATTGTAATTATTAATGTGCATATCTTCAAATAGGAGGAATGGCGGTTGCTTTTTCTCAAACATAAGATTCTTCACTTTCACCTGATGCAATATGAGTTTATCCAGCATAGTCTCCATGTGCTGTAAAAGCAGTAGACCTTGTTAGGCATTGAGACTATGGGTGCCTTGTGCCATGAAACGTGTAAGGCTAGCGTGTATTTGAGATCGCCTGCTTTATTTCCATAGTCCGTTCTTGAACCTTTTGAGTAGGCATTGCTACATGTTCTTTCCTCAACCAAATAATAGGCAGGGAAAGTACTAACTTGTACAAAACACCCATACATATTAAAAAACTGTATGAAACCTTCCTAATTCCTTCCATAAAAGCATTTGTGTTTACAAAGCTACCTCACTGCTGCCTTAGTGACCTAATGGCATTTTCCATACTAGCTAATGGTACTGATTGTTGTATATTTTGGGCAAAAGGTCGTTCTTTAACATAGCTTTGTGAAAGTAAACCATTTCATGTTTTCTATGGTTACAAACTGGTGTAGACTTGCTGAATTGTATCCCTTAATCACTTTCTTAACAATCCCTGCTCTACATCATGCATGCGCACTATTCTTCTGTAACCACTTGGGATTTCTAATTGGGATGAATCAAGTGGTTGTTTGAACAGTTAACCAGGCCAACCATACATTACAAGTCATGCTGTGTATGTACTCCTTTGTAGTGTAGAACTTGCACAGTTAATTTTATCATTTCTAATCCTGTTTAAAAACAGTTACTCGATTCAATCCCAGTAAAACTACAATTCTTATTTCTAAAGATTTAACTTGTCTTTATGGTTGGTGCCCAGTTCTAATCTCCTCCTTTCCTCCCCCTCATCTTCCTTGTGTCTGTGGATGTTTTTGTGTGGTTGGACTCTCCCCTGGTCAGTATTTCTATTTCCAGGAAGTGATTCCAGTGCTGGCTGCCAAGCACTGTATAATGCAGGCCCATGCAGAATATCACCAGTCAGTCCTGGCAAAGCAGCAGAAGAAATTTGGTGAAGAGATTGGCCGGTTACAGGTAAGGTCTCCTGTTTGTTTGGTTTTCTTACTGTAAGTCTTTCTTATTTATGTCAGTCTGTGACAAAATCAAATGGATTGAAAACAGGTGTATTTAATAACTGTAGATAACTGGTTGAAATAAAACCTGGCTTGTTACAAAACCCTACATGTTATACGACTAACTGACTAAAACTACAATCTTAAGAACTCAGTAAAAGATAAAACGTCAACTTCCACAACTTTCACATTATATTTCACCATATGTGTATGTGCTAATTTATTTGCCAGCTATTTGACTTGCATAGATGACCAAGACAAAGTCAACTGGCTTTGTCACATTGATTATGTATGATTGCTAAGATCAGTGATCCCAGCGATCTTATGCCCCAGAACAAGGAAAGAGCAAGTTATGGTGAACTGGCTCGTTGTGAAAGTCAAGTCAAGAACTGGCAGGTACGAGAGCACCCGCATTTCATTTAGTTTGTCCGCATGGTTCACAAGAGTCCTGCTTTTTCAGACGTATAAATAGGTATGAACGAGTGAGTGATAGTATGATTTTCACTGATACAAATCATTAAACCTGTGCCATGTTTACTGATCTCTCTCTGCTTTCTTTACTTTTTTTTTAGCATGCTTCTGAGTTGGTGAAAACTGTAGCTTCTCGCTACGATGAGTATGTTAATGTAAAGGACTTGGCAGACAAAATACATCGGGCTCTTACAGCTGCCAAAAAGGACAATGATTTCATTTACCATGATAGAGTACCAGATCTGAAAGACCTAGATCCTGTTGGAAAAGCTGCTCTTGTGAAGTCAACACCTATTGTGGTTCCTCTCAGCCAAAAATACACTGGTGGGTATTTTGTGTGGTTGTTGCATATCAATCCTATACAATATTTGCTTTTATGGTGTTTCCTTAAGTGATAAACGGTGTGTGATGTATGTTTTATTTCCATGTGGAATGGAGGTATAACGAGGGTTATTCAGTAAAAGATGAACATTGCAATGAGATGAACATTGCAACTTGATGCAGGACGAGCACAAAAGCTTTGTACCTGCACATCGCATAATTGGGTCAGGGAGTTGAAATGTTTATCTCCCCTTTTAGTGAATAGACACCACTGTCTTTCCACACCACATGACAGACATGAAAATAGAGTCAAGAGAGCAGTCGAAAATTAGTATACAAGTGGTCCTTGTTTATCCTGAGGGCTGCTTTTATGTTACAGCTGATTGTTGTATTTAAAATGGAGGTGCAATATCTGCTTTACGCTTTAAAGTCTAGAAAGGATTTAGTCTTAATTTAATGCTTTTTTTTTATTTTTTTTAAAGACCGCAAGTAGAATGTCCACTTTGTTCTGTAAAAGTAGGCCTCTAGATATGTCACATGATCAGGACATTCCATACCTGCATGGTTTTTCACAGACTAGACTATGATGGCCACAGTGGACAAAAGTAGGGGTATAAAGCAATGGGTAGCTATATCAAACAGTATAGCTTTATTTTGTTTTACATAGCCTTTTGATGTCCCCTCTACACTTATATCTGTATGGCTGCTTTTCACATCCTCTTGGTCCCACTTTCCTGTGATACAGATCTGTTTGAGAAAATGGTGCCCCTAGCAGTGCAGCAGGCTTTGAGTGTCTACAACCAGAGGAAAGCTGAGCTGATTAATTCAACAATTGCTCAAATAAGAGATGCCACAACCTTAGCTAATGGGTAAGCATTATGAAAACTATTGGGTCTAATATGTTTGGGGCCCCTGTAATCCTATGGGCCTTGTGTTGGTAAGACTGATCCCTAATATTACAAAAAAAAAAAGCATACTTATGCCACACTTCACAGTCCACACAAAAACACTCAATAGCTGGCAACTTGAAAGGGGTGCTTTTATATGTTTGTTTGACTTTTTTTCTATTTAGGGTACTTGCTTCTTTAAATCTTCCTGCCGCCATTGAAGACATATCAGGTGACAGCATACCTCAGTCAATTCTACAAAAGTCCAAAGCTGTTATTGAGCAAGGTGGTATCCAGACAATTGACCAGCTAATCAGAGACCTTCCTGAACTGCTTCAGAGAAACAAGGAAATCCTTGATGAGGTGAGCTAAAGGGAAATGTACCATTCTTGTTTGACTTATCACTTGAGAGTTATATTGTACCTACAATTAAAGCTGTAAAATATTATTTTAATGATCTTGTATTAACAAACTGTTAAACCCCCTCACCTTCTCTTTTTAAAGATCCTTGTAATTCCTGCATGTGACACAGACTCGCAAAGTTTAAATTTATATCTCCATTTTCTGCCTTGCAGAGATTATCTACTTTTCATTACACAAGACCATTATGCAAGCTAAAATGATGATTCATACATCACATTTATCACAATGCATGTGATTGTAAACACTTTTTTTGTGTACAGTTGATTGGATGGTGCAGAGTAACTTAAAGGGTATACTAAATAAAGAGAGAATTTCACGGAATTGAGACGGGAATTTCAAACTTAAGGCCAAAATAGCTGAAAAGTCCTCCATTCAGCTGTATTGGAGAATTTTTCCAACTCTGCTTTGACCTAAAGCTTGAAATTCCCATGCCAATTGCCTCCAATTCTTTCTATATTGAGTAATGAGTGATCCGGTTATGTATACAAATACAGTTTATGTTCATTTTTTGTAAGTTTGTGCATGCTAAATATTTTAATAAAATATAATTTTCACGTCTAGTTTATTCTCTTTATAAAAGACAGTGTGTGCTGCGACTAGCTTGTTGTTTTTAATTTCGGACAGCAGTTGATTTTTACATTTTGCCATTTGTTTGTGAATAACAATTGCAATTAAGAAATTGTAATACAGTGTTATGTGACACATATAGGTATGTTGTCTCTAGTCAACAAATTGCTTATGCAAGATTTTTTTTTTTTTTTTTATCTACGGTATTTAAATGGCTGTCCATCTCTATATTAATGTTTCATTCTAAATGTATGTTTTTAAACACTTAATTTTCTGTTTGCCAAAATGTTAATTTACCAAGCCTTAGTATTCGTCTTTTTTAAAATTATTTTCATAGTCACTGAAGTTTTTGGATGAAGAAGAAGCTACAGACAATGACTTAAAGTCAAAGTTCAAAGAGCGATGGCAGAGAACACCATCTATTGATCTCTATAAGCCTTTGAGAGCAGGTAAAATTTGGACAAATGGCTGAAAACATTTATTTGAAAGAATCATAAAAAAAAAAAAGTACATTTCTCTTCTCAATGTTGACCCCCCGCTGCATTACCTCTTTGCAGGTAATGGGGACATTTCTGCTGCAGACTGGTCTGTGCCTCTCATTCCCCCCCCTTGACTCTCTCTCTTCCCATCTCAGCGATGTCTTTTTTTTATTTTTTTTTTGCCACCTATCTCTTCATTGTCTGTCTGTCTCTTTCCCCCGCATATTGTTTCCCTGTCTGCCCGTCTCTCTCTCTCTCAGTGCCAGCCTCAGACCAGTCAGTGCTACCTTGCATTTCCCGCACATTGTGATGATTCAGAGTGTCATTTTGGGACGATCTGAGTCTTCACTATGCACAGGGAGCCTCTGAGGTCTAAGACTAGTAAACGAACTATCCGACCTGCAGCTCCCTGTATGGCTCCCCACAATTTCCTGCACGAGGACGACTACTTTCAGCCTCCGCTGATAACTCCTATCTTTACCTCGGCATCCCTCTCCTTGTCACATGCAAGGTATGCCACTGCCAGATGAGAGAGCAGACAGAGGGGCGAGAGAGACGTTAGTCTCTGGGAAAGTGCCCGGCTGGAATTTGTTGAAAATTTTTTGTTTAACCCTGCTGCTTGCCTGCAACATAGTTACATTTAAAAAAGAAACTTGTGCGTTGGGCAATAGGAATTGAACATCTCTGTTTTATGAGATGCTACACAAGGTCTGTGGTGCTGATGTTAAATTTAAATTGCAAAAATTAACAAAAGGTTCTGCATCAAGGTTGTGTGAGGAAAATAGTGACCTTTTTTGCACCATCGAAGCACAGAACTTAGTTTGCTTTCTCACTAAGAACTGTGTGCACCAGACAGTCAATTTTTACAGGTTTTTGATTACTTTGTACACTACTCTAGAAGCACAAATTTGGTGACACTTGGTATAATCTTGGTTCTGTCAGTGGTTTGAATGCAACCTTTTTAGCTTAAATGGGGATTTCGATACACCTTGGTTTACTTTAAATAGAGTGAGTGAAAATCTAGTTATAAAATAAATGGTAAACCTTTTTTGTGAATATATTTTTGTTTAATGCAAATGTTTTTCCTTTTACACATATTTATTTTAACTACATTTTTCTAGAGGGTACCAACTTTCGTAATGTTTTGGACAAAGCAATCGGAGCAGATGCTGTTGTAAAAGAGCGCTACATGTCTCAACGGGAAGCAATTTCAATTTTGTGTAAGCCAGAAGCACAGCTTAATGCATCTATTCCTTCTGCCAACCCAGCAAAAACTATGCAGGGTAGTGAGGTATGTCTGCTAACATTGAATAATTATGTGGCGAAATACTCTTGGAAAGCATGAACGAAATTTCCATTGTCTTATTAATATAGGAGTACTGCTGTTTTCAGCCTATGATTGTCAGCAGAAAAGGCCGCAAACAAACGCTTGCTAAATAATCTGATCGAGGCATTCACAGATTTAATTCGATGCAGTGTGTGGGATTTCTAGCATGAACTACTTTGTTTAGGCCCTACCCATATCGAGGTTTTGGAACAGCTGACTCATAAACCAGATATAAAATCTTCTTATTGTTAAAACATTCTGATGGTCATTCTTTTGTGTTATGTCCCAGCTGCAGTTTAATCTGCACATGATCTGACCAAATACAATGTAAATAAAAAAATATTTGTAAATTAGTCAGGGCAAATTACAAATTGATTATCTGACAAAGCAAAAAAAATATTGCTTTTGAATAGTACTTCCCAAATTGCCATTCAAGATGTATCCCTCAGTATTTGTTCAGAAACCATGAATTGGTAGAAATTCCTTTTGAATTCACTGAGCCAGTCCAGCGACCATAGGTCTTGTGTGTCGTTCAATCCTGTAAGTTGAGATGGAGGAAGGAATTTCTAATAACATGAATGCGATCACAAAAAAAGAATGCTTTGTAGAATGTGAAAAGTTAGGAAGAGTAACCATAAAGTAGGAGGGAGCAGGGGGGCATAGAGAATAGGCGGAGTCAGACTGAGATGCACAGAATATAGGCGCTGTAGTGGAAGAGGCAGCACAGAAAAGATTCAAAGATTATTATTGGATAATATAAAACACATTTTTCTTCTAATTTAGACATTATTTATTATATAACCATATGGTTATATTCTATACCCATAAAAATTATCTGGTGTATTAACTTAATACAAAATGTATGTTAAACATATTTGAATGTACAGTGTCTCTCTTTGAATGTCTCTTTCTGATGATAAAAAAGAAATATGCAACAAAAACAATGTACAAAAAAGTATTCCTTAGTTAAGACTAGTCTGTCAAAACAATCTGAGTGTAACATTCAAAATCATCTGCCCAGAACCAACTCCATTGCTAGGTATCGAGTGACATTAAAGTAAAAAATCTATCTATCTTGAAGGTGCTTATTTCTGTGCTTTGATTTTAACTTGATCAAAAATGTGTGTGTCTATATATGTGTTTATATATATATATGTATATTCTCTTATTGTTCACACAAGTTTGAGGTTTCTCATTCTAGGATTTTATAAAAATCTAAAACAATTTTCAGTTCTGTCAGTCCATAACCATTTTGCTTACCTAAACACTGAGCCAGTGCTTTTTACCCGTTAATATTTTTTTTTAGTATTGGGACTATTTTAAACAGGTTTCCAAACGTTTTTTTGTGTTTGCCGCTAGTCTTGAAATTTAACATAATTAACTAAATATATAAACATACAGTGATGAGAGTATTTAACAAAACTGTATCTGACATTTGAATGCTTCAAAGGTATTTAATTTGTTGTTTTTGTTCATCACTAGTGTTCTTTTTTTTTTTTAACCTTAATTTCTTATGTTTAGGTTGTAAACACACTAAAATCCTTATTAGCCAAGTTGGATGAGATTAAGAAGGAGCGAGAGCAACTAGAGAATGATATCAAATCGGTCAACTTTGACATGACCACTAAATTTCTAACTGCTCTGGCTCAAGATGGTGCTGTTAATGAAGAGGCTATTTCAGTTACTGAACTAGACCGGATATATGGTAGTTATACATACAAGATGCAGGAAAACCTCAAGAAGCAAGAAGAAATTATTAATAATATACAGGTAGTTTTTCTTAATTTGGAAATTATGACCATTTGTGTATTTTACCTTTTTGTGTTCAAGATTATATGCCATCATGTTTACAATAATAGAGCTATCTACACACCTTAAATATATGCATACGTTTTTATATATTTTCATATCCTTGTTATTAATGTTTTAGAAATAAATAGCTGAATCATTTTAACAATTTTGGTACTTTTATTGACATTATTTCTCCTACTTTATATTTTGTAACAAAATGCCGTTAGGATCTGAGTAGGTTTGTCAATGTTTGCAAATAAACAAAGTTGAATGGCTTCTCTACCTTAACATCCAAAGTTTGTTTGGTGCTTTTGTCCTTGAAAATAGAGGTTAAAGACTAGAACAAGCTCTTTACAGACCCTGTTGGTCCCTGCTGACACATGGCAAGACCTGCGTCATCACTCAGTTGTGCTAAATGTTACCAGCACTCACTTTGAGTGTCCGTTACATTTAGCCTTTCAAAGCGGCTTCATGTGACAAGGGGATTCCACAGCAGTTTCCTTTTGGGCTGTGAGGAGCTACTGTTCAGATGTTGTTCTATTCCGTCCTCCTGGTTGTTTAGGCCATGCCCGATAGGACGGCATAAAACGACCTTATGCCTTAAGTTGGTTACCTAACAAACAAATCAATGATGTGCAGCAGCCCAGCACTCCTAGATGCTTTCAAATGTAGAAAATAATTAGTCTGTGCTATCAGCTGTGGCTTGATATGCAAATTAGCTACTTTTCATGGTAATTTTGCAAGGTGATGTTCATAAACTAAATGTAACAGAAATTCCAGTTGAATGACACCACAGACACATTCAAAACACATTTGTTTGCAATTCTGCGAACACCCTGTATAGATCATTTTACTTCCAAGTCCTAGAGCGCCTTAACATGGTACTCACTCTGGAATGAACTTTAAACCTTAAGTCCAGTACTCTCCCTTAGGACCCTAGCACAGTTTTCAAATCACAGCTATGTTGTACTTGCACCTGAATCTTTTCCTGGGACATATTTTAGTCTGTAACACAAATATTGTTTACTGAGGTGTATCTTGCATATGTTCCTTTTAATTAATGTACCAATCTTCCTTTAACTATCTTTTTTTTTTTTACTGACAGGTTTCTTACCAAGATTTTTCAAAAATGAAGCAGTCAAATAGTGAAGCAAATTTAAGAGAAGAAGTCTTGAAAAAGCTTGCTGTGGGACATGACAACTATATTGAACTTGTAGCAAATTTGAGAGAAGGCACAAAGGTTAGTATACAAAATTCTTTTGTTTTAAATACCAAATCTTATTCCCTCTTCATATTGCACATGCATCATATTATGATTATTGAAGGCATACCCCAGGCTAAATCTTTGTTTATTTATATTAGTATATAGTACTGTTTGTTTTAAATTTCAAGTCTTCAGTAGTGTTTCTCACTTTGTTTATCTCACCAGACTCCTCTTGACCCAATTAAAAAGCCACCATAGATAAATAAGACGTTTCAGTGCTACTTTATATCTGAATGGTGAGATTTTGTGGATGTACGGTGCAATTTTAGTTGCTTAAACAGATACATTCGAAAGCCTTATGCAGAATTATGTGCATCAAGAACAGAGGATACTGAAGGACAAATAAAGAACTCTAAGAACGGCTTTGCATGATCGCCAATACTTAAAATCATTCTGGTTGTGTGCTGATTGCTTGTAGGAAGAGAGACTCTTTTTAAAAAAAAAAAAAAAATCTGTGACCTGTTAAAATCTGCAGTGAGCAAAGACTGCAAATTAAATGCTGATGTATGTGGTGCAAAATAAATGCTAATGGCTATGCGTGTTCGAAGTCAAATGCAAATGAATGTGTAACAGCTGTGCTTGTTTTTCTCTTAGTTTTACAACGATCTAACAGAAATTCTGCTAAAGTTCCAAGGAAAATGCAGTGATATCGTTTTTGCACGCAAGACAGAGAGAGATGAATTATTAAAGTAAGTATGTACGCTGTGCCTTCTTTTGTATTGTACAAAGGAATTTGCACTCTCCCCATATTTCAAGAGAATTTGTATGGAAGCTATTATTTATGCAGCTCGTACTGGCATACAGGAAACCCATAATACTATACCAAGGTAAAAGTCATTCTACATGGTACACAGACCTCATCTATTTTCCTATGATGGAAATAAATCCAATTATGGCTAATAAAGTAATAATTAGTGTGCTCATTATTACTGTCCTTTTGTTTTGAAGATGTATCTCTTGATGACACAACATTAATGCTAATTGCACTCAAACAGTGCCATGTATGTGTGGGTTTTCTCTGCAGAAAAAAAGCCAAGATCCAGGGTCTTTTCTCCAGCTAGACAAAGCCATAATCTACTAGTTTATTGCAAATATGTTCTAGGCTGGTTATTGAATCATTGTTTTAATTTTCACAAGAACTTGTCTTTGAAGTTAATTAGTAACTAATGAATTTCATTACCTGAATATGGCTCTTACAAAACAATTTTGCCATAAGGAAGTCTGCAGTTCATCTTTAGCATTCTGTTACACATAACAATACTAAAATGTGTAAGTGTTCGGTCATCCATTTAAGTCTCTGTACATTTACTCGGGTTACATATAGTATTGGGTGGAACTTCAAGTTTTAAATGTGTTTTTTTTTTTTATTATGCAGAGATTTACAACAAAGTATTGCCAGAGAACCAAGTGCTCCATCAATTCTTGTTGCACCAAGTTACCAGACCACACAACCCTCCACTACTAATGCATCAAGTATTCCAACACCAGCACCTCGGACTATGTTTGTAAGTATAAATAAGCAAAAGTATCTGTGTTTAAATCTAATGAATCACAAGCTCATTTTTGTCATACACAAGGTAAGCTCTATGTTTTAACTCGCTGTGATACTGCACAATATGATACTTTAGAGACTGTACAATGAGTCATTCTGCAACTTTAACATATAAACATGTACATAGTTTAGAATAATAGATTGCATGAGAGACTCAAAATAAGGTAGGAGAATAAACTTTCATTTCACTGTTTATTTTAAGACTATTTATATTCACTAAATGTTTTTCCGTTTGCAATGCAAAATTAACACAAACCTGTTGGAATACAGTTTTAGGATGTTAGTAGAAGTAAACAATCATGATCGGATCCTTTAAAGTTAAGTAGGAAACTAAGCTACTTCAAAACATAATGGATAATTTAAATATTTTGTAAATCAGAAGAACATGACCCATTTAAAATATTGAGATTTCGTTTAGTGTGGTAGATTTGTAAAATTGTTATTCGCTGTGCTGCATAACGTATAAATAATGGTGGGGTAGAGATGATGGAAAAACCCTTCCACCTGAAATTCTGCGGATTGCAGAGGCATTATCAAACGCAAATGTACACATACCAAACAAGCCAGAAGGCCTGCTTTTCCCACAGAACTCATACATTCACAGTGCTACCACCACTGCAAAGGCTTATGAGTAGACATATACAAATCTAGTCAAAAATGCTGCAATCAGCAGGTTTTGGTTTTTATGTACAATCCTTGATCATTATGAATAAATGTAAATTTATTTTCTGCAGTTAGACACCCAATCTGTTGTCACCTTTGATTAATTTAAACTGCACAGTGCAGCAATGTATGCCACCAATGTGCCATTTCAGGTTGTAAAATATAAAACCTAATGCTAACTCGTATACCACTAGATGGCTCTATATAACCATTATTTCAAAATCTTGCATTAACTATGTTAAAAATGGTACCCTATTGATTTGCAGCAGTAAAAACTTTCAACATCATTTTGTTGGAAGTTTGATATGGTCCCATAGATGTTCCTTTTTAATTAGGGTAATTTCAGTGGTGGATTCTCCACCACAGAAATACACAGAAGCACCCGTGCTGTGTATTCCTGGGGTTTGTGTGCTCCAAACAGCGAAACAGACAGCAGCTGCGAATTTGGCAACAGAGTCACTCAATTCTATTGCCAATTTGACAAGCACTAAAAGTATACAAATTTTCCGGTGGTTTGTGTGCTGGCCGTTGGATACAGCAGTGACTGTCATCAGTTGCTTTCCCCAAGAGATTAAAAAGAAGTACATTTTAATATATTTTAAGCAAGAAAAGACAAATTTTAAAGAAATATGAATAATTGAAAAAAACACATTTAATAAATATATACCGTATTTATCGGCCTATAACACGCGCCGGCGTATAACACGCACCTCATCTTAAGAAGGAAATTTTAGGAAAAAAAACCTTAAATTTCAAATAAAGAACTTTGAAGCCCAATATGCCATTTTAATATGCCAGGATATTGCCCCCAATATGCCATTTAATATGCCAGGATTTTGCCCCCAGTATGCCATTTTAATATGCCAGGATATTGCCCCCAATATGCCATTTTATATGCCAGGATATTGCCCCCAATATGCCATTTTAATATGCCAGGATATTGCCCCCAATATGCCATTTAATATGCCAGGATTTTGCCCCCAGTATGCCATTTTAATATGCCAGGATATTGCCCCCAATATGCCATTTTATATGCCAGGATATTGCCCCCAAAATGCCATTTTAATATGCCAGGATATTGCCCCCATTATGCCATTTTAATATGCCAGGATATTGCCCCCATTATGCCATTTTAATATGCCAGGATATTGCCCCCAATATGCCATTTTAATATGCCAGGATATTGCCCCAATATGCCATTTTAATATGCCAGGATATTGCCCCCAATATGCCATTTAATATGCCAGGATATTGCCCCCAATATGCCATTTAATATGCCAGGATATTGCCCCCAATATGCCATGTAATATGCTAGGATATTGCCCCTTAGTATGCTCGTTATGCCACCCTCCTCCCCCCTTCCCCAGACCCCAGTACTTACCTCGTTCCTGCTCTGTCCCCTGGTGATCTGAAGCTGCGTGGCTGTGAGGGAAGCGTTGTGAGCTTCCCTCCAGCCGCGCGGAACAATAAAGTTTGTTTAACCCCTTAACGACAGGTGACGTGCCAGGCACGTCACGGCAAATCGAGGACTTGCCGACAGGTGACGTGCCTGGCACGTCATGCACTAAATGGAGTAAAGAAAGCGACCAGCGGTCGCTTTCTTTACTCTAACGGTGTTGCTACAATGCCTCTAGGTAGAGGCATTGTGCAACACCCCCCAAATGTGCAGGGGCGCGCTACGATCACTCCACGGAGTGATCGTAGCAGCCATTTAAAAATGGCTGCGCCCGCTGCACACATGTGCTTAGAAAGCGAACAATCGTTCGCTTTCTAAGCATCTCCGGTGTTGTTAAAGTGCCTCGCCAGCGAGGCACTTAACAACACCGTTCTGCTCCCCAGAGCCGATGGTGGTCGCTCTCCTGAGCGACCCCATCGGCTCAGTAGAAGGGAACGCTGCCTGTACAGGCAGCGTTTCCCTTCTAATGGCAAGAGCATCGGAAGTGAAAGTATTTCACTTCCGATGCTCTAGGGGGAGCCAATCGATGCCGGCACAGCAGATCTATGTGATCTGTGTGCAGGCATGTATGGTAAGTGCTCTGATGAGCACTTACCATACTGTCAAAGGCAATATTACTAAATATTGCCTTTGACAAGTATTGATCTGCCTCCCTCACCTTACTACTTTTAGTAAGGGAGAGAGACAGATCAGATCAAGTAAAAAAAATAAAATAAAATAATAAAAAAAATATTTAATAAAATTTTAAACACCAAGGGCTTTTATAAAAGCCATTTAACCCCTTCCCTGCCATTGATCGCTGTGTACGCAGTGATCATACACAGCAGCACATTTTTTGCTGTCTGTGCATTTTTTAGAGGTTATTTTTTTTTACTGTAATTCATTACAGGATAAAAAAACCTCTTTTAAGAGAGATTAACCCCTTTCTTGCCGTAGATCACTGCCTAATCAGCGATCTGACGCAAATGCAGCAATCTTGCTGCAGAAGCATTTTTAATTTTTTTTAAAACTTTTTTATTACACCCGTCACGTGTTAATTATACCCGCTAGGGGACTACGTTTAACGTAAAAAAAATTTTTTAGCTGTCTGAGCGCATGTATAGCGATCAGTAACAGCTGATAAGTGACAATGGCGGGTTGGCGTTTGCTCATAGGAGCATCACCATTCGTCTGGTTAGATCAATATGTGTAAATATTTGATCTGACCCGTGTAGATCTGCCTCCCTCTCACTTGAGTTTTAGTGAGGGAGGGAGACAGAGCTGTATAATGTAAGTTTTTAATTATAATATATTTAATAGAATTGAGACCCAAAGGCTTTTATAAAAGCCGTTTCCAGTATTTAACCCCTTCCCTGCAATTGATCTTACACAGCAGCACATTTTTTGCTGTCTGTGCATTTTTTTAGGGGTTATTTTTTTTTACTTTGATTTATTACAGTATATCAAAGGCTCTTTTAAGAGCTATTAACCCCTTCCTTGCCGAATATCACTTCCTAAGCAGTTCATATGGTCACTGCCTAAGCAGCGCATATGGAGCAATCTAGTCGCCGAAGGATTTTTTTTTTGCTATCAGCATTTTTTTTGTCAGACTCACTAGGGGTTAATTATACCCACTAGGGGATTACGTGTATTCCTTTTGAAGCTGTCTGAACGCGTGTATAGCGATCAGTAACAGCCGATCAGTGGCAAAGGTGGTTTGGTGATTTCTCAGATGAGCATCACCATTCGTCTGGTTCGTAAATATTGTTCTGACCCATATGGATCTGCCTCCCTCTCCTCACTTGAGTTTTAATGAGGGAAAGAGACAGATCTGTATAACATAATTTTTAAATTGTAATAAATTAAATAAAATGTTAATAAATTGTGAGTCCCAAGGGCTTTTATAAAAGCCATTTCTTTTGTATAGTGTAGTGTATTAACCCCTTCCCTGCCACTGATCACTGCACAGCAGAACATTTTTTCTTGTCTGTGCATTTGTAGGGGTTAATTTTTTTGTACAGTACTACAAAGGCTCTTATAAGAGCTATTAACCCCTTCCTTGCTCTACATGTTCAAATTCCAAGTTTGAAAATCAAAAAGCGCACCTCTCAAATGTAGCCTTTCAACCCCTAACAAAGCTGACAAAGCTATGCATGGGTGGTATCCCTGTTCTCGGGAGATGTTGCTGAACATATATTGTGGTATTGTTTGTCAGTGACACATACGGAAATATGTGAATTTGTGTCTAAAGTGCAATGTATGTGGGAAAAAATACACAATAAAATGACTACCACAAACTTTGACAAAGGCTGGTGGTAGAATTGGTGCATGGAAAGTGTTAAAATAACACCATTTAAAATAGCCTAGGGTGTCTACTTTTACAAAATATATACTTTTTGGGGTAAAATACACTGTCCTACTTAAAAAAAAGTCCCAAATGAAAGATGGGCTCAGGCTGACTACACGTCAATATTCCAAGTTGAAAATGCGCACCTTCACAATGTGGCCCTTTAGCCCCCAAACAACCCGACAAACCTATGCATGGGTGGTATCCCTGTACTCAGGATATGTTGTTGAACACATATTGGGTTATTGTTTGGCAGTGACACATACCAAAATCTGTGAATTTATGTCTAAAATACAATATTTGTGAAAAAAAACCACAAAAAAATTACTACCACAAACTTTGACAAAGGCTGGTGGTAGAATTAGTGCATGGAAAGTGTTAAAATACCACCATTTGAAATAGCGTAGGGTGTCTACTTTTAAAAAATATATGGGTTGATGGGGTAAAATACACTGGCTGGTTTCAAATATGTCCCAAATGGGACATGGGTGCAGGCGGTCTGCATGTCAAAATTTTAATTTGGAAAACCAAAAACTGCACCTGCCAAATTTGGCCTTTTACTCCCCAAACAACCCAACAAACCTATGCATGGGTGGTATCCCTGTACTCAAGAGATGTTGCTGAACACTTATTGGGGTGTTATTTGGCAGTGACACATACCAAAATCTGTGAATTCATGTCTGAAGTACAAGGTTTGTGAAAAAAAAACACAAAAAAATTACTACCACAAAGTTTGACAAAGGCTGGTGGTAGAATTAGTGCATGGAAAGTGTAAAAATACCACCATTTGAGATAGCCTAAGGTGTCTTCTTTTAAAAAATATATGGGTTGATGGGGTAAAATACACTGGCTGGTTTCAAATATGTCCCAAATGGGACATGGGTGCAGGCTGTCTGCATGTAAAAATTTCAAGTTGGAAAACAAAAAACTGCACCTCACAAATTTGGCATTTTAGCCCCCAAACAACCCAACAAACCTATGCATGGGTGGTATCCCTGTACTCAGGAGAAATAGTAGAATCTATTTAGCATGTTTTTTCGTTCGCTATTGTCGATGAGGAGAAGTTGTTTCAAATAAAAACAAAGAAATTTGTGTTTTTTTTTTGTTTTTTTTTACCATATTTTATTATTTTTTTTAATAATATGATAAGATATGATCAAAAAGATGGCATCCATAGAAAGCCCTTCTTGTCCCGATAAAAACAATATATAATTAATATGTGTGGGTACAGCAAATGACAAAGAAGAAAATTACTGCTAAACACAAACAGCACAGAAATGTTAAAATAGGCATTGTCCAGAAAGGACAAAAATGTTTCAAAGGCTCTGCCCTTAAGGGGTTAAAAAAAACACTTTATTGACTTTTTTTAAACGAGGTAAGTTTTAGATTTTTTTTTATTTTTTCAGACACCAATCGGCGTATAAAACGCACACATCATTTTCTCCCTATTTTCAGGGAGAAAAAGTGCGTGTTATACGCCGATAAATACGGTAATTAGACAGAGCATGAAAATAACATATTTTCTTTGTAAAGATTGGTAATTTTGATCAACTGAGGTAGTGCAAACGAATGCATCCTTGATTACCTGACACATTTCACGTCTTACACACCACCACATTGCCCCCATATCACTTACAACACCATATTGTTTTCACATTAGTTGCTCCAGAATTCCCCTTTCGTCTTCTCCCTGGTGGTGGTGGCCAAATGTTCGTGCGCTGCTCATTATATCCAGATTACCTCAGATACTCCTCGTGCTTCATATGGCAGCCATCCACCATTGAAGAGGATCCAGGTCCACCACAGAGCATTTAGTCAATACTTGATGTCTGATTATATGGCGACCTCAAATATTTATGGCAAAGTAACTTATTTCAGAGCTTTGATGTGGGGAAAAAAACGTACCTTATACTTGCACAAGTACAATATTTATATTTAAGCTCCAGAACACATTTTATGTGTAGACTTTGCATTCATTTGATTACATTTTATTTTTATTTTTTTCTGGGCTTAATGAGGCAATGCACTGCAAACTCTTTTAGGAGCTAGATAAACTTCCATTCTCATGTCATATAACGGGGAGGATAACTGTTGTTCAGATTGGTTCATGTGTTCATTCAAACATAATTTGATTGTGCCTTAATTTTCTGAACTTATTTGTTTCTCCATAATGCGATGCTAGTGTTACTAAACCTTCTTTCTTTTCTTTTTTGTTTCTCCAGTCTGGCAAACAACCTCCACCACGCCCACCTCCACCTACAATTCCTGCAAGTGCTCCAGCATCTGTTAGTGCAGCACCAATGAATACTCCAACCGCCCCTGCTGCAGTTTCTTCCCAGACTCCTTCACAGGCACAAGGACCACCTTCACAGGCACAAGGACCACCTTACCCAACCTATCCTGGATTTGCACCGTAAGCCAATGTTGATTTGTGATTCATTTATGTAGTCTGGGTGTCGCATATGAATTGACACGAGAACGATTAACCTGGTTAAGTGTAACCATAAGTGTAAGTCATAATAAAGAGGATGTTCCTTATAGAACCTGTGACTTTACATGGCCGTAAATAGCAAAGCACTCCAAATAGTCACAAGTTAAATAATGTCCTCAATGTAACTTTGAAGTTTATATCAGAATGCAATTTTTGGAGGTTTTTTTTTAAAAAACATTTTTGTACATACATGTCTCTAGATAGTATAGTTGTTAACTGTAGGACCAAATACAGAATGGTGATAAGGGATGGGGTAGCAATTATCTGAACAAAGACTTTCTTGTAAACATTTCTCTCCCACTATATTAGTATATGAATAATTTTTCCATTAAAAAGCCTGCCACAACTTCCTTAATCAAATCAAAAAATAAAAGACTGAAATTTCCGACGCAGCGTTCACGAAATGGTCAGTAAATTTTTATTTTTTATTTTTAAAAAGCAGCCTAGTAGAAACGAAATGTAAGCCCCAATATAGCACAGTGCTCTGGGTCCATGGAAACGCATCATGGTCAATGCATCGAGCATCACCACTCGCAGGTTCTATCTGTACGGTATTTTAAAACTTTTCCTGTTGAGCTATTCTCATTGATGTAATAATTCTCCTCATTATTTGTGGGTCATATACTTTAGTTTCTTCACAGCGGTTTTTATTTGTGCTTAAAATTGCCTTCTACAAGGTTTCTAAGGAAACAATCATACAACGTTCAACCTAATAAACAATAAATATACTTCTCTTTTATCTACTACATCTAGGGAAAGGGGTTTCATATATTCTATTGATCTAATATATATTTTTTTCCCTAAACAGATATTATGGAGTGCCTATGCCAGTAGGCTATAATCCATATATGTATGGCCAGCAAACCATGCCTCCATATATGTACCAACCAGCATCTGGACAGGCTCCATATCCAAGCCAGCAGCCCGGATACCCATACCAACAGCAGCCTTACTTTCCACCACAATAATATGCTTGACTATGTAAAACAAACTTGGTACGGAAATTTTAAAAAGAAATTTGCAATATGCTAACTAAACCTGTAGCAGGAGTTATTGCATTGTATAATACTCTATTTTCGATTTCTGTTTTAAGTTTAAAAGCTACATTTTTGGTGCACAACATTGGCACCAAGCTGCTTTAAAGCTTCATCCTTTCGAACACCGGGCATGGCGTTGTCTTAATGAAAAGATTGACCGATTTTTTTGCATAGTTGACTGAAATAAAGTTCTTCAGATTGTGTTCTTAAACATAAAGTTCTGTGGGGATAAAAAAACCTGTAGTGCATAAATCTCCCAGATTATGCTGTCTCCTTTCATATATAAAACATGACAATACCTGGGTTGTAAGTTCTTCTTCTCTATTTTTACTTTATGTTAATTCTTTTACATTTATGTACCTGTATGCTATTTTTGTCCATTAATCAAAAATCATTGTAAATCATAATTTAAAAATAAAAGAAATTACAAGTTGTAATGTTCCACTTTATATTCCCAATTCTCTCACTAATGCGAATCAATAAGATTCTGTTTTAGTCAATATTACTAATGTATTAATAGGTGATTGTAGAACTTCTTAAATTCGTTTTTTTTTTTTTTTACTGTTTGACTTTGTTCCTTCTCTGACTTTGCATTACTGGGCTCTTTCTTGTATTATGGTAGGTTTTGCAATTCTTTCAGGGATTAATAGTTTTCACTCTATGATGATCTGATGCGTAATAGGACACAAGTCATCAAAATAACTTGCTTCTGTTAGTGTCTACCTTAGTTTTTGTCTTAGTTTACTTGCATACAAATGCATGGAGGGAATTATTTGTAATCCCATTGTTTGCTTATATTTTCTTACGTTGAAAGATGACTGTTTAGATGAACTGAGGTCTCATGCACTAAGCATCTGCAATAATATCTGAATTTAATAAGAGCACACATGCTTACCCACCTCTCCTAGGTAACTTCATTATGGCATTGACAGCCTAAGTGAATATGTGCAATGAGATGGGTACAGGGCTTGTGACCCTCACCTGGTTGGCCCCTTTTAAGAGGGAGCTCAGAACCCCCAAAAAAAGGGCAAGGAACTTTCAACCAAACTTTCATCTTATTTTTTTAATTTTATTAAAGAAAAACATTTTTGGAGCATACTTTATAAAGGTTATCAGCTGCCTTGTAAAAATGTAACGTTAAATGCAAAGACGACATATGCTGGCACTTAAATTAAAAATAATTTAGCCATATGTTAACAAACCTAGAAGGAAAAAAATACTAGTGCTCAAAACAAAAAACTGTAAATTGCAGCATTAAATGCATCATAATTAAAGTATAGATTCTCATCTACCTCACAATGTAGTGTTATTGGGATGAGAGAAAAGAAAGGTGGAATTGGTATATAACTTTGTTTTTAGTAACTTGCCTCCCTGTTGTATGACATCACTTTAGACAGGACTGACTGCACACTGCAAGGTTAATTTGAATTAAAAAAAAAATTTAGAGAATTATATTGGAACAATTTTTACAGAAAAATAAACAGAAGCAATCGCATGTCTAAAATATACACATTATGCCCCACCTATTTACAGAATATATAGGATTCAATTGTACTTGCTTTAACTCTGTGGTGGAAGAGTACCAAGGATATTTATCTACTTGGTCTCTTTTTGCTACAGGATGTTTTCTCTGTTGCTCCTCTCCGTAGAGGCTGCCCACTGTCTATCACCTGAAAGCAAAGTTGATTTTATGCTCTGGCCCATTTTTCCCTTCGTCTTGACTGATCCTTTTTGGGATTGGTCACTGGGATAATCTAGATTGTTTTACTTGCACTGTTTAAGATTTTGTAGTTTTAATAGAGAACTAGGTCAATGAAATTAAAGGGTCTGTGAGGAATAAATACAGCATGTCTAAATTAGGACTTTATCTACAATAAAAGCCTGGAAATTGGTAAGAAAGTATTATGTTGAATATGCAGTAGGAAATGTAAAAAAGGAGTTTGAAGTAGGCAGTAGACTACATACAACAACTGTACTATTGCAATCTCAACTCTGGAAAGTACATGGTTTCCATTCTCCATATCATGTTGGTTCCTCAAGCAGCCCATTTCCATAGGTTTTCATTGCAAACCGCTTGAATACTCTAGCAGTTTAGTCATTTAACCCCCTTCACAAACTGGCTTCAGTACTGAAATCTGTGACTTGGCTCCAATTGTGACCGGTCGATGAAATCTATCCTGATCTCATATTGGACTTTCTTGTAACAGGGCTGTTGGTTCTGTTCCTTATATGAGCTTTTGCTTTCTCACAGCTAGTGTAGTATTTCCTGTGGGTTATTTTGTATGGTCTTGCTGTAGACTCAGTAGGTTTGCTCAAACCATAGTTTCATTGGTGAAGGCTTTGTTGCTGATAACCATGACCTCAACCTGTCTGACAACTTGGCTTCACTGCTGAGGCCTGGATGCAGAGTCCAATGGTGGCATGCTTTACATCACCTCACTTATTGAAAAGATGGCATCCTATCACACTTGAATTCACTGAGCTCTTCCGAATGACCCATTTTTCACAAATGTTTGTAAATGCCGACTGCATGGCTAGGTGCTCGATTTTTATAAATTTATGACAATTGATTGAAACACCTGTATTCAATAATTAAGTGGTCTGTCTCAATACTTTTGTCCATATATGTATGTAAAAGCCTCTCTGCACAATAAAGTAGTATCAATGCAAATACTGTATAGTTCAAATAACTCACTTTTACTGTGATGTGAGGCATCATTGGGAACCAATTGTTGGGACGTCAGGTCTGCACACGTGACATCGTATTACCCTTTGTGGGCGTGTTTGCGTGGGGGAGTCTGCGCATTCAATGAAAAGCTATATCACAGCTTAATGATGCTGTATAAACTATTGCACACTTGCATTCTGACAGGTGTGTGTGGAATTTGCAACGTGAGAAAATTCAAAAAACATTTGGTGGGGGGGGGGGGCGGGTCGATATATAATCATTTTGAATGAAGGGATACTCAACCTGTATACACAAATAGGATACCAACAAAACAATCAATACTTTATTTTTAAGAATATGAGCTCCTCAATCCCTGAACAAGTATGAAAACATAGACTAGAGGCAAAATATATATCCAGAAGAACCAACAGAAGTTTGCTCTGTCTCAAATAAGATGGACAAAGGGGTAAAAAGCAATAATAATAATGTCCAAATGGTATCTTATAAATACTTTGTTATAACTTACTAGAAATATAGACACTAGGTGGATAGCCTGATATAAAAATAGTTAATTAACATATGCATATCTCGATGGCTGGTCTCACCCTCCCATTACAAGCAGGCAGTAGGTAAACCAAAATCTCGTAGTGGTAGTAAAGACGTAAAAAATTCTCTCTGGAGTCCACAGATGGTAACCGCTATATGGGGAAAACTATGCCACATGAAATGAAAGTTCTCACTGCCCTATGCCTTTCCTTAGGATGGAATCTAACTTCATGAAGGGAAAAGCTCCCTTCTGCAAGGGAGAATGTGTTTTTTTTATTTATTTTTTATTAAAGGGAAGAGTTGGTACCGTGTTAGCTGTAGAAACACAGCAGACCAGTAGAGTCAAGTTGACACATTTATTGGCTGACTGAGAAGGTTTAGAGGTCAAGCTTTCAGAGATGTTTTTCACATTTTATTTTGTATAACATGCCTGGTGAAGAAACCTGAGAGGTCCTGAAAACTTCTACTCAGTTAACCAATAACAGTATCAACCTGACTCTACTTGTCTAATATTATTTTTATATTTCATAACTTTTTTTTCCCCATTTAGAAGCCTATTTTGAAGATGTTACTCATTATATTACTGTGGGTTGCTGAAGCCTTTTTTTTTTTTTTCCCCTGTAGAGATTATGAACAGATATATAGGGATATATGAATATGTATTTTCAAGTCATTGCATCATTCTGTGATTAACATTAAAATGCACCCTAAATCTTAACAGTAGGGTAAAATTACACATATATTGCAAATTAATGTGAATTTAAGTAGGTAGGTTTAGCAATGTCCACTGTTCAAATATAATTTTCCAAGTTATATTATTGCACTATATACTGGTGTATCCAGATGTCATTAAGTACTTCTTCCACATTGTGTGGAATCTTGTCAACATTTGTTTTTGTACATCTTAGAATGATGAATACAACTCTTGACAGCATAGTTTGTCATAAGGACATTGTGATTGTCTGGTAGGTGTATGATTAGGTTTGCTACAGATATAACGTGATTTGTAGAGGTGAGTTGTGGGATTTTTTTCAGGATTTGTTTTAAAAACCCATTAGGTAATGGTGCAGCAATGTGTTTCGATCTTGAGCTATAAGCTCTCACAAGACCAAAAATACCATCTCTTGCCCAGGAGACATGGAAGAATTTGATTTCTTTATCTTTTGCCTTTTTAAGTATTATGCACCTTGCCTGTAAAGGATATGTTGTGCAAAGGAGAGAAAAAAAATATTTTATTAAATAAAAATGACAGTTTTTATATAATTTTTATGAGTTATATATTATTTTTGGTTCCTTTACCCTCATCTCTTTGTATCAACTTCTGACGCCTTGTGTCAAACAAATTAATATTTTAGGAGTTATATTAAAATAAGATGTATGTACCTCCTCCAGATCTGGTCCTGCTATGCCATGGGTTGCAAAGGAGATCCGTAATGCACCTGAGCACTCACCTGTGCAAATTGTCACTGCGCAGCGCATTCCCGTTCCAATTGTTCACCATGCACCTTGAGTATGTAGGTCCACTTGCTGCTAGACCAGATCTAGAAAAAGGAGTATATTAAAACATTTAACTTTCCCTTTAAATCTGTAAGACCTGTATTGTTATATTTTCTTAACCCGTTAGCAACAATAGACATGTCAGGCACGTCCAGCTGGCAACTCTCTGTTGCCGACAATGGAAGTGCCTGACACGTTCAGCGGTGGAACGAGCTGTTTTCGCGATCAAAAATTGTGAAAACCGCTCTGATGGGTCTGCTCTATTGCATCGATGTTGATGCATTAGGCAGCACCGAAATTTCCGTTCTTGGGCACCCACGATTGCTCCACGGAGCGATTGTGGGAGCAATATTGGAGAGCAATATGGCTGCGCCCTCTTGAGGGTAGAGCGTCAGAAGTGGGGAAAAAATCTGTTCTGTTGCTTGACTGCTCCTAGAGGCAGTCAGCAACATTGCAATAGAGAAAAAAAAAAAAGATTTAATTAGCTAAAATCTAAGTGTTGGGGTTAGCATAAGGGATACAGTTACAATGAAATTAACATCTTTCGGTTCTCTGCAGGAGGCCTTTAATCTTCCCTCTTCTGAATAGCTCACATATTTTCGAATAAGAAATGTTTTTGTAAATAATACTCTTGATAGATATAACTCCCCTTGATGAATTTCTTTACCAAACTAACAGGAGAAACATTATATCTTAACTACAGTTATTATACAAAAATACTTTTATACAAGATAAACCTCCCTCTGTGAATTACTGGGAATTAGATCTTGAGAAAACATTCCCTGTTGAGAGCTGGAACAATGCATGTCAAAACACCAGACGTGCACTCCATGGGATCAACTTACAGGAATTATATTATAAAATCTTGTATAGATGGCACTACGTGCTGTCCTGTCTCAGCAAATTTTAGCCAGATATATCAAATCTGTGTTGGAGGTGCGGGAGAGGGTAGGGCACTCCGTTGCATGTTTGGTGGTCCTGTGAACATTTGGAACAGATAAAGAAGAAACTTACTGAATTACTAAATTTTGTTCAACAGCGAAATGTCCAGTTATCCCCACAGACATTTCTTTTTCATTTTAATCTGGGTCAGGGAAGATCCCCAAAACAAATGGTCTCTATTAACATACTCATGGCATTTAAATTGCTGATTGCTCGGCAATGGAAGAAACAGGATCTCCCAACTTGGCCAGAGACTTAGAAGGAAATTGAATTTCAGCTTCTGGCAGAAAAATAATTATTTGTCTCAGGAGAACTGAGAAATAAATACAAAGAGATCTGGGATATCTCGCAAAATATCAAGGTTTGGTCAATTGGGAAATGGACTTGATCTTTCTTGAGGAGATAACGTTCTTGAGGGTCCATGGGAGGTCGGGGGAGTGATCCGGACTGCGAAGAGATCATGTGTAATTGATGTAAGGTGTACGTGTAGTTGTGTTGTGGATAACTCTTCCCCCCCTTTTTTTTTTTCTCTTTCCCTTTTCTTCCCCCTTCTCCCTTTTTTTTTCTTCTCTTTTTTCCTTCTTTCTTCTGTTAAAAACCATACTAAACTAATCAATATGTTAATGATGTTATTTACCTGCTGTTTCACAAGGAGAAGTGTACTTGTGTCTGTGGTGACTATTACTGGAATTTGTATGTTTATTTATGTAAAAGAAAAAGAAATTAACATTAGAATATATTAACGGTTAGCATAAAACAGTCATGTCCAAAGTCCGGCCCGCGCGCCAATTGCGGCCTGTTTCCCGGTTTAATACGGCCCTACAAGTAATTTGGACGAATCTATCTGTTGTGGCCATGGCCAGGCAAAGTGGGGCAGCTGGTAGAGGCGTACATATATTTAACCCCCTTCACACATCTGTTGGTAGTGATCAGGTACTCTTCACATATCTCTCCCCTCTGCTTTCCTTAGTATTAACTCGTTCCCAGAGCTGTCTTCTAAAAAAAAAAACTCCTACCAGTGCCTACACTGGTTTTCCCCTACCAACGACAAGGGAACAAACCTCTTACAACAAACATATCTCAACGACAAGCTGACAAGCACAACAAGGGATATTCCCTTGGGTTTTATCTATTTCCGCTGCCCATTCTCTAATCGACGGGATCTGCAGACTTTTCCAATGTTTTGGTATACGAATTTTGGTTTAACAGTCTTATTGTCAATGAATTTTTATATTCTTTCATAGACTGTGTGCTATGATGTAACAAGAATGTGACTGGGTTTATTGGTGTGTCTGCATCTCCATTTTTTAAATTACTTTAATTATCTGTGTCATTTTTGTATTACTGTGCAGGTCCACCATATATGTAAAGTTGTCCCTTCTTCTAATTTACATTTCCAACATCTGTCGCTGTTTTTTTAAATATATTTTGTGTAGTATGGTTGAGACCCTATGCCATCTGAGAAGGATTTTATATGCATTTTCTTGGAACCAGCTATTTTATGCCTTTTGTACTTCTGTAAAAATTAGGGTGCAGTCCTTCTCCCATTCTTCTATGAATTTTGGTTTCCTTGTTTTACCACTTACAATTATTAGGTCATACATTTTCGAAATGAGGTGCTTTTGTTGTTTATGCGATATGCAGATATCCTCATATCTCATTGTTTCTCCCCTGTTGTCTTTACCCCATATAGTTTTTGTATATAATTACTAACCTGTATTTTTATAAATTAATTTCTAGGGCCTCCTAAGGGTTAATTTATTCCCTCCTCTTAGTTATCAGTAAAGCACCCTTGTGCAAAATTTTATATTCTAGGAGATGTAATCTTTGGGTCAAAGTAGTTATCAAATAACCCTTTTTCCAGACCTGGTGGGTCATTAATGGTGTCATTAGGGAAGGATTATTAATAATACTATCTTTCTTTTGCATGCCGTTTAATATATCTAAGGTATTAGTAACTGTTGGATGCGATTTATCCTTCAATATATGTTTTTATCTATCCATGGTGCCAGATCAATGTTTCTTGTTCTAAGGTTTTCCAGGATTAATTTACCTCTTCATTGGTCCAGTTGACTGTCAGGTGAACTGATTTATAATAAAATTCTAAGTCTGGTAGGCCTATCCCCCCACTATTTTTAGGTCTTATTAAATAGTTATAGGCTACTTGGGGGTTTGTTACACAAAACATTAAATCATCTGCAAAGGCAGCTATCTTATATTGATCTTTTTACACTCTTATCCCAGACATGTCAGGATTTGGTCTTATAGCACTGAGTAGTGGCTCAAGGGTCAGGACAAACAGAACAGGGGAGAGAGGACAACCCTGTCTTGTTCCATTTATTAAGGGCAGTTGTTCCGATACCATTTATCATTATTCAGGCATTTGGAATATGCTACTATGCTTTAATCATTGTCATTGGCAAACATAAGTGTCTAAACTACTCTATCAAATGTTTTTTCAGCATCGGTAGAGAGGAACAAGGCAGGGATCCCCATCCTTTTTATGCAAAGAATCATACTCAGTATTTTAGTTGTTGAGTCTCTGGCCTCTCTATTCTTAAAAAAAACCCCTACCTGATCCTCTTTTACCAGCTGCAACATAATATCTTTGATTTTTTCCCTTAAAATCTTAGCCAGTAATTTAATATCCACATTCAGTAAGGATATAGGTCTATAGCTTGAACATATTTCGAGATCTTTATCAGCCTTAGGTATTAGTACAGTAAAGGAAGAGAGTATATTTAAAAGAAGAAAAACTACCACAACTAGAGGACATAGTCTTAAATTAGAGGGGCAACAATTTAAAAGTAATATCAGGAAGTATTACTTTACTGAGAGGGTAGTGGATGTATGGAATAGCCTGCCAGCAGAAGTGGTAGAGGTAAACACAGTTAAGGATTTTAAGCATGCATGGGATAGACACAAGGCTATCCTAGCTATAAGACCGGGAACGGGGGACTAATAAAAGTACTCAAAAAAATAAATTGGGCAAACTAGATGGACCGACTGGTTCTTATCTGCCGACACATTCTATGTTTCTATGTGCCTCTTGTGTTTGAGAGGGGAACTTATTACCCTGAGATATTGATTCAAATGTCTTTTCCAGATAATATAATATACAACCGTAAAACCATCTGGGCCAAGGCTTTTCCCATTAGGAGATGATCTTATTGCTGTCTCTATTTCTGACATTGATATCAGAGCCTCTAGCGCTTGTGTCAGATCTTTTCCCAGACTTATATAACATTTTTCTTTTAAATATTCCCTTATTTTTTCCATTTTAGCTTTGGTTCGTTCTGCAGTCTCTTCTTTTGAGATGTTATAAAGATCGTAGAAATATTGTCTAAAGGCCTTACCTATTTGATCTGTTCGATTTAAGGTTTTACCTGAGGTTTTGATTTTAAAAATATAATTAAAAGGTGTTTTGTCCTTTAATGATTTCGACAGGAGTTTTCCGGTTTTATATCCTATATATACAGTTGGTAAACCTGTAGTTTCTTTGTATCTTTAAGTTCATTAAATCTCCCAATTCAGCTCTAAGTTTTAGCAATTTCTGATATATGTCGGGTGCCATATTCAATTTATGTTGTTCTTCTATAACCGATTTATGAGCCTCCCATTTGATTGGTTTTGGGACTTCTGTTCTTAAATTTATTATAATAATTTATTATATCTGTCCTTATTTTCATCACATTATCACTGGATTTCAGTAGGGATTCTTTTGCCTCTATTTTTTAATTTTTTTTTTTGTTAATGCTAGGGATCTCAATAATTGGTCATATGGAAGAGAGGTCTGTTCATGTAATGTTTACTATATCTGCTCCTTGTATTAGGTCCATATGTCTGTGAGATACAAAAAAGGAGTCTATACGGGAGTATCTCTTATGGGGTGGTGAATAGTAAGTGTATTATTTTTTACTTGGGTTAAGAACCCTCCAGATGTCTATTAATTTTAGATTGTGTAGTTTGTGTTTTATTTGTTTTATCTTAGTATATTTTAAGGTAGAAGCTCCTGTCGATGTATATATATATATATATATATTTGGGATTTTAATTTTTTCATCCCCAATCATTCCCTTTAAGAACAGAATTCTTCCCTTTGTCCGACGACCTATCTGCTAATTTGAATGGGATATTTTTACCAATAATTGTTATTTTTTACTCCTTAGTATATTTTGGGGTATTTAGGATGACTAAGTATTGGGCTTTTATTAATACATAGATGTGTTTCTTTTATCAAACATATATCTGCCCTTAGATAGTTCATCTCTCTAAAAATTCTTGATCTTTTAAGAGGGGTGTTAAGACCTCTGACATTTATTGAGACAACTTTTATTTTAGCTGGTTTACTTTTATCCATTCTATAAAGTTTATTGGTTATTTTCTAGTCCCAAGTTGGAATATGACCACTTGAGTGGGGGGATGAGGGGTGCCAGAAGAGGAGCCTCAGAGAAGAAAGAAAAAAAGAAAGAAAGGAAAGAGAAGAAGAAAAAAAAACCTCGACAAGATCACATAAAACAAATATATAGACCAAACGCCCTTTCTTGTGGCTCATTTAATCCCTACTTTTGGTACTATACAGACTTTGGGGATCTCCCTATATATGATGTTTCCTAGGATCTTCCCCTCTATATTACAATAGTCCTTAGTCCCCTTTGGGCTGAGACGATTGTGGTACGGTATCATTGCTGCTAATTTTCCTGCCTTTCCCCCTAATCGCCAATTGCCAGTCCACCTGAAATTATCCCCTTTACCACTATTATTTATAAGACACATATTTATTAATTACATTACATTACCTTTTATTTATATAGCACCAACGAATTTGCGCAGCACTTGGTACAGAGCATGAGAAGGGAGTTACAAACAAATTTAGACAAAACATTTTCAGACTAAAACATGAGGTAGAGGGCCCTGCTCGCAAGCTTACATTCTAGAGGGAATGCGGAACATGAGACACACAAGACAATTAATCATTGTTATTTTAATTTGTTTCTATTTATTTAAAGGTTTATCATTTTCTTTCTAATTTTATATATTACCATTATCAATAGGTTAGCAGGTGAGTGGGATTTCTCCAATATCTTTCTCTTCAAATTTATCTAGAGAGTGGCAGATTTTGATGACAGAGCCTAACAGTTGAGCTAACCCCATAGTTCCTTCCATCATATAATATTACTTTTATATTAAGTGTCACATTTATAGATTTGCAATAAAATACCCATAATTATGCACATCTATATTGTTTATTTACAGGCTGTCACGGACAGGACTGTCGGCCAAGCCATGACGTGGGAGTATGGGTGTGAAAGGGGCTAAACTTTCCCTACAGGGCACAAAGCAACCACCACGAACCCCCCCAACAGTCACCCCCAAAACTCCTAGCTAAAAGAACAAAAAGCTGCCACCACTAAGACTTATGGGCGTCTTTAGTTACCCCAAAAACACAGTAAAATGCAATATACCCACAAACTCTTACTGACCAAATATCTAGCAAATTAACCCCTTAGTAACGTGTTATAAAAAGGCTACCTCTAGGCTAAATTCGATTAGAGAACAAGAGACAGAACAGATTAAAAATATTTAATCTGAGTAAAATAAGTCACAGTGCTGTTACACAAAAATGTATATAAAAAGAGACATAGACATAAATGCAAGTACATAAAAAGTTTAAAATAAAAAGGACGAAACAGAAATGTTCATACCATAGGTGGTTCCTGGAGCCTAGCTTTGTTTTGGCCTTTGATGGTAAAAATGACTCTCTTTCATTATCCCTTGCACACATCTCCCCCTCTGTCCCTAGCTACGACAGCCCCACTTTGTCACCTGAAAAGAGGATGGGCATAAGTGGCTAAGCAGATTATGACATCCTGAAGGCGGGGTCATAACTGCTAAACTTTTGCCTTACAACACAAAATATGTAATAGAAGGTTCCCTGCGCGTGGCATAATTATGACACTGGGCTCATCTTAATACCCTGTTCCAGCCAGTCAGTTTAAGATCACACATGATATGTGTGCCCCTAGCCCAAATGCCATATTTTCATATCTCCCATGCCATCCGCCACATCCTATTACTGTTTTGTGTCCCTCAAAAGCCTGGACCATGCTGGTTTCAAATATATATTGATTATGAACCTCATCCCAACCTGTGTCCAGATACAGTAATTTCTAGAACTATGTGGGCATTTGTTTCTGATCTCTGGGCCAAATGTATCCTGGGACTCCCCAGGGGGTTGGTTGATGCCACAATGTCTGATTTTGGTACTGGAGTACAGAATGCTACAATTACCAACAAACAGATCACACCTTAGTGTGAGTTTGCCTGGGATGGATATGCATAGGCCCATTTGCTGTTCCCTAGAAGATGTTAATTAGTAATTAGTCTACAAAGGAACTTAGACAATAGGACTCCAGAACAAACACCATTGAATATAAAAACACACACCACAGAATATGAAATACAGTGCCTGTATAGGCCCAAATCATGCCTTAGCATGACACAGGCCCCTATCAATTTTATGACTGTCTTCTATTCAGGCACATAAACACATAGACTCTATTATTAAATCTTAACTGTGCTAAGCATAAATTGTATTAGTGAAAATATTATCAATTAGATTTCAGGTATGAAGCTTTTATTTAGTCTTTTTCATGCATAAAAAAAGAAAAGAAAAAAAGAAAAGAAAAAAAAACTTTTATCATACCGGATTACCTTTATAAACATCATATACACCTAATTGAAAAAAATATTTCAAACTCCATTTTGTGTAGTAACACTTACTTTATGTATTACATTCTTAGACTTATGTTAATATGTCCAGAATTAGCATCGCCCATCTTAAGTGTCCCTTAAACAAAAGGGGGGGAAAAAATATCTTATGCAGTATTTCATTCAAACTCATTGTGAAATTTCTATGTGATTATGTTATATGTCGTGTCATTTGCATTAAATATTACATTCATAAAGTTGCAATAAAATATCCATAGCTAGGTACATCTGTGTTCTTTTATATACAAAACCCATGTCAGTTTTGTGGTTGGACCTCAGTCAGGTGTATAGCCTGATATAGTCTCTTACTATTTTCTTAACTATGCTGAGAAGAACATCTACTAATTTAAATAATAACATTTATATTTTAGTCATATCCCTTTTATTTTTCGCTGTAAAAAAATAAAAGAACTCTAGTTCTTATTTTCTGTTCAGTATTATATTTCTTATTTCTGCGCCATTGTCTAGATACTTTAAAGATATGCTCAGCATCTGCCTTAGTCCCATAAAGATGAGACACTTCTGATATTAAGAAGTTACTTAACAACAAATTATTCAGTGATTGTGTTCTAATACTACGCTTCCTTTGATTAACCTAAAACGCAAAAAAGTCATGTTTTCACTTACATCTTTGACTATCTTATTTCTTTAACCATCTTTCTATATATTGTACATATGTTAACTCAAATATATGTCATTACGGAAAGTATTGATATTGTCTTATTTTTACTTACATATAGTTCATCTAAAAACTAGGGAGTGTTTTCCCCACTTATCGATCATCACAAAAAGAAAAAAAAATCTCTACTTATCTGAGTTCAGTTGTTCTTCGTGTTAGAGTCCACTTTTGTTAACAGGTCTCCTCGTCTTCTTCTCAGAGAGCGAGAAAGAAAAATTTTGGGGGTAGGGTTTTAGTCATACGCTTCTAATATCTGAATGCTTGTAAGCATACGATTATATGGAACTCTTTATTCTCTGGTTTCTACTCTTGTTTCTCCTACCCATTCGTTTGTTTTCTTTTCCTTTGTGTTTTAACATCCCAGGGTTGGTTTAGAAGATTTGGTAGGAACATTCAGGGGCGTTGCTAGGTCTTCGGATGATCTGGGGCTAGAGCCCAGATGAGCTCTGTCACACACTCCTCAGGCAAATATTATACTTATTTTTATTTGCACTAAGGGTTCACTTAGTGCATCTACCACTCCCATTTTTTGGGTCATTTTGTCTGTCACACACTCTGCGTCTCTTTCTCACACACGCTGTCTCTCTCTCTCACACACACGCCGTCACTCTCTCTGTCTCTCTTTCTCACACATGCCGTCTCTCACTCTGTCTCTCTGACATGCCATATCTCTCTCTCTGTCTCTCTTTCTCACACACAGACACCCTGAGACACACACATACACTTACGCAAACACCCTGACACACACATTGAGACACCCAGACACACACTTACACACATTGAGACACACAGTCACACATTCTTCAATTTTTTTTTTTTTTTTACCTTATCTTCAGTTTACTTGTAGGGAGGAGGACGTTTTCGGCGGTGTCTTCAGGCTGTTCTGCCAGATGTCACCTGACATCCGGCAAGCAGATCTCACAGCGTGACAGGGGCGGAGCTTACACTGTGCTCTGTATGGCCAGGAGGTGTGGTCACCGCAGGCACTTGCCTGTGCGCCGCACCTTGAGGAGGAGAGTTTAGGGAGAGAGCTCCCTATAGCAGCCTCTCCTCCCGACCGGCCCTCACCCCCGCGTGAGTTTTTTTTTTTTAAAAACAATTATTGCCCTGGAGTCTCGGAGTCTCCATTCAGGGCTATGAAGGGGGGACTCGGGCTACAGCCGCAGTAGCCCACCCCTAGCGTCGCCTCTGGGAACACTTTTCACAGAACTTTGGTAAACCTTCTGGTGTTTGCAGGGTATAGGTTAGTGCGCCTTGCAATGGCATGGCTACCCAAGGCCAGTAGCACCTCTGCCTTAGCCCCTGATTATAGCTTAGCATCCACCCAGCAAGTCTTTCCTGGAACCTTGCTCTTTGTACCCAAATAGCAGACAGGACCACTAGCAGTTAGGTACAGCAAGAATGAACAGCCTTTATTTGTGAAATAGCACAGACTTATAAACACACAAATGTTACATCAACTAGGGGGAAGGCGCAGGGTAACTAACAATAATATGGTAAGCCTCAAACAATAGAAAACCTAATCTAAAACAGGTAAATACACACAGTGTAAGTTAACATAATTAAACATGACACCTTGAGATACAGACATCCAGACTACAAGAGACACTAGATGGCTCACAGGACAGTAAACACTTATTGATTCGAAAAGTACACATTTCAACACAACGTATAATAACATTGCACACATTACTTGGAATAGCTTTACCTGGGCACATTGTGTTGAATTCCTTGCTGCGAATCGGTGCCTCAGGTGCCAATCAAAGTGTATACAGGGAAAAGGCCCTGGGTAGTGAGTGACAGGCTCTTGGGGCCTTGGTGTTTGGCCCTCAGAAACCCTCCAAGAACCCCAGTAATACAGGCTGTCATGATTCAGTTTGTGACAGGTACCGTGACACCCCTCTTCTAAGCTTTATACTCAGGGAGTACCCCCACATAAAGGCTATGTTAGATTTATTTTGTGAATCGTTTAGAGGCCTCATTTTTTTCTTTGCTTGGGGTGTTTTTTGGCCCTTCCTTAGGATTTCCTCTTTAAGTTGATATGAATGCCTTGTTTTGTCTTTAAATTTAAAAGTTATAATTTGGGTATGTCCTCATGTGCATGCAATTCTAGGATACCTCTTATGCGTAGATTTGACCTCCTGCTCTGGTTCTCAATGTCTGGTTTTTGCTGGTTTAATTGGACTATGCGTTTTCTTTGCTCTTTGCATCTCTTATCCGATTGCTGCTCAAAATGTGTGTCTTGGTCTACTTCTATGGCTTGTATTTGGCTTCCTAGCTGATTTATATCTTTATATAATTTATATCAGGATTCATCTTTTATTGCAGCATGGATCTCATTTAGCAGTTCTGAAAATTCCCGGTTAAGCTGAATAAAGCACTAAATCCTCCTTAGTAGGATGGGTCCTTAAGTTGTGCGGACAGCTCACTGTCAGGACAAGCTTTATCTTCTATAAGGTCAGATCTGCTAGAGTTGGAATCCTCCATGTTCACAATCATTTCTGCTTTCACTCTCTGTATCTTTCATGCCCGATTTACATGGAGAGGTTAGTTGTGCTGGGATCAGGAACGACCTTAGTGTGTGGTTTATAGCCCTTGTTCTTTTTCAAGGTTCCTGGGGTTATTGGAATTTTTTTGAAGCTTTCCTCATCTCTATGTACAGCATTCACACTCAGCGTGGACTCGTTGCAGCGCATCTGCCTACATCCACTTCATGTCACGCTGCTTCATCCTGTAGCTTTAGTACACTTTATATGCCACAATATACTATTTTATGTATGCTCTCTTTTTATATTTACAAAATAATGATTAAAAGGTGTATATATGAGGAATGAGGTTTGTTCATTACACATTGCATCTTAAGCAACTCCATATTAGTTTTTCAGCTCATCTCTATCACATCCTTCAAACCCATGAAAGCAAGAAACACATTTAAAAAGAATAAGATTGATTATCACAAGAGGTGATGATAAAGTTCCTAACAGAGCATGTTAAGATAAGAATGTTCTGTAGCATCGCATTTTAAATGATTCTTTCAAGTGACAGTGTCAAAAAGTTCAAATATATTCAATTAAAAGCATTTTCAGTCTAACTTCTTCCACTCCTGAAATTCAGCTCTCACTTAGGGTACAGGGCAAATAAAAGAAGTTGAAGTTTAGAAATGAAACTGAAAAGATAAGCAGCTATTCTGGCATTACATGTATCTTAGGAAATTCATTCAGTTTGAGAAGAGTAACAAATAATTCAGATACAATTGATAAAGTCCAAGTTTCTGTCAGCTGACGAAGTACAGATTTAGGACTAACTCTGAGGACAAGAAAATAGGTAAATGTCTACAATACTTTTCTTTAAACAGTGTTGCATGTTAAGTTTTCATCTGATGGTTCATTAAGACAGCAAACTATTCAGTATTTATTGTTCTGCCAAGAAATTGTCATTATTTCATTTTCATTATTATGATTGAGATTAGGCACGGGCCTCTAGCACCACCTTTATGAGACTGTACGGATGGAGAAAGATATTTGTGCCAACTTTTCACTTTTAGAACTAATTCCTATAATTGCTCTTCATACACATCCCACCCCTGATGTATTTATAAATCATGGATAGACTATAGCTTCATAACTGCATATTGAAGATCAGTGGATGCAAATAACAACAACTATAAAGCTGGTACTGAAAGATACTAATAACCAATAACTGAGCAATGAGCCTGAGGAAGCGAAAGTTTCAAATAGAATTAGGTAATTGCTCAGAAGAACAGGTTTAGTAGGTGTGAATAATTGTGAATAATTGGCACCCAATTAGGAGACAGAACTAGAGAAAGAGCTCTAAAGTTCATCCTACAGGCAACATGGTTCCTGATGGTTAAATTAATATGTACAGGACACTGACTCCCAGCCACCAGGGCATCGGTGGTTAGGACAGGCATCCAGTTGACATACCTGGTGTACTTGCTGATGTGACAGTGATATCATTATGCTTTCTCAACCTGACACAAAGGTACTCCAATGGTATTGCTTATCATGGACCTGCATGAGTAGATTATGATTTAAAACCATTTGGTTAGTGAATATGTTTGATTTAGCTTCTGCAATCTCTACATATTTGGCAGAAGCTTGATCAGTGGCGTGTCATTAAATTTATAAATTAATAAAGAAAACTTGTGAAATAGTTTGTGAAACACATATTTATATACATATATTTGCTTGTCCTCCATATTGTTCTCGATTGTCTGCCTGAAACTTCACACAACTTACTGTCGTTTTGGTACCATTCTAGCATTTTACCATTTGCCTGTTATCCTGAGCCTGGATCTGTAGGCTCTTCCACAAGTGAGTGGAATCATTCAAAGGGGGGGGGGGGGGGGGGGTCCTTGCCACCAACGGGGGTTACCTTAAACAGTCTGCACTATGTCTTGTACTGTTTTTTCTTTCACATGTGACTATCGTGTACAAACAAAACAACAACAGTAGTAGATAAGATAAGTTTTTTAATTTCTAATCTTGCGCACCCTCTCCATCACTTCAACCTAATAAAGAAAACTAGCTGCCAGTATGCGGTATCTTGTAACCTACTCCTTACTAAAATTATTTGAACCAAGGATATCTCTTCGCACATTTGGACTATATCTTCTGTTTAGTTCTACTGTAGTCTGTATTTAGCTTCATTATTTTTTTTATTTGCCAGATCTTGTTTTACACCTAATACAGATAATTGTCTATAAGTTTGAAAAGGTCTTAATGCTTGATTCTTTTAGATAAAGAAAGACATACATAGTTGGAGTAACAAACAGAGTTGTAGCTACCATTAGGCCAATTGAGTGTTTGCCTTAGGGCACTGGGTACTGCTGCTTTTTAGTATTTTGGTAACAGCTGCAGAAGTGCTTCTTAGCTCTACCGTTGGTATTGAGGCAGGTGCTGCAAGAGAATGGCAGACCTGTGCCCCTTCTGGCACAGAAAGCAGGGGTCTCATTGTTTATACTATAACTTGACTGTGAACTACCTTTGATATCATTTGAGCCTTTTGGCTGACTGGGCATGGTGGGAATTGTAGTTCAGTGACACTACTGCCAACTATCGTTCCCTATTTCTATTGATAGGTGTTACTTTAGCCATCTTCTTTCTATGGCTAGCAGTATATTGATGGTAGCAATATACTGCTAACTATATATTGATATAATGTCTGCTAATTATATATTGAGCTATTCTGTACTGTGTATGTGCTGGCTAACTGTAGACATATGGAAACCATACTAAACCACTTCACTGACCATGGCAACTCTATACTGAAGAGTTTATCTTTGCCGACGGTGGCAAAAATCCTTACAGTTTTTGGAAATGCCACAAGTATGATGAATATTATGAACTTGAGCAAAAAATGACCTACAAAGGATATATTTTTCCTAGATATTGTCCTGTACAGGGGTAGTCCTTTTTTTTATTTTTATAAATTGTATTATTTATGGATTACAGTGATTTTCTTGGTAGAAGTCCATGTGTATAATAGGGGGAGATATTCCTTATAGTTACATAAATAGTTTTTTGTAATGCTAATGTCCTGAAAGCAATTGTGTTGTTTTAGTTACTTGCTTTTGGAGTATATAGATCTACTCAATTTATTCAGATACTCTATTTTTTATTTGTGAGGATATTTAATTGCTTTCAGCAGATGGCAGTGTTATTTCATTTATTATAGATGGAATAGCTTTTCTCAGTTTTCTAGAATCCAAACTTTTGAAATGTGTTTATTTTTATGTTTTTCTCAAGCTGTGTGTTTTCAGTGAGGGAAGGGGTGGGAAGCTCTACTTGTCCTGCTTTATCCCTTTTAAAAAAACACACCATCCCTGCCCTCCTACTGGTTAGTTAAGTGCTTAGATACAAGCCAGCACATGCACCTTAGGAGGGCTATGATTAAAGCAAATGGTAATATGTGACTAAAGGTTTTCGTTAGTATTGAACTTGTGTGCTCTCACAAAAAAAAAAAATAATAAACAAAGAAAACAAACCAGAACAGGTTTGTTGGAGAAGTGGGACTCTTTCACCCCTTCATTTCATATATTTGTAGGTAACCTACTGCTTGTGATTACATTTGGATTAATAGACAAATAAATGCAGCCTAATTTAAATGTGTATACATTTTGTCCAGAAAAATGTTCATGCTCACTGACATATTTAGCCATAACCCTTATTTTTATGTTACATGCTTTAATTTGGAAACAAATCCTGATATATATATATATATATCTGTTTTAGGCATACTTAACATCTCATGTTTTTTACATTCACTACAAATAACCTAGAAAAGAGGAAAATGTTTGTACCGCTTTTGTTTAAGCCATGAATAGTCTTAAACATAACATAATACTGGTAGATACATTACAGATAGGGTTTCTACCTCAGCCATTTTTTTGGAAGTGGAGATAAGACTACATGAATACCATAAAAATTCACCGTCCATTTACTTACCAGAGGATTTAGAGTCTGATCTTGGGAAGGGCATTGCCACATTATTTTGAGGCAGCAGAATGTACTGTGTTGCTTACATCTCTGACAATATTTTATTTAACGTATAATACAGTTCTAACATTGTCTGAAACAATGCCATGCCCCTAATCACTTTCCACAGTACCATGCGTGCCCCCATATCACTTTCCACAGTGCGGTATACATACCTCCCAAGTGTCTCTATTTAGGAGGGGAAGTCCCTATTTTGTACCCAAATCCCCCTGTCCCTCTCCCCTCTTCTATTGTCCGTCTTTTCTCGGAAATTGGAAATAAAGGTGATTATTAGAGTTGAGCGAACACCTGGATGTTCGGGTTCGGCGGGTTCAGCCGAACTTCGGAAAAAAGTCCGGGTTTGGGGTCGAACTTGACCCTGAACCCGAACCCCATTGAAGTCAATGTGGACACGAACTTTTGGGCACTAAAATGCCTCTAAAAAAGTCCTGGAAAGGGCTAGAGGGCTGCAAAAGGAATTAAAATGTGGGTAAGAGTAGGACAAGTGCCCTGCAAACAAATATGGATAGGGAAATAACTTAAAAAAACATAAAATACATACAAATTAAAAATACAGCTGAGCCATAAAATAGCACTAGATGGAATCTTTGATTTTAGCTTTGGAAGAACATAAATATAAATCTAAAGCATGGCTGCCAGGAGGATAAACAGAATTACCCATTTGAGAGAGGGTTGGAGTGCAGGGTATTCTCTTTCAGTTTATACTAAGTGACCCAAAGGTTGAGGAGGCTGTGACCTTGGCGGGGTAGGTGGAAGCGGCGCTGGAGGAGGAGGAGGCGATAGCCAGAATTTTTCAAAGTGCGCTGTAATCACAGTATTTGAGGGTTCTATTTGACTCTCAGATATGAAGTGCACCGCAAGACGCAAATGTTCTATTTACCACCCAAAACTATTAGAATTTTTCAAAGTGCGCTGTAAGCACATATTTGACGGTTCTATTTGACTCTAAGATGTAATACATGTAATGCTATTGCTATTCTATAAACCGAAATAGAGTCCCCATTCATACAAATAGGTCAACTGTTTATAGAATAGCAATAGCATTACATGTATTCTATAAACCTAAAGTCTATAAAACGACATTCGATTTGTAGACTTTCGGTTTATGGAATACATGTAATGCTATTGCTATTCTATAAACCGAAAGTCTATAAACCGAATGTCTTTCGGTTTATAGACTTTCGGTTTATAGCCGAACCCCGAAATCCAACCCGAACATACAGTGAAATGTTCGGGTTCGGGGTCCGAACACTGTAATGTTCGGTATGAACCCGAACAGTGCGGTTCGGGTTTGCTCAACACTAGTGATTATACTATATTTATATAATAGTTATATAGATTGGCATACAGGGGAGCCTATAATAAGATAATGCTCCCTGTTTTGTTTGTTTTTAAATGGGAGTCCTATGTGCATATAACTAATAGAGATGTACACCTATTCAGTATTTTCTACGAGTTTATTTATGCTGGAATTTTATTTTGTATTAATTTCTTTGTGGAAGGGACTGAATGGGTGTTTTCCTGGGCAGGTTAATTCTGAATTCTCTCTCCTTGACCTCTGACCTCTGACCTCTTCCTCCCCTTTGCATGGAACTGTGCATGCATTGCAGTGAGGGGGGGGGGGGGGGGGCAGAAAAGCAATGGTGGAACTGTAGCACCTGCTCTGCTTGGGTGCACTATGCATGTTAGGGTATCTTGTGCCATTCTATAACTTCCCCACCAATGTGACTTACATATATGCTTCTCAGCATCTCCATTCTTAATTATTTTGGAATTAAAATTCTTGTACAGTATGCCATCCGGAATGCTGATCTCATCCCTTTAAGTCCAGTATTTACTCTTAATGGCACCTCTTACTTTAAATCCGGTCAACTTTCCAGAACAGCAGACTTAAGTGCTTGCAAACTCTTGTTGTTTTCTGTGTGCTGCCTTATCTAAAGCAACCATGAGTCTGTGACATTTAAATAGTCTCAGTGATTAATCTGCGGTATGTCACACAGTCCTCCTAAACACTGCAAACTGTGTGTTGGGCACACTCAGGTGTGCCACCTGCTGCTGTAGCTCCGCTGAGAGTGTTGCTAATGTACATTACAGGGCCAGGATTATAGATAACATTGAAGCAATTTTTTTCCCCCTAATATTTTTTTTTTTATTGATTTTCGGCGCAATAAGATTTAACAAGTTTCTCAAAAGCAAAGATTTATGTGAAAGAAAACAGCTTAGATTTTTGGTTTCTTTGAGGGCTACTCCAGAACCCACCTGAAATTTTCTTTTTTTCTTTTTTGAGCCCGTCAGAATGGGCCAAAATGTAATCATTGCAGAATACTTGAAGTAACTCAATGAGAAAATTCGTTTGTGTGTTTGTGCCAAATTATGATGGGAAGGAAGATATCTTTTTACAATTTTCAGACCATGATGTCCATGTTTTATCCAATGGTATTTTATTATCTTCAATTGATTATGAGGTTTCTTCATAGTCCTAGTTTGCTTGAATTTGTTGTATAATGTCCATTGTTGTTGGGATAGATCATTAATGTGTTGAAATATATCCGTCCAGAGCGACTGTAGTTTGGTGCAAAGTCACCATATCTGTTACATTGTGCCCCTGCTTGCTCCACATCTCTAACATAGAAGGGACCTTCCTGGGTATATTTTTGCCAGTCGACCTGGAACCAAGTACCAATGAAAGACCATTTTAACGTTGGTTTCCAAGTGAGTCATGCATCTGGTTAAGCCTTTCAGTTCAGAGAATGCTGTTGACCACTTAGACATTTAACTTCGGGCAATGGTTGTGTAACGTGAGCAACAAGCTCACATGAAGGCATTTCAGAGGCTTATTGTCTTATGTTGCAGCAGTGATCTTGTTACAACCATAGAGGTAGCTAGCACTAATCTCGTGCTTAACTGCATCAGCCGCTCTAGGAACCTTTCTGACTTCCCTACTCACAGGAAAAAGTGAAAAATACAAAATGATTGTAATGTGCTTAGTGTCTACCACCTACTGAAATATATATATGTGTGTGTGTGTGTGTGTGTATATGCCTTTTAAAATGTGTAGAAAAGCAAATGAGATGATCCAATATCATTGCTCATAAAAAGGAAGAGAAAAACACACATAGCATAATATTGTTTGACTTCACAATAAATGCTGATAAAATATATTTGCACTCACAAACTATGAGGTGAAAAAGGCACATCAGGATGTCTAATGGGAATACATATAATGACACTCCTCCTTCCTGAATGGCAATTCAATAAGTGGGCATCCTAATTGCATTTATTGTCTAGTGCTGTATTTACACCATGCTATTATTCAACCTGGATCTCGTTGCTACCTGTCTCACTTCTGGGATCAACACAAGTCTATGCTGAGTAAAGAATCAGTGTATGCTAAAAGCTACACACACAATATTCTGTTTAATAAGTTCTCAGAGAGAGCAATGATTTTGTTTTGTTAATTTTATTGTTGCTGGTGATGCTATCTTCAAGACTTGGGCACCATCTACAATTGCAATTTTTAAAATTGAGTGATGCAAGCAAATGCTATTTTTAATATGTCTTGCTATTTCTTATATATGTTTGGTTAATTCTTCCTTTGAATTTTTATTGTTGTATGTTTTGGAAGTTAGTTATGGAAATATTTATAATAATTTATGGCTCTTAACAGCAAATACACATAACCTTTGTTGATTTGTCGAGAGTTTTAATAAAATCGTTACTAGTTATGAAATGTTGTTGAACCCCATTCATAGGATATGCCAGACACATCCTGTGAAAAACTCCCTTGTGCCTGGCATGTCCTGTTGTTTGTATCATGGTATGCACACTGAAAGTGACATGTCTGGGTGGCTTGGGACTGAGGCACTCCAGCCATGTCTGCTGAGGCCCCTTTGTCACACATGAACACTGTGACAGCCACATAGTGTCTGACTTTGACAGCTGTAGTCTCTCCCTGACCCATGGGAATTGTGGGGTAGGGAGAGACTAATCACAGTGTGGGCAACTTGCCCATAAAGCAAGGTAAGGTCTTGGGGTAGGACCATGGTTAGGGTTATGGGTAGGGCTACAGTGTCACTAAAATGTAAAGGAAAAAAAATGTAAAGGAAAAAGCAATGCGCTACTTGCAGTATTTGCCTTAAAAAAATCAGCAGAAGAGCATGGGGTATTAATAAACCTAGGACAAATATCAGAATCTACGTTTTTTTATTAGCATTTGTAGATGTGTATAACATTTTTCAACGTTTTCAAGTTACACATCCTATTACTAATATAGCCCCTCTATCTAAAAACACTATTCCGTATGGTAATATAACAATATAGATGAAAAATATCGCTTATTGTATTTTATATATGTCAACCTTACTTACAAACGCAAAGGAAATTGTCTACATTGTATAATGTTGAAGGGTAATGTGTGAGTCAATTTCATTCAAATTCAAATATTGCTGTATCATCTTTGTATTTTACATTCCATATTATGTGCTACTTAATGTCTTCCTAACCTTACCTTCCACGGTTAATGAAAAGTTTTCTAAAAAAAAACGTTTTTTAAAGTAAAATTTAGAAACTACTTTTATTTAAAATGTTCATGTTTCATTTTTTTATAGTAAATTATGAAATTATCAAAATGGTAATGGTATCTAAAATCGCCCTTATTTTATACCAACCCCCTCTCCCCAAAAAATAACATGTGTGAATACAGTAAATGAGAGAGCAGAAAATAACAGCTACACAGAAACATAGCAGAAATGTTAAAATAGCATGTGTGCCAATCTTTGATGATGGAGAAAAGGAAAGGTTAATGCTAATATTAAAGGATCAACCCAATATGCAATAATTGTCCCCTAAAATGGTACCTCTACTTATCTGTAGCTCCAATGTGCCTACAAATAAGTTTGCAATTTGGAAATCATTGCCAATTCCACACCGATATCTGCCAAAATCCAATGTAGACTAAACATGTCTGAAATGCACAGAACTGTAGTGGTAGCTGCAAACTCCCCATTATGTCCTATTGGATATATCAGACATAGAAAAAATAACACACAAATACTGAAAAGAATCTGAAATCCTACTGAAAAAACAAACAAAAATGCCCATAGGAAAAAGGCCCAGGTTCATGAAATCAGTACAAATGATTGGTTTTCAGTTGATTGCACCTATCACTGTTGAACATTCTGGCAGCAGATTGTGGATGCTGTTAATGCAGTTGGTGGGAATAATAGGTCTGAGGAAATGGTAAGTGTTACTTTGGGAATGGAACAGGGATTTGGACCCACGATGAGCCCAGGATAGGAGCAGCCGAGGACTTGTGCTGGTCTGATGGAACCAGAATACTGGGAAACTATATCTGATGGTGCCTCATCAACATGTGATGATGAGGCCCCATGACCTTCACAGGACACAGAAGATTCACAGACTTCACCAGGTCAGACAGCTCAGCTGGCCTTGGTTAGCTACAAATACATGTTAGCTACAAATACATGTGCATGTCAACTGTAGTAAAACCATGTGCAATGACTAGGGCTTTATTCAATAAAGAGGGAATTTCATAGGACTTCCGCCCGGTGGCCATCTTACTAGGATATTCACAGAGAGAGCTCCCTAAAGGCCTAATAGCATCTAGATGAAATCTCCTGAATATAATATTCATCCAAGCTTGAAACTACACAGGGTTACCCACATCAAAAGACAACCAGCAGTACCTCCATTTTTAAAATCAGCCTCCAACCAGGGGTAAAGTGAAGGAGCTAGGCCCGGATCTCTGGACAGACAGCTCCATTGCCATCCATGCTCTCTATCTGCCCCCAAGAGGGCTTCTACACAGTCCCCAACCAGTTCCAGTCACGTACTGTGATACAGATGAACACAATTTCCTTTTTCTTTTCTTTTTCCATTACCGCGATTGCACAACCGTGATCAGGGGTATATATTTCAGACAAGCCCCAGGCCTTTTCGGTCTACTAGCTGGAAGCCTTCGTTCTTGCATTCAGTTATCACTATTATCTCTATACCACCTGAGCATACCCTATGGACACTGAATAGCCATCAGTAGTGCCTGACAGTAGACCAAAACAACCTGGGAAACCTTATGAAATGCTGGATGTTCACCTACCATCATTCTGAGCCACAGTCTCCTTTTGGACATTAAGATATTCCCATTTTTCCCAGTTTGCATCCCTGTGTTAAGAGTTAGACATGGGTAGGAAATCTAAGAAGCCCAAACCCCCTCTGGGGCTGCAAGATATAGGAACACTCCTCTCGCGACCCACTCAGGCCCGGAGCTCTCAATTACCACCGGATTATGGCACAGACCTGTCTGAGGATTCAGATCACTCTTTACCCCATAGGCTGACCCACGACCACTGACAAAACCCTCATAGGCCCCAAAAGAAGATGAATCCCCCGTCACCAGACAGGAATTTTGTACACTAATGAAGGAGATGTCCCAAATCCTAGAACGAGGGGTGACAGAAATGCGCACCAGTGTGCAGACTCTGGAAACTAAAGTCGCTGGCTTGGAAAGTGAATGCACAATGACAAACTCTAAACTGACTACGCTAGAGAGAAGTGGCAGAGCCTACTGGATAGACAACAAGAAACTACCCAGCTAAAGCTAGAGGACCTTGAGAATAAACAAAGGCACAAAAAATCTGAAAACTTCTCAAGTAGACAACATGTTTTGAGTGCCTAAAGCTGCAATGACGCCAGTAGACCTCAACATCATGGGCCTCTGATGGTGGCAAGCAAAGCAACTTAGAGAGACCGGTACCCCAAAAGAATAGGGGACAGTGAATCAGCTCCACCCCTGGACTTAAATAGTGTCTTACTAAATGAGTCCCCTACCAGTTGCGTTTTTGTTTGACATGGGAGGATATGGAACCCGGTATCCCGGGACCAAACTGCGGTTTTCATTTTTAATCCTATTATTATTTTCTTTACCTCTTTTTTAATTTCTCCCTCCTTCTTCTCCTCTGTTTTTTTTCTTCTTCTCCTCTTTGCATACTTAATTTACATCCAAGGTTATTATTTTTCTTAAATTGTAATTTACCCGTAAGCCTGCCCTTGTGTAGTTTTACATGTATGGTAATGCAACACTATGATCAAAGGTTTTGTTTATTATATGAAGGCTCTCTAGGCTATGGTCAGATCTATCATGATGCTCTTTGAAGGTTCACACATAGAATAACCAAAAGTTACCAGCCTCCATTAGAAAGGTCCCCAGTTCGTATTCAGAATAGTTTATAAACCGTTCATTAGTATACTGGGCTAGTTTCGCCCAACTGAAATAAATAAAGGAAAAGAGAGCTACCCTCTGACCTTGGCCCTTAGTTGCCCATAATAATAATAATGGCAGTTTAGTAATATGTCACCTATTAGACCACATTACATTAGGACATAACATTTTCTGTGGTGTTATTGCCCGAGGGACTAGAAAGGCATAGGGACATGCCACCTGTTTTTTGAACCGATTAATGTTGATTCTCTCATATTGTAACTATGTTATCTGAAAATATTTACAGTTATGCAATGTTCAATGTCTATTTCTATGTGACATTTAAATTAAATGGAACACATAAAATTACCAAATACAATTAAATTAATAGGTAAAATTTGAATCATCCCAGTGACCGTCTATAATGGAGGAAACATTTTAGACTGTCATTAGGATAACTCTAAAACATTTTTTAAGGGGTGAGGGGGGGTCGCACCTTGTTCCTCCATCATCCACTTGATAGGTGACACTCTTTCTTCTTCTTCCTGTTCCCACGCAGTCTGTGAGGGGAACATGACACTCGCTCCCACCAACCGAACCCTTCCACCTCCAGGTGCATCCCGATAGGTGCTTTGTGTTGTCTGGAGTATTTAGGGGTGCTGATCCAACATTTGGGGCGCATTTTCACCACCCCTCCAAAAAAATCTGCCTAATATGCCTTGTGGTAGATACTGCACTGGTGTATGTTAAAGGACTTCAAAGTCAAGTTCTCCATCTAAAATCAGGAGAATTGAAATGGGCAAATTCGGCTTATGTTAACAGAATTCGGAGTGTGCTCAGGGATGATCAGCGAACATTGGGTGCCAAAAATCCATGGTTTTCATGGCAAAAATGTCCCAATCTGTATGCCACCAATGCTTTGGTTTCCGAACAGCCCTAAGTGCTAATTTATGCCCAACCTGAATCCATTTAGGGCCTGATTAGTGTATATTGAGTCACCTTTTAAATATTCCAATGTGTCCAGAAATCAAAAAGGTCACTATATCAGGTTGGTGAACATTTTTGAATTCAAGTGCCCAGTCCTGTGTAGAGTTTGAGATCTCAGAGTACCTTCTTATGGGAGCGGACCACCAGGCAGAAGGGAGAGTAAAGTAGCAATTTGTAGGAACATTTAGCAGCCAGGCAGAGGTAATACCGACATGGTCACTGCTAACTCCAGATATCCAGATATTCCAACAGTTTCCTATTTTCCAGGACTGTCCTGTTATTTAGACTCCTGTCCCACCAAATTCGAATATGTTGTGACATCACTACTATTTAGGGCCTAGGTACAGTGATCTGCACTGTGAACAGGCAGCATTATGTTTATTGAGCTACTTACACCCGGTACCGAGTAATGTCACATAGCCACATCACCTATTGACTCCACCCCTTGTGTTTCTAATCACATCCTGCAAAGTTGGCAGGTATGCATGTGGTGAGATCCTTTAGGCGGTGAGGCATTTGCGGCTTGAATACATTTGCTCCATTTATACTCTTACTTTTTTAAGTCAACCCAAATATGTCCGACAAAGACTTTCAATGAAACAAAAACACAAGTAATTGAATTAATTTGCCCAGCTTTCAGGAAAGTAGTATTGTCAGATATACCTGATTTTATAATGGCTATGAAAAATGGACAAGTTATAATTGATGTTATCTTTTTTTCCATTGGATATAGTTGTTTGTGAGGCTATTTTGAGCACCTAAATATTATGTTAATGAAATTGCAACCAAAGATTTATGAATAATCTCTTTATTTATATTTGTATTGTAAAGTGAACCGGACATTTTCTCTAATGTATGAGCATGTGCCCTATGGAGGTTTCAGTGAATGATTGACTTAATGACAAGAAAGAATGTACCCACATAGGAGTATTTTTATATATTCATATTGTCTTTTTTTGTTCTTGATATGTAAATATGTATGGTAAGTCATTTTCTGAAAACATGAGTGACATATTTTCCCACACACTTGGTATTTTGTTAAATCTCATAATTGGCAGTTCAGCTGGTTGATTTGTTTGTCAATTCGCTTTATTTATAAGTGTCAAGGAGTGGGAATCGTTGATAGACAGAGGTTATTAAGATTTTTATTTTTGCTAATAAGATTTTGGGTAGTATAGCTCTGGTTTGCAAAATTACTTTGATATCTGTGAGGATTGTCAAAATAGAAGCATATATCAGAGGAAGTAGGGGTGAAAATAACCTCTCGACAAAAATAGGGGCTCTGTAATTCAACTTTTCTCCAACGTTAGAAATGCAAACATTGGTTATTCAGTCGAGACTATGGGGAACAAGGCTATGGGGAGTTCAAATTATACAATTTATAGGCAAACTGAGAGTTTGACTGAAAGCTTTCAAGACCAGGTTGCTATGTCCCTTTACCAGGCATTAATGAGGCCAAAATAACATTTTCTAATTACAAAGCAAAATTCACAACTTAAGACAAAACAAGGAAAAATAAGCACAGCAGTAAGGTGGATTTCTAAGCAATTTGTTAACAAGTCTTGTAGTCAAATAATGAAGTATTGTATTTATGTAATTTCATTCATAATCATGGATTTATCACTGATTTACTGTGTTTCCTGAGCCATGCATGTAATGTATACAGTATCTAGTTATTTTGAATAGTTGTGTTAAATGGCAATATCAAAATTAAATGAACGAAAGTCTTGCTCTTTATCATCAATATGGATTTCCAGATCTAAATGTTCAGAAAATTATTAAGCTCTATTTATTCTCCTTGCCATATAAGAAATAGGTAATGTATTTAGTGGTGATAAGACCCCAGCTTTGCCCTCTAGACATGTGTAATCTTCACATATTAAAATAGGATCCACGGTACAGATGGGATGACAGACACACTCCAATAGACAGTACAGATAGTGAGGCTGTTTCACCTTAATGTTAAGCAGCAGATGGTTAACCACCAAGGACACCAAGAACCCCACAATGAATGCTAACGGAGACGAGGTCTGATATGAGTCTGTAGTTAGACAATAGAACAACAGGAACATAGGAACTGAAGACTGAATGGATAGTCAAGGCAGGCTGAGGTCAGGACAAACGGAGATACTGAATGGTCAGGATGACAGACATGGTCGATGCAGGCATCAATTAGAATAGTTAGGAAAAGCTGGGTCAGAACCGGTAAATCAGGACAACTGGATAAGGCAATCAGATAGTCGCTCCGGAAAGCGATTGAAATGCCGGTTTTAAAGGCATAGTGCTTTTAAAACGCGGGCATTTAAAAAATCAGCATAGGAAGCAAATTTTTCGCTTCCTATGCTCAGAAAGTGTTTCTGATTGCCTCGCAAGTCGAGGCAATCAGGAACACACAAAAAAAATGCACGATCTTGGTCACTGTGTGACCAAGATGGCACTGCCCTTCTAAGGGCAAGAGCACAGGAGGCAGGAAGTACCTGCTTCCTGTGCTCTCTGGCTGCCACACGATTGCCTCTTCAGAGAGGCAATCAGTGACTGCCAGGCACACTGACAAGCAGTGGGGATACTCTGATGAGCATCCCCACTGACTGGTCAGATCAATATTAACCCTATATTGATCTGACAGTTATGATCTGCCTCCTTCTCCTCACAATTTTTTTAGTGAGGGAGAGAGACAGATCAAAGTTATAAAAGTAAGTAAAAGTAAAAAAAAAACAATAAATACACAATACACGAATAATAAAACAATAAAAAAAATGTATTAAAGCAATTCCATGCGTTTAACCCCTTCCCTGCCACTGATCTTGCGTAAGCAGTGATCGTGCACACAGCTAGTTTTCCAAAATATATGGTTTGATGGGGTAAAATACTTTGACAGGCTTCAAAAGTTTCCCAAATGGAACATGCGCGCAGGCTGACTACATGTCAAAATTCCAAGTTGGATATGCACCCCCCTCCTAAACGTGGCCTTTTAGCCCCCAAACAACCCTACAAACCTATGCATGGGTGGTATCCCTGTACTCAGGAGATGTTGCTGAACACATATTGGGGTGTTGTTTTGCACTGACACATAACAGGATCTGTGAATTCATGCTCGAAGTACAATGTATGTGGAAACAAAACATTAAAAAATTACTAACCTAAAATTTGACAAAGGCTGGTGGTAGAATTAGTGCATGGAAAGTGTTAAAATACTATCATTTGAAATACCCTAGGGTGTCTAGTTTGCTAAAATGTATGGTTTTGTGGGGTAAAATATACATTCTGGCTTCACAAATGTCCCAAATGGAACATGGGCGCAGGTTTTCTGCATGTCAGAATTCCAAGTTGAAAAACCAAAAAGCGCACCCCCTAAATGTGGCCTTTTAGCCCCAAAACAAACCAACAAACCTATGCATGGGGGGTATCCCTGTACTCAGGAGATGTTGCTGAACACATATTAAGGTGTTGTTAGGCACTGACACATAATAGGATCTGTGAATTCATGCCCGAAGTACAATGTATGTGAAAATAAATTACTATCCATAACATTGACATAGGCTGGTGGTAGAATTAGTGCATGGAAAGTGTTAAATACTACCATTTGAAATACCCTAGGGTGTCTAGTTTTCAAAAATATATGGCTTTGTGGGGTAGAATACACTTTTTGGCTTCAAAAATGTCCCAAATGGGACATGGGCGAAGGTTTTCTGCATGTCAGAATTCCAAGTTGGAAAACCAAAAAGCGCACCTCTCAAATGTTGCCTTTTAACCCACAAATAACCTAACCAACCTATACATGGGTGGTATCCCTGTACTTAGGAGATGTTGCTGAACACATATTGAGGTGTTATTTGGAAATACCCCTTCACATTTTAAGGTAATGTTTACCTAAATTGCAATCTATGTGAAAAAAAAAAATGTTTTTGCTGCAAACTTTGGCAAAGATTGGTGGTAAAACACATGAAATGTGTCAAAATACCCCAAGTTAAATGCACTGAGTAGTCTAGTTTTCAAAAATTTGTACATGTTGGTGGTCATTCATGGATTTAGTACAGAAATCAGTGTTACAATGTCACTATCGCTAATTTTGAAAAAAAGAATTTTAAAATAGCTTTGCGCTACTTATAGTTCTGGCCCTGTAACATGAATAAAAAAGCACAAAAACATAAAACATGGGCTATTTCTGAACTCAGGACATATATTAGAAACTATTTAGCAGTGTTTTTATGTTGTCTCTTGTACATGTCTCTTGTACCATTATTTTGATAATAGTATATAATTTGATGTAAAAAAAAATTATAAAATATGGCAAAAAAATGTAAAAAAAAAATGTATGACTTTTTTTGGAAAAATCGTATAGATTTTTCAAAAGAAAGTCATACATTTTTTTTTTTACATTTTTTTGCCATATTTTATAATTTTTTTTTACATCAAATTATATACTATTATCAAAATAATGGTATCAAAAGAAAGCCCTTCTTATAACGATAAAAACGATATATAGTTTGTGCGGGTACACTAAATGAGACAGAAATAAATTACAAGACACAAACACCTCAGAAATGTTAAAACAGTCCATGTCACCAAGCGTAGGACAAGCCAAAAAACTCATGTCACTAAGGGGTTAAAAAAATCAAAGAACCACTAGTGAGGCTAAAATGAGCACTATCACAGGCAACAACTGAGGTTTAAATATCCCTCCTAGAATTTATCCCGCCCATGGGTGCAGTTGGATGGGAGGAGGAACATTTATAAAAAGGCCTCTGAGGCTGTTGTTTTTTTATTTATTTTTCGTTCGTCTGCGCATGTGCGGACTAACGTGTAGCATGCTGCCATTTTCTCCCTGCAGAGCACTGTGTTTGGTCTGTCTCGGACGATGCACGGTGTGACGGCATGGTGTCTGCCCATCGGCGTGTGGATCTCCCGGACCTCCGTTCTTGTATTTACATGTGTGCTGACCAAATAAAGTAATTTTCCCATGTTAATATAAAGTGATTTGCATAGCTGGGGGATAACCTGGTTACCATCCCAGCTGCGATTCTGCTAATATAACTCTTGGAATGCCTGTGCCCCTACCTAAGGGCAGCTTTTTGAGCAAACACAACAGGCAGTATGTGGACTATTGTGATTGTTATCAGCAACATTTCTGTGGGGATCCGTTACTCCTTATTTTAATTTAAGCTTTTATTTATGTTTAATAAATTGTCTTCATACTACAAATTTCTTGCCTATTCTACTGCTTTGCTTTGTTTTGGAATTTATGGACCTTTTACTGTGAGTACCTAATTAAGGCCCTCAAAGGGTCAACATACATACTGTCATGGAGCAGTATACTGCTCTAGGAAGAATGAGTGAGCATTTTGTGCTTTGCTATCTCTATATCTCTACTAGATATAGTGCACTATATTGCTATTGTTGTTTTTTTGTGTGTGTATCTTTCATGTATCTGGATGCCTTATATTATGTAATAAACAAAGTATTTATTTTTTATGTTGGTATGTAGTTAGTGCACTGTTTATCCATTATAGTATGTATGAGCTCTACTAACTTGTAGAGGACCTGAATACAAGTTATTATTTGATATCTATGTCAGTCTTAATTTAAGCTATGGGAACATTTCTTATAGAAAATACACTAGTTACCTTAAATACACAACGTATATCGTTCTAAAAGGTATAAAATATCTACCATGATTACATTAATGGGTTGATCAGCACACACACACACACACACACACACACAAATATATATATATATATATCAATTTTAATAAACTAAACTACAAATATCATACATCCACATTCTGTTCTTACATCCACATTGCAATTTATACACTACATTATGTACTACATATGATCTGACAAAGCTTCATTGATCTTTAAAGCTGTCGTAATCCTAGATAGCTTGCTAAAGTCCCCAAATGTCAATGTACCAGGATCAGACAAAATTGCTGTAATATAAAAGAATAAAGAGAACAAGCTGATATATTAAACCTAAAACTGGTTGAAAAGAAATTTGATGAGGGATAGCTGGATAAGGTTATAAAGGAGGTGGGATCTATAGATAGAAGTTCTCTGGTTATGGAGTGACATAATAATGATAGGAAGGAAAGCGAAGGCAATCTGGATTTCTCATTCATCACACAATTTAATTGCTATGTATTCAGCATTAAAAAGACTTTAGAAAAATATTGTACTATATTGTTATATGATTTTTACAGTTCTCTTAAGTTTACTTGAGTTCACCACTGTTTCTCTTTTATTGTATTTTTCACTTACCCTCCGTGGTACACATTCCATATTTTTGGATAAGGTTATTAGTAGTAATATTACTGATCAGGCATATTTATTTTTATTCTCTGCAGCAGGGATGACTCCTCCCCAATCATATTTGCATTTGTTTATTCACTTATGTAATTAAATTGTAAGAATATTGTTATGGTCTCTTAGCCAGACTATTTAGCTCACGAGTAAGCAATTTGTGTGAATCATGTTAGGCATATCCAGCTCTGTGTCTTGTTCTGTTGTGCATGTTTAAATAAAGACAGTAGCATCAGGGCCGGCCTTAGGGGTGTGCGACCTGTGCAACCGCACAGGGCGCAAAACCCCAGGGTGCGCCATCTAAAAAAAATTAATAAAGTTTGCCGGTAGAGTCACTGGCTGAAGAGATCAGAAGATCTCCCCTCACCTGCCCTCTGCAGGGCCGAATTAAAGGATCTGGGGAGGGGGTGTACTAGGAGCAAGGTGAAGGTCCACACCCATCCTGAGAAGCAGCCCACTACATAAGCTCCACGTGTTAAACACACACACAGAGCTCTGTCCGTGTTGCTCGTGCTCCCTCCGCATAGTGATGATGCATGACAGAGCTCTGTGTGTGTGTTTAACACACGGAGCTTATGCTGCGCACTGCTCCCAGTCAAGTAACAAGGGGGGATGAAGAGAGAGAATGGATGGGGTGGGGATAAGGGGGAGAGAGAACAGATGAGGGTGGGGAGAAGGGGAGAGAAAATGGATGTGGGAGAAGGGGGAGAGAGAACGGATGGAGTTGGGAGAAGGGGAGAGAAAACAGATGGGGGTGGGGAGAAGGGGGAGAGAGAACAGATGGGGTGGAAAGAAGGGGAGAGAGAATGGATGGGGAGAAGGGGGGAGGTTGGGGGAGAGAAAATTGATGGGGGAGAGAGAACGGCTGGGGGAGGAGGTGGAGGAAGAACTGATATGGAGGGAGGAGTTAGAGAAACAACTGATGGCGAGGAGAGGAGAAAACTGATAGGGGGAGGAGGGGGAGAAAGAACTGATAGGGGGGAGAAAGAATTGATAGGGGAGGAGGGGGAGAGAGAACATATATTTGGGAGGGGTGAGAACAGATATGGGGGGAAGATAACCGATATGGAGGGAGGAGGAGGAGGAGAGAACATATATGGAGGGTGGGGAGAGGCATACATGGGATGGGAGAGGAGAGAGAGACATGGAAGGGAGCGGAAAGAGACATACATGAGAAGGGTGAGAGACAGACAGACATGGGAAGGGAGAGGAAAGAGACAGACATGAGGGTGGAGGGGACAGGGATGGCTTCCACAGGGCCCCTGAACACTTAAGGCTGTCCCTAAGTAGCATCACTCCAGCCCATTAAATACATTATTTTGAATATGCTTTTCACACAATGGTGGTTATATAGTGTTGTCACCTTTTCTTAACAGAAATACTGAACATTCATAGCATTAACAGTACAATACCAGCTGGGATTTTGGTCGTACCAAATATTAACAATTTTCAGTGTATGCTAACAAACTTACTTAATATTTTCAATACTTAAAAATTAATATTTGAGTTTGAGAATGAATTTATAATTTGTTTTTCAAGAATTGCTAGAAAAGTCTGTAGAAGTAGATTTTGTCTTAAGGGTCGTATCAATATAGACTGATTTGTCCCAAAATTGATTTGGATTAGCAATTTAGCCACGTAAAAAAAGTAAATAAAGTTTGCCAGTAGAGGCACTGGCTGGGGAGATCAGAAGATCTCCCCTCACCAGTCCTCTGCACCGCCAAACTGAAGGATCCGGGGAATGGAGCGGACCTCACCAGGTGCAAGGTGAAGTCCACCCCTATTCTGAGAAGCAGTGCACAGCATAAGTTCCGTGTGTTAAACACACACATACTGCTCTCAGTCAAGTAAGAATTTTTAGCTGGAAAATTCAACTAAAGTACACAACAAACTATTTTAACACACCGTTTGCAACAAATTTCAGGAGTCTGCACTGCCTCCGTCGGCGCTCACTACACAGGTGCAGCCTATGTAGGGATTCAAGAATTTCACCACAGGCAGAAATGATTGGCCTGCCTGGGTGGGTTATTAAGGCACGTGTGGACTTTTGGCAATAAATACAGCACTGGAATGTGTGGATGAGTGAGAAATGTCTTACCTTTTCATCGATAAAGCCATTATTGAAACCTTTCTGTATCAATTGGTCCCCTGTTCCTTTAAATTTCCCTATGTTTTATAAACACCATTATGCAGAATTTTTTTCCTTTTGAATATATTTTATTAATTAATTTTCCATGTAAACTTTTTTTGCCTATTTTCTTTTTTTTAATTAGATGTGTTTTAATATTCAAGTGGTTTCCTACTTGGGGAATGGTGTTACATGTCTTATGTCCTAATGAAGGCACCATTTTGGGGGACGGAAACATTGGCTTTACTAAAGTGATAAATCATTTTTCTATTTTTGCAAGATTCGTAGCCGAGCACATCATGGGAAGTAGAGAATCCCAAAACTAACCATGTACACATACTGGGCAGCTACCAATTTAAAATCTGCAATGTACCTATCCTACACAGGATGTCTGCCTCTGATGTTCTTGCTAGCACACAATTCACCTCCTGCAGGGATCTTGGGAAAACTGGAATCTCTGCTTGCTTGCTAGTTGTGTGTCTCACATTTGTTCGCATCCTCACTCTTCTCCTTGTGATGTCTTCATGCTTCTTTTCCCATCATCGTCCTCGTCACCAGACTTACTTCCAGTCACCTGGGCTGATTAAGGGTTGGTTAGATGTGGCAGTTGCCTCTAGAGCAGCAGTACCCTCTTAGCACGTGTTAGGGCTAATTTTTCATGCTTGTACTGCAACAGTTTGTAGCAGTTTGCAGCTCTAGACTGACACTCCTGCTGGTGCATCAATCTCTTCTGCTAGATATGCAACTCCCATCTCCGAGCGGCTAATGAAACCATGGACATAGGTCTTCTACTTAGAAGAAAAATAACTGCATAGAACCAGTTTATACTCTGGGAAAATAAGCCATTTTGCTTGTATACCAGAGTATCATCACCTCTATGCCTCCTTTCAGTCAACAATTTCTTGTTCCCATACTACTCCATTGTTCTGACAACCAATAGACCACCCAGGCTTTCATAGTGAGGTGCCACTGGGAATTTTATCGATCCTGGTTGGGCAAAACAAAATTATATAACACTTCAGAGAAAACTAGTACCAAATTCTGTGGCTAACCCAGATGGTATTCCCATCGGATCCAGAAATTATTTTCATTAAAAATGACTGGATACTTTGTTCCGAAACTATGACCTTTTGATGTTTTATATAGTATCCATATACATAATTCTAGGCCTTCCTTTTGATTGAAAAAAAGAATACATGAAATAAAAATTGTCTTGATAAATGTTGAATCCAACAGTCTAAATAAAACATGTCATACTACCTTTTGAAGATACACAAAAAAGTAATTGTACATTCTAGACACATTCTCTAAACAACAAGCAGAATTGCTTCCTCCCCATAGAGTCCACGACAGTCCCATTGTCCTCCTACCTGGAACCTCGTCTCCTAATGGTCCTAATGTCTTTTATCCGGACCAGAAAATCAAGCTATATCGAAAATCTTCAAAAGGGATTTATCTGACCATCTTCCTTTCTCGCTGTTGCAGAATTCTTCTTTGTACAAAAGAAAGCAGGGTCATTTAGACCATGTATTACTTATCGAGATCTAAACAGGATAGCAATAAAAAAATAAGTAACCCCTTGCTACTCATCACAAAACTCTATGATCAGTTGACAGATGTCTCCATATTCACTAAGCTGGAGCTTCTGAGTGCATATAAGTTAGAATATGTGAGGGTGATGAGTAGAAAACCATTTTTAATGGCAGCAGGGCCGCTTTAACCAATGGCCAAAGTGGTCACTTGCCCAGGCCATCTGGTTAAAGGGAGGCCGAAGGAGATACCCTGTGGGCCCCCACTGGCAGTCACGTCAGTAAGTCATATCTGGAGGCTGTATGTCCCTCATCTCCACACAATCTGCGGAGGAGACCACCGGGAACAGAGAGAGCAGAATGTGAGTTTAGGGGAAGGGAGATGGTAATAGCTTTTATTAATGCATATTAATGGGCAAATTGTCTGTGGCATATTAATGGGCACATTGGTTGTGGCATATTAATGGGTACATTGGCTGTGGCATATTAAATGCCACAGTGGCATATTAATGGGTACATTGGCTGTGGCATAATAATGGGCAAATTCACTGTGGCATATTAATGGGCACACTAACAGTGGCATATTAATGGGCACACTAATGATTACCTGGTAATGCCATTTGGTTTATGGAATGCTGTTGTGGTATTCCAAGGATTTGTAAATTATATTTTTTGGAATATGTTATCCCATGTTATGATATATTTGGATGATATCCTGGAAATACAGAAATAAACCAAGCAGGGCGAATACAAACCCAGCAGAATAAACTAAAAACAGAGTGCAGGACAGACACAAGAAAAAAGGCAGATCTATAACATACATGAGCACAGTAAAGCATAAGGCAAAACTACAAAACGAAAGATACATTCACTGTCACAGACATAAGTACAGGAAAAATAAGCAAAAGGCAGGACTAAGGAGACATAAATACATACAAGTATTAATACAAGAACGAACGTACCGTATTTGCTCGATTATAAGACGACCCTGATTATAAGACGACCCCCCAAACTTTGTATATTCCTTTAGGAAAAAAACTAAAAGCCCGAATATAAGACTACCCTATAGGAAAAAAAAAAGTTTAACTTGTATATATGTAAATTGCTTTTTAATATGTAATAAAAAATTGATATTATACAAATGTATTTCTTGTTTTTATTTCCTTGCGGCCTCTCTCCCTCCCCCCTCCAGTGTGGTCTCTCTCTCTATCTCCCCCCTCCCTCCCCTAGTCTCTCTCTCTCTCTATCCCCTCTCTCTCTCTCTCTATCCCCCCCTCTCTCTCTCCCCATCCCCCCTCTCTCTCTATCTCCCCCCCTCTCTCTCTCTATCCCCCCCCTCTCTCTCTCTCTATCCCCCCCCTCTCTCTCTCTCCCCCCCCCTCTCTCTCTCTCTCTATCCCCCCCCCCATCTCTCTCTCTATCCCCCCCCTCTCTCTCTCTCTATCCCCCCCTCTCTCTCTCTCCCTATCTCCCCCCTTTCCCTGGTGGCTAGTGGGGGCAGCTGGGGGATGTCTGCACTATACGTAACCCTAATGCTGCCCGACACCTCTGTCTATTATGACGGACAGCTGGTCCGTCATAATAGACGGAGGTGTCGGGCAGCATGGAGGATATCTGCACGTATAGTGCAGACATCCCCCAGCTGCCCGCTTTTCCCTGGTGTCTAGTGGGGCAGCAGAGGAAGTCTGCGCGATGAGCGCAGACCTCCCCTGCTGCCGCCCGGCACGCTCGCCGGGACTTCTGTGACGAAAGCGGAAGTTCCCGGCTTCTTCACAGAAGCCCCGGCGGTTGTGCCGGGCGGAAGCAGGGGAGTCTGCGCTCGTTGCGCAGACATCCCCTGCTGCTAGAGAGGGGGATCCAGGTCCCCTGCAGCTCTGCTGGGGACCTGGATCCATGCCTTATAATCTGACCTCAATTTGAGGTCAGATTATAAGAAGACCTCGAATGTAAGACTGCATTTGCTCTGAAAAAAACTTGTCTTATATTCGAGCAAATACGGTACTACTCTGAAATAGAAATTGCGAGGGTTATGTTACACCTGATGGCCATAAGATGATAAGCTTGCCAACCAGTGTCAAGGTACCCCACAATATGGCAAGTCCATCACAAAAGAAACATACCTGTAGCAGCAAAGACTGGAAGCTTGATAAAACAGAACAAACATTTAACTAGAGGAACATAACAAGGCAGAAGGGAACCATTAAAACCTGAAATGGAATGGTACAATAAACTTCAGGAAAACCAGAGGGCGTGGCCTAGCCTTGGTTGAAAATTATATAATAATCACTGAACTCCTGCCAAACTCCCATTACAAATGCACTTAACACTGCGTACTTCGTACATACCTGGAAGATGGGTAGATCCAGAAGAGGCTTGGGCGATAGGGACACCACCTTGTCCCAAAAACAAGACCCCAAGCTCAACTCTTCATGAATATTTTACAACACTGGCCATGCTGACTTCCCAGCCTGATGGAGCATGCGACACCGACTTCAGAGATTCGACGATGAGTGAACTCACAAACCTACTGTGGCCCCCCACCCTGAAGCAATCTCTGGCTGCATCTAAGGATGACATTAGGGATATGATTCTGTCCCTACCCTTGAAAGTGGACTTCATAACCTTTTATAGCAGTTGTTAAGCAAACCATCAGGGAAGTACTTGCACAATGACGATGGAAGCAGTGGAACAACTTACACACAGAGTAGATACACTCGAGGCGGCTCTACCAAAAACTCAGCAGGCATCCCAACGGGCCCAGGCAACCTCCATGACACATGAAACATCCCTGTGGGAAATGAGACTACTGCTGGAAGACTAGGGCAACCGTGCAAGACCCCACAATATTAGAGTGAGAGGACTTAGAGAGGGGGAGGATCCCGCTGATGTTAAAACCATTGTGACAAAACTGGCTAATGAAATCTTGAATTAGCCTGCGGATATCCCGATAGAGATTGACCGTGCTCACAGAGCCCTTAGAGCAAGAGGGCCAAACACGGGTACACCAACAGACATCATATGCCGTATTCATAATTACACCCTGAAAGAATGTATTATGACAGCGCCATGGCATGGTATTGGGACATACAAAGGGCAACAGATCAAACTATACTAAAACTTGTCCTGGTTAATGCTCCAGGCAAGAAGTGCTCTTGTCCCAGTCACGACTCTGCTGCGAGAACACGGGCTGGTTTATTTATCAGGACACTCATTCAACCCGGACACACATCATCTGTACCCCAGAAGACGTCCCACCTTTCCTTATAGAGCTAGGCCCCAGCAGTGGGAAGGTACCGAGCTGGCTAGTCATGGCTTGCCCAACAACACAAAATAGAAGCAGTGAAGCAGTGAAGAGACCCCAGAGAGGCAACCTGTGAGGCCTCCTTCAAGTAAATTTGATCGGGAGGCATAAAAGTAGATCACCCCTAGGACAATGTTTCCCACATAACCTATGATCTTCTTCTACATCCCCTGGACTGTTTCATGGAAACTTTACTGACACCGAACATACTCTGAGACGAAAACCTGATCGGGTATTAAACAGCAATTAACCAGACCTGCTACAGATATACAATAACGGATCATAATCAGTTTAACAGTAAATTCAATTAACACAGATCAATGGATGAGTCACATAGTAGAAGTGGGAATATCAGCATCAACTTAAGATGGAAAATCACACCTAAGCAGCACACAGACTGTCCCTGCTCTACAGGGGGTAAATCATCAACCATTGTCTCTTACTCCCTAGCGACACATTGTAATCAAACAGTGGTTCATGGAGTGTTTTCCTTTCAGAATTATGCATTGGACATAAAACAATATACAAAACAGAATATTACTAAATAACCACATTAAACATACATTGATAGTACATAAGCCAGTGTAAATCATGAATACAGAGGGCACAATCTGGAAACACGAGTAAAGGACTAACAACCGCATATATATTGAAAAGTCAATGGAGTGCAAACTTACCCACTGTACCCACCTCCCCAAAAACAGAACCCCTTTTCAATGCTAGGGCCCATAATCTATTGGAGGGGGCAGGCCATTATTTCTCTCCAAGTGAAGGAAGGATCACACTGAGTTTGAATTTCAGCTAAAACTCCTAGGGAAGACACAGGATAAGCTGCGGCCGGACCCACATTACATTATGATCGTGCATACCCCATAAGGTGGATATTATGCAATCCTAACATATTATGTATCACGTGTTATGTAACATATTATGTAACATAGTATCACGTGACAGAGGACTTATAGCCACAGTATACCTGAAGGGATCTGGTGTACATTAGCTATATTGCCCCTACACAACTATGCCACAAACTGCACACAACCATGGGAATGAGAGACGGGTTTAGGGACTTCATGAACTGTTCACCATGGAAGGAGGGGTGGGAACAGCTGGGTAATGCATACATACTTCTTGGATTCTATGACACTTATAGGATTCTATGTTGGTTATATGTTGCTTGCATTTGAAATGCTTTTGGTTAAATTGTACCACAGTTAATTGTAACGGGAGCCAGGCGATGTGCCAGTTGTAGATAGACAGCGATATACCACACAGTAGGGTGTGATACACCGACTTCTTGTGAATTACCACACTGGTCCACGCCTGAGGCTGGCCCAATTTCTGCACAGCATAATGTGCCCATAAACCTTGCAGGTTCCACACAACAGTAGTTTTTGATGACAGGCACAAAATCGTAAGTAGAAACTATTTATGTAATTATTTATATACTGTAATCCACCCCTTACCTAACCCACATCAATTTTCCTGCCCAAGAACCCCCCTTTGACCTCAACACACCACTTCCCACCGACAGTCTGTCAGACAAAAGCCTGACATAACATACAATATGCAACACTCCCCCATGGACGACCTAACGTTCATGACCATAAATGCAAAAGGTCTGAACTCTCTGAATAAGAGAGCCAGAGCCCTACAGGAGTTCAGAGCCCATAAAGCAGACATTGTATATGTACAAGAAACATACTTCCGAGAAGATGCTCATCCTAAATTTTCTGATGGTTTCTACACTGAAACATTTTTCTGTAACTCCCCATATTCCAAATCTAGAGGTTTGGGAATTATGATTTCAACGCATACGCTTCCACCTTAAAGAGCAACATGTGGACAAGGAGGACAGATACCTCCTACTAAAAGGCAACAAACAATACCAATATACGATACCATAAAAAAAGTATTCAAGAGTTTGTTTATTGCTAAAATTCTTTATTAAATAGAGATTCGGCACCGGCCACAGGCAATCCGTGAATGCAAAAATTCATATACCATGTAAGAAAATACACATTTTGTAAACTGAGTAAAGTGCTGGCCATAAAATATACCATATATAAAATTAATCATCATCCCCCCCTCCTCTTCGAGTATAATAAAGTGCTAATCTTCATTCAATAAATATTGGGGGTTGATGATTTTAAGGATTTAAATCTCTGGTTCTAATCCAATGCGCCAGACATTGGTGGGTAGTTCGGATAAGGCCGTGGTCAAGCCTTTTTCAATTTTAATCCCAATTCAAGCATCCAACATTCGTACAGCATTCGTAAAAGTCTGCGGGGTCCTGGGGAAGGTGAGGGGGAGAAGTCCGCTGCTCTGTCATCGAGCCTATGATCCCCGGCTGATTACCCCTGGTGTTATGTTGTAGTGTTAGATATGTTGTTGTAAAGAAATGTCTCCCAAGGTGCCCATATTTCCCCATGGTGGTCCTGCTTACCTTGACGGTAACAAAATCCCCGCTCCATAGTTTTTTGGTATTGTATTTGGTTTATTACATTCGACCAGTTTGGGGTTTGGGTTTGTCTCCATCCCCTGGCTAGGCATTTCTTGGTTGCCATAAGAATATGTACAAGTAGTTTCTTCTCTATATGAAATAAAAAGGTTTGAGTTGAAATGACTGTTATGGTTTTAAATATTGATTTTAATGCTTAGTTTAATTTAGCTTTGATCTGTGTTAGTTTGGTGCATTCCCACCAAATGTGAAAAATGTCCCCTCTTTGGTTAAGACATCTCCAACATCGGTCTGAATAGATGGGGGATATCTTATTTAGCTTGATGGGAACCATCTCGAGTAAAGACACTGAGTGGATATTCCTCTTCACCAGATAAAGACCATGTGTCCAGTCCTCCATTGAATATGATTTCGTAATTATAGTTTCCCATTTGGTAAATGCTGGAGGCTTGGACTCAGGATCCACCTGGCTAAGAACCTTCAGAGTTCTTGAAATTGGCTTCTTTTTTTGAATATTTAATAAAAGTGTAACTACTGAGTAATTCATAGGGAGTATCTTGCTTTTAAGAATGAAAGACTTAACCCTTAAATAAGAGAAAAGTAGGTTCATAGGAAGAGTGAACCCACTTTGGAAGTCGTTAAATAAAAGGATTTTACTTTTAAAAAATAAGTCCGCTAATACCGTGATACCGCCCAAGGTCCAGTCCAATGCCCTAAAGTCACCAATCTCAGATTAGAGGAGGCCAAAGGGGTCAGTTAAGGATAGTGCGTCCGAAAAAAATAATTCTTTATAGTGAACAAACAGTCTTGAATTATTGGGTTTTGTGAGTGTTGATTTTTTATTATCTTATTTGTATTCCAGAAAATGGTAGTTGGGTTGAGAGGGAAGAGTTCCACAGTCTCCATCCTGTACCAGTCTAGAATGCAAGTTCTCGGGTTGCTCCATTCTAGGGAGTGTATGACCATACAGGCTTCATGTCATTTCGATGTATCAGGAAATGATACACCTTCCTTTTGTGGATTTTGTTTCAATGTTTTCTGTGTTATTCTAGGTTTGGACCTGGTCCAGATAAAATTGGCGAATAATCTCTGAAACTGAGTCAGGACATCGTGGCGGACCCTTAGGGGCATCGTCCTGAAAAGGTATAACAACTTTGGAATAATATATGCGTTTACTACTTCGATTCTGCCAAGCCAAGACACTTCCAGGCCCCTCCAGGCTAGTAGTTTCTCCCTAAGATTCTTCAACATATCCGAATACATTACCCTTTTCAATTTTTGTAGGTCAAACCACAACTTCAAACCCATACATTCCAATATCGCCAAACTCCAATCAAAAGGATATAATCGTTGGAGCTCGGCCTTGTCTTCCATGTATATATTGGTTGTGATTATTTGTGGTTTTTTTTTAAGTTCATTTTATAATTTGAAAACCTGGAGAATATATTTAGTGTTTTCAATAGTTCCGGAATTGACCGGTCCAGCTTCGACAGAGATAGCATCACATTGTCGCATATAATGTTATTTTATGATCATTATTATTTAATCTGATTCCATGAATTTCTGGGTTGTTTCTGATCATAATAGCCAAAGGCTCGAGCGAAAGAAGATAAAGTAATGGTGCCAATGGGCATCCTTGTCTGGTTCCGTTAGTAATTGGGAACTGATCAGACTGAAAAAGTGGTCCACTTACTGTAGCATTTTGAACTGTATAGAGGGACATTACGTTAACTCTAAAGGTGCCCGCGATACCAAAACTCTCTAATACTTCTAGAAAATCCCAGTTAACCCTGTCGAATGCCTTTTCAGCATCGATAGATAACAGGGCTGCTGAAATCTGTTCTAAGTTTACTTTATGGATTAAGTTTAAAAGTTTCCGAATATTGTCCGATGGACACCTACCCTGTACGAAGCCGGACAGGTCAATATGTATAAGTTGTGGTATTACAAAAATCTTTCTGACAAAATCTTCGAGAACATTTTTAAGTCCAAATTGATTAGTGATATAGGCCTGTAACTAGATGTATATACTGGGTCTTTACCAGGTTTTAATATTGGGGCGATTGTGGCAAGAAGCATTTCCTTTGGTGTTTGGTCTCCATTTGAAAACCCCTGAAAGCATTTTAAGAGAATTAGGGAGATAATCTTGTCCAGAGTAGTATAGAAGGGGGCGGAGAACCCGTCTGGGCCATGGCCTTCCCGGGTTTTAAATTTGATATGGTTGCTTCAACTTCTGTTATAGTGATGGGGCTGTTTAATATGTCCAAATTCTGGTTACACATTGAGGCGGTGGCGCGATGAGGCAGCACGCTGAGGGGGCGGAGCATCTGAGGGAGCGGAATCACGGAGACCCACTAGGAGGAAATGAGCGTCGGTAACTAATAACCAGGACCGCAGCTGCATACAACGGGACCCACAGTCGGAACACTGGCTGGGAAAATAATTGTCAGGAGATCCCCTGGATAAAGCCCCGCAATACGAACCAGCAAACTGGCGTTCATGAGGTAGAGAATACTTTGAGAAGGCATGTGAGTATAAACACATCTTGCTAATTGGCCTCACAGATCTTCAAAGTAAGTGGATTTTCTATTGAATGTATTATCTATATACAGCCTACTCCACACATTGACAAAATACCTCATGAATTGCTGGAAAGCCTCAGTGCAAGTGACTTGTGAGGAGGGGGGGGGGGGGGCTGATAAACTGCTAAACTCTATTGTGGGGAGAGCCACTGCCCCTGTACTGCCCAAGTACTGCAACACTATAATATAAGTTAAAAAAATAAAGAGCAAGCAGCAATCTATCCTTCAGGCTGTAGAAGAATTTCTGCTATCATATCTGTAAGCAGGCTTCCCAAAATTAACATAAAAAAATAAAGCAGGTGCCATAGATCTCCCTAAAGTAAAAAAAGGAAAGTAGGAAGGGGGAAGAGAAACCTGTTAAACCCCACTTCGTCAGAAAACCCCTTTTAACCTGACACGAGTGGAGGATAAAAAGCAACATTAAAGCTTTGGTATTTTATATTGGGTTCCATACGGGCGTCTGCTTTCTAAATTAATACTGAAGCAGAAGGCACAAAACCAGTGGGGAGAATCTAGGCGAAAATAAAAGCCCATACATAAATAAGAAAAAAGTAAAAAGAAAAAGAAAAAATGGCCACAAGAAAGGGAGAAGATAAACAAAAAAAGGATAAAAAAAGGGGACACAGAAGCAAGAAGAGAAAGGGAAAAGAAACAAATGGCGTCCATATTCTCCCCCCAGCAGCAGCTCCATAAAAGAAAAGGAACAGAACAAAGTCAACTAAGTTCCCCAGGGGAAACAACTATGGAAAATCTCAGGAGACAGTCAGTGGACCCAACAGATCTGGACACCCAGGTGTTAACTCAGGACTTCCTACAAAAAAGCCTGGAGGCACAGCTAGTCCTAATTAAGAAAGAGCTGGACAAACACTATTCTGATATCAGAGAAGATATAAAAAAAATGGGGGAGCAAATACATAGCAACGAACAGAAGATCGAAGGTTTGTCTACCCAACTTAAAGAGGCTTTAAATGATATTGTGGAAACTAAGAAGAAAGTGGAAGCATAAATTTGAAGGTCACAGATGCTGAGGACAGAGCCCGAAGAAAAAATATACGAATCAGGGGCATTCCAGAGACAGCCCCAACTAGGGGAATTTATGAGGGATCTTCTCAAATCACTGGCGATTCAGGGAGCAGAACAGCAGAGCACAATCGAGAGGGCACATAGATTGTTCAAGCCTCAGCATCTCCCTAAAGAAATACCAAGAGACATCATAGTGAGGTTTTCTACTTTCTATGTACGCCAACAAGTCCTGAACGCGGTGAGAAACCATAAGTTTACGGAAGAACGATTCCAGAAACTGAACTTCTTTCAGGACATCTCCTCGGCTACCAGAATCAAACGAACAAACTTCAGGGAGGTAGCAAGCAGTTGAGAGCTAAACAAATTAAATATGCATGGGGCTTTCGGGTAAAAATGTTATTCTGGTATGAAAATACTCACTTTTCCATGGACTCCCCTTCAAAACTACAAGAATGGCTGGATCATCATGAATAAGGCACTTAGTAAACATACAGCTCGGGTCCGCAGGCAGGATGTTGGGTCTCCTTAATTTTATAAAAATATATTTTGTTTTAGTATACCCGAGTTCTATCCAAAACTCATAAAATTATAAAGCGGTTGAATTTGGGGGGGAGGAGAGGTGGGGGGATGGGTGGGGAAACAGGAAAATAAGTCATAAAAGTTAATGCGGTGATGGAAGAAAAGGTTAACCACACAGAAAGGAAAAGAAAGGGGATAAAACACGCAGAGATGAAGGAAGAGAGGCACAAGAAGGCTAAGAGTCACATTAGTAAAGCACAATCCAACTAAGAAATAGGAAAATTAATCGAAAGGGAAGGGAATAACATAAGAAGTTTAAGCAAGATAATAAGTTAAATACACACAGGTCACTGGTTATTCAACTAATTGAGAAAAAGAAGAAATTAGAAAAGGGTATGGGGAAGAGAAAGGGGTTGGGGCACATATTATTAGAAGAATGGTAGGCACAATTATTGAGCTGTGCGGGGGGGGGGGGGGGGTCCGGAGGAGGTGATGGTGAGATACATTTTTTTTTTTATACCTTCTCTTCTTTTTTTATTCTTCTCTATTCCTTTCTCTCTTCCTAGCATCTCCCCTCACTTTAACATCCCAACATAGCAATTTTTGAATTTAGTTGGGCAGATGGCGATTTAGGGACCCCTTAAGTCATCTACCGGGACCCATTTGGATTCCCATCCTTATCCCCCCAATGAATTTTTGTCTCTCCTTCGCCCCCTCCCCCTGGCTCCTCGCCCCCCGCTCTTCCCCACACCTATTATTTCGAGAGTTATATCTTATGTCTTAAGAGATATGAGATATGATCTCTGTTTTGGGGAGAGCGGGCAGGCGAGGAGAGTGGGGGGAGGTAGAGGGTAAAGAGATAGGATAGAACCGGGGGAAGAAAGCTCGCTCGGGAATTACCCTCGTTCCTGTTATAGTTGAGGCATTCTAGAAAGAGGGTTAGTCAGGATGTCTGTAAAGGGATTAATAGGAACCCCTGATAGGGTTTCCCATGGGGGGGGGGGGTCACGGAGGGGGCGGGAGGGGGTGGGTGGGTGACCTGTGCGGCGGGGAGTCTGGGGCGGGATCATGGACCTGGCATGAGTGACACTATAAAGTTCGCAACCTTAAACGTACAAGGGATGAATAGCCCTCAAAAACGTATAATATTAAATAATTGGATTAATCAAGAACACATAGATGTGTGTTGTCTACAGGAGACACATAATAGGGGGGAAGATGCAATGCGAATGCAAAATAAAAATGTTAGGGTAACTGCACACTCTTCGCTACCACATAAGAAAAATAGGGGGGTAGCTATCCTGGTATCCAGCAAGATAAAATATGACTCCATATACTTAGAAAGGGACAGAAATGGAAGATTTGTCTTCCTAATCTGTAAGTTGGAAGATAGAATCTTTTCTATTCTAAATATTTATGCCCCTAATAAAAGGCAAATGCACTATGTAAATGGCATCATCCATAAGTTTCACGATAAGATCCAGGGCACCTTTATATGTTTAGGGGATTTTAACTGTGTTGCAGATCACGTTAATGATAAAAAAATCTAAAGATGAGACTGGCAACCCTAGGATAGCTCCATACACTAAGGGGCTCGCAAGAGCCTTTCAAGAAATGCTAGGAAAATATAGGCTATACGATGCATGGCGAACCTTAAACCCCCTGGAAAAGGATTACACTCACTATTTGAACAGACACCAATCATTCTCTAGAATAGACATGATACTGATAGAAGCTACCACTCTTAAAGACTGTAGGCGGACAAAAATTGGATCAATAGCATGGTCTGATCACAATCCAGTCTATATAGAAATAGATAAGAATTACAAAAACAGAAATCGATCATGGAGATTAAATGAGAATTTATTAAGATCAGAAGAGACCCTGGGGAAGCTAAAGGAAACATCTAAGCAATACTTCACAGAAAACTTAACAAAAGATGTAGATCTTAGAACAACATGGTGTGCTTTTAAATGCGTGGCAAGGGGGCACTGTATCACACTAGATGCCTGGGAAAGGAAAAATAAGGGTAAATCAATATCTGACTTATATATTGCTTTAGCTAATATCAAAAGAGAGGCGGGCAGCTCCCTAGACGCCCAAAAATTAGACGAAATGAAAAAAATTTGAAATCAACTACAAACTCTGTTGGCTAAGAGAGCAAATAATTTGCTTAGTATAAAATTATGAATGGAGACTTTGTCTCCGTGTAGTAAAATGCTGACAGCCTATAAACCGAACGTTCGGTTTATAGGCTGTCGGCTTAACCGAGCGTTCGGTTTATAGAATAGCAATAGGATTACATGTATTACATAAGGCGACAGCCTATAAACCGAACGTTTGGTTTATAGGCTGTCGGCATTTCACTACACGGAGACAGAGTCTCCATTCATAAATTTATGAATGGAGACTTTGTCTCCGTGTAGTGAAATGCTATTGTATTCTATAAACCGACTCTATTTCGGCTTATAGAATGCAATAGTACTACGAATGGACGAATGAACGAATGATTTTCGTTTATTAACCATTCGTTCATTCGGCTTTCGTTAGCTTAGCATTTTCGTTCTTCGTTTTTCGGACGAATGGACGAAAATGCTATTTTCGGACGAAAATGCATTCGTCCGAAAACGAATGCACATGTCTACTATATAATATAAGATCGCAACCTCAAGATAGGGGGAAGATAAAGAAGTATTTGGTGGATAATAAACAATGAAAATTAACCAGAGATTAACAAAGACTTCTAGAAGCCCCCTTTACAGAAGCAGAAGTCAAAAGGGTTATAAATAAACTAAAACCAAGAAAATCCCCAGGACCAGACGGATTCCCAAATATTTTTTATAAGAAGTTAGCAGATATAGTTGCCCCCCAACTTTCTGCGGCTTTTAATGAGATAAAAAGGGAAGGGTCAATCCCAATAGAAATGTTGAGGGCAATTCCCATTCTTAAGCCAGGTATGGATCCCTCGAATGTTATAAACTACAGACCAATATCCCTTATTAACACGGATACAAAGATCTATGCAGCCATATTAGCAGAACGGTTGGGAGACCTTATCCCCACTCTGATCCATAGAGACCAGGTTGGCTTCGTGGAGGGTAGGTAATCAAGCAGTAATGTGAGGAAAATAATTAATCTAATGGAACATGCAAGGGCCCACCAGACTCCAATGTTGGTTTTATCCTTGGATGCGGAAAAGGCCTTTGATAGGGTCAACTGGGCCTTTCTAGAGGAAGCTCTGATGCACAGTGGAATTGGGAGGGGGGCAGTCGACCTTATCATGGCTTTATATAAAGGACCCACGGCCAGAATATCGGCACAGGGAGTAGACTCAGAATGGTTTACCGTGGGGAACGGCACAAGACAGGGGTGCCCATTGGCTCCCCTGTTATATGTACTCTCGTTAGAGCCCCTAGCAGATAAGATCAGGGGCAATACTCAAATAAAGGGGATTAAGGTCGGAAAAGTCGAAAGCAAACTGAGCATGTACGCTGACGATATCCTTATTGCTATAGGTGACCCAGAAAACTCTGCCCAATAAATTTTTATGGAATTAGACATCTATAGTAAATGGGCAGGGTACAAGCTTAATTTAGATAAAACTCAAGCTATGGGGATAGAAACATCAGAGAAAGTGATGGATAACCTAAAAAAAACCTTACCCATTTCAATGGGTCAATAGAGGGATCAATTACCTGGGCCTTATGATTACTAAGGATATCTACACAATCGCTGAAGCTAATTATGGCTCTCAAATATTTGAACTAAGCAAATTGCTGAATCAATGGAAAGGGAGAAAGAGAATAAATGTGGTAAAATCCTACATCTTGCCAAAATGGTTATATTTGGCAAGGATGACCCTCAGGGTCCCTTCAAAGTCGATACTACACAAACTCCAGGTACTGATCGAGAAATTCATTTGGAACGATAAAAAACCAAGGGTAGCTAAGAGACACCTTTTTTTCCCCCCTCTTAACTTTTGCTATTAACATTGTTCATTAACCCTTTCTCGTGCAACACTCACAGATCTTTCACATTAATTAATCACCTATCTGCATTGATGAAAGGGTGGAGCACAAACTTGATTGGTTTGCACCTCTACACAAAATACTATTTAAATGGCACAGTTTGTTTAAACACTCAGCTTATGATTAAGCGCCTGGAGCGCGAAACGCGTCAAGCTTTTTCTTACCTGTACACCTGCACTACCGCTGTGGATTTATAACCTATTCATGGAATAAACGAATACTTTTTTCACCTTGAAACTGGCTCCAGGAGTGCTGTTTTTCCTGCATACCTTTTCTTTGTCTATAACTCAGTGCAAGTCGAGCACTGACAGGAGGCACCGGAGTCCGGGTGAGGATTACAGGGATTGCATACCTTCATTCAGACACACCACCTGGGTAGCTCAATACACTTCTTTTTTGAGAACAAGCAAGCTCCCATCACCCCAGAAGAACTTACAATGGCTATTTAACAATCCGCATCACGGAAATGTCCGGGACCAGATGGTTATCCCTTACAATATTACAATACATGCCAAGAAATTCTATCCCTTGTTTAATTCTATCCTTTACAGTTCACGCTTCGACCCGCACATATTATCCAGGAACATATCATGGTCATCCAGAAAGAAGGGAAAGATTCCACAGAACTACAGACCGATCTCCCTTATAAATACGGACGTGAAACTAATAGCAAAAGTTTTGGCCATGAGACTACAATCTCTCATCCTAACCCTTATTCACCCTGACCAGGTGGGCTTTGTCCTAGGGAGGAAGGCCAAAGAAAACACCAAAAGAGCACTCAATGCAATACATGCTGCACACAGGAGGGGCCACAAAATGCTATCTATGGGTGCTGAAAAAGCATTTGATTGGGTAGTGTGGCCCTTCCTGTGGAGAATTCTATCTCATATGGATATGAGCACTAATGTGTAAGCATGGATGCAGGCTCTGTATACCTCTCCATCGGTTACAGTAAGGGCCAACGGCATCCTGTCAAAACAGATACAGCTGCCTGCGCAGATGACTTATTTTTTTTTTTTTATAACATCACCAGAAATAACGCTTGCCAAATGAATGAAGGAATCCGACACATTTGCATAATATCAAATTTAAAAATAAATATCCAGAAATCTGAAATATTAGAAGTGACAACCACACAGCAAAATTAGGCTTTAAGGAAACATTCCCTTTTAAATGGAATGGCCCAAAAAATAAAATACCTGGTAATTTGGCTGGGCCAAAGCCAATTTTCTACCCCTTGCCTCAACAATTTACTTTGACTTATCTCAATAGGGACCCATGTTCCTGACAGGACAGATATGAATCAACGCGGTTAAAATTAACATCCGTCCCAGATTGCTATACCTTTTCCAATAAAATATATTCACAGATAGGCACACCATACATAAAAAGAAGAAAATAAATCCAAAAAATCTAAAATATATGAAAAAAGGGTGCATCACTTCAAGGGGAACCACTTGATAAATATACAGAAAAGCAAAAGGCTGGAGGAGCACACAAGAGGTATACAAAATTCGCAAAATGTATTACCACAGTTACACATGTAAAAAAAATATATACAGTGCAAATATCAAAAAATACAATGCAAAGAAAATACAGTGACTGGCAGGGCTGAAGAAAAAGGTTCAGAAGTGCACACAACGTTTTGCCCGATTGCCTTTGCTAAGAATAACTTTACAAACATCACAAACAACCCAGACTCCGGTATGATTACCTAACTCTTCTGCAAACTTGAGCTCTGCCTGATCTCCATAAATACTATATAGCCACTCACATTATACGAGTAATAGACTGGTCAATTTCTACACTTGACAAACTGTAGATAAACATGAAAAACTCATTGTTATAGATCGCGATACAAAGTCTTCCATGCCAGCCCCCTGAGCTGAGCAGATCTCAGTCTTAAAAACATCCATTTATCACAGCCATACTGACAATATGTCATAGACTGAACACCAAAAGAAAACTCACGACATTTCTGTCCCCACTCCCCCCTTATCGTAAAACAACTCCTTACCACTTGGGAGGGACGATGCCTTTGGTACCATTCTTCACCTGACTGGAGTCGGACATCTGAAGGACATTATGGACATGTGCGGGATCCGTTCCCTAAACACTGTTCTACCAGACACTGAACATTCATTCACCACACACTTCATTAGTTCCCTAAAACAGATACATAACATGACCTACACCTAAATACACAGACAACACAACTGAAGAAATGGATCTCTACGCCAAACCAGGAATTACATCTATTACATCATACAACACATTCAGTAGCACACTACAAAAAATCCATAGTTAAACACCTGTTGAACGCTGCAGAACTGTGGATTCCTATACACTGGAAATCTACAAACCCTCTGTGTAAGGTAGTATACTACGTACCATGATTCAACGCAGGGGGGACCCCAGTTGCAGGTATAGACAGTCCTTGCCTGACACCACCACTACCGAGGGCTACAGAGGAGGTAGACTTCAATAGCTGGTAGCAGGCACAAATGTCTGAAGAGTAGTGGAGGTACAGTGCGAGTCGGGGAGCCAGAGAGCACAAGGGTCAAAAAACAGTAGCCGGGTCAGGGAGAACGGAGATCAGCAGAATCCAACAGAAAGCAGTACAGTCGGGGCACAGACGAGAGGGATAGTCGGGAAAAAGCCGGGTCAGGAGTCCAGTAGAATAGGAGAACAATATAAACACTTCAGGAAGCAAAAACGAAGGAGCTGGGAGCAATCCACGTAGAGCTAGCTTGAGAAATCATCAAGCAAGTTTGAATTGCGCGCTCTGATGATTTAAAGGGCATAGCTCTGCCCCCGATGATTTAAAGGGCATAGCTCTGCCACGCGTCTGACGAGCGGGATAGTCGGGAAAAAGCCGGGGCAGGAGTCCAGTAGAATAGGAGAGCAATATAAACACTTCAGGAAGCAAAAACGAAGAAGCTGGGAGCTAGCTTGAGAAATCATCAAACAAGTTTGAATTGCGCGCTCTGATGATTTAAAGGGCATAGCTCCGCCCCGTGACATACACGATGCGCACCACACTGCCTGTCACCATAGTGATGTTCGGGACAGGAGAGAAAGGACAGGAGAGAAAGAGCGTGCACGGGCCTGTCTCCAGTACCGGGTGCGTGCTGAAGGGGATAGCCGACAATGAAGAGCTCTGGTGGCGCTCGCAGCCGTGTTGCGAGGTAAGTGACATGGGACAGCGGAACGGACCTTACAGAGCCCCCTCCCCAAGCGCAGGCTCCGGGCGCGAACAGGTGCCGGGCGAGACGGATACCGAAGGGGGTAGGCATGCAAACAAGCAGGGGCATGGATGTGAGACAACGGTTCCCATGAACATTCTTCCGGACAATACCCGCGCCAATGGATTAGATACTCGATGCGTTCTCTACGCCATCCGGAGTCCAGGACCTTCTGTACGACATACTCCTCGTTGCCGTCCACGACAACCGGAGCAGGGGGCGTGGTAATCCGTCCGAAAAAGGGGTTGGCAATGTAAGGTTTAAGGAGGGCTACATGGAACACTGGGTGAATGCGAAGTGAGGAAGGGAGTTTCAGATGCACCGCAACAGGGCTGAGGACTTTCAGGATAGGGTAGGGACCCAGGAATCGGGGACCCAATTTTCTGGAAGGGCATGCCAACCGGATATGAGCGGTCGAGAGCCAAACCTTGTCCCCCACCTGGTATCTTGGTGGGGGAAAACGTCTTAGGTTTGCGTAATGTCTTTGGGTTTCTTGAGCAGCCCTGAGATTTTTACATAGTGTCGCCAGATGATGAGTGATGCGTAAAAGCCTCTCCTTTACCTCGGGTACCAAAGAGTCTGTAACCAACCCAGGAATAGAAACAGGGTGGTACCCATAGTTAGCATAAAACGGGGACATCTTAGTAGAGGATTGTTGATGGTTGTTGTAGGTAAATTCCGCTGTTGGGAGCAGTTGTAGCCAATCGTCTTGTAGATAGGTGGTGTAGCAATGTATATACTGTTCCAGTATCTGGTTTAACCGTTCCGTCTGACCGTTGGTCTGAGGGTGGAAAGCCGTGGATAGAGCGGGACGGATCCGAAGTTTGCGACAAAAAGATCTCCAGAAACGGGATGTAAACTGGACTCCTCGATCTGAGGTGATGGACTGTGGCAACCCTTGGAGGCGGAAGACAGAGGCGATAAATAAGGCAGCTGTAGTGGCGGCTGTGGGAACCCCAATAGTCGGAACGAAATGGGCCATCTTAGTACAACGGTCCACGACGACCATGATAGTATCGTGTTTCTGGGAAGGAGGCAGGTCCACGATGAAGTCCATGGAAATCGCAGCCCATGGTCTAGACGGCACAGGGAGTGGATGCAACAAGCCAGCAGGTTTAGTTGGTTTGGTCTTGCTCCTTGCACACACCTCACAAGAACGAACATAGGCTGTGACATCCTTCATCCACATAGGCCACCAGAAGTGGCGTCTCACGAGTTCTGCAGTCTGTATGATGCCACCATGTCCCGACAGAAGAGAATCATGATTTAATTGCATAACAGACACACGAACAGGTTTGGGCACAAAGATCTTGTCTTGGAATCTGTAGCATCCTCCCTGAAACGTGAGAGGAGGATTAGTACAAGGAGGCATGGTAGACCAGGAATAAACCTGTATCTTGTTGAGTAATGAACTCTGAGTTGTTAAAAATACATGAGAAGGGAGTATTGTGTCGGGTGGACAGGCTTCCACAGGTAGTGCATCAAAAAGATGGGATAAGGCGTCAGCCTTGGTGTTACAAGTTCCAGGTCGGAATGTAATGTGGAGGTTGAACCTCGTAAAAAAGAGGGACCATCGAGCCTGTCTGGGACGAAGACGTTTGGCCCTCTTCAGGTACTCGAGATTGCGGTGGTCAGTGTAGATGGTAACAGGATGCCGTGCTCCTTCCAACAGATGTCTCCATTCTTCTAATGCATATTTAATGGCCAGAAATTCTCTTTCTCCCACGTCGTAATTGGATTCCGGTGGTGTGAGGCAATGGGAATAAAAGGCTACTGGGTGGAGGAGAGCTTTTTCCCCTTGTCTTTGGGATAACACGGCCCCAACCGCCGTTTCAGAAGCATCCACTTCCAGGAAAAAAGGGGTAGAGGAATCAGATTGTACTGATATAGGAGCCGAAGTGAAACACTGTTTAAGTAGGTCAAAGGCATCTTGGGCAGCAGAGGTCCAAAAAAAGGGGACATGTAGTTTAGTCAATTTGGTAATAGGAGCAACGATCTGAGAGAAACCCCTGATGAATTTGCGATAATAGTTTGCAAATCCTATGAATCGTTGAACAGCCTTTTAGCAAGTAGTTGTGGGCCAATTCAGGACAGTATGGACTTTTCTTTGGTCCATTTGAATACTCCCCGGAGTCAGAACGTATCCCAGAAATTCGATCTTGGAACAGTCAAAAGCAAATTTTTCAAGTTTAGTGTATAGTTTATGCGTACGCAACCAGCCCAGCACCTTGCGAACATGAACATGATGGTCGTGGAGGTTCTTGGAAAATATGAGGAGGTCATCCAAATACACCACAAGTGGCTGGGGCATTGCAGAGTCCAAAGGGCATTACTAGATATTCTAAATGCCCATACCTAGTCCGGAATGCCGTCTTCCACTCGGGGATGGGACTCTTCTGCTCTGCCACTTCAGCGCAGAGACTACACCGCGTGGTTTGAATGCGTTCCTGTTCATACCCACATCTTCATCGACCATCTTCCATCACCGCCTCTTTCATTGTGGAAGTTCCAGCGACGGACTGTTTCATCGCCGGGTTACTGGTTTCTTCATCGTCGTTGTTTCTCATGTGTTTATTAATGCTTTTATTAATTTTTTAAATGTTTATTAATGTTTATATTAATTTTTAAAATGTTTAATAATTTATTAAATGTTTATTAATGTTTATATTAATTTTTTTAATGTTTTTGAATGTTTATATTAATTTTTGTAATGTTTATTAATGTTTATTAATGTTTTTAAATGTTTATTAATATTTTGATCAATGTTTTGTCTTCAATACATTTTTATTAATGTTTATTAATGTTTCATTAATGTTTATTAATGTTTTTACATGTTTATTCATATTTGGATTAATGATTTAATAAAACAACGCAGGCAGCATCGTCAATGAGAGGGTTAACCAGAGTTAACTCTGGTTAACCCTCTCATTGACCATGCTGCCAAGCAATGTTGGCAGCATGGTCAATGAGTGGGTTAACTCCAGAGTTAACCCTCTCATTGACCATGCTGCCAAGCAACGCTGGCAGCATGGTCAAGGAGAGGGTTAACCAGACTTAACCCTCTCATTGACCATGCTGCCTGCGTTGTTTTATTAAATCATTAATCAATGCTTGGCAGCATGGTCAATGAGTGGGTTAACTCTGGTTGACCCACTCATTGGCCATACTGCCAAGCAATGCTGGCAGCATGGTCAATGAGAGGGTTAACTCTGCTTAACCAATGCTGCCAAGCAACGCTGGCAGCATGATCAATGAGAGGGTTAACCAGAGTTAACCCTCTCATTGACCATGCTGCCAGCGTTGTTTTATTAAATCATTAAGCAATGCTTGGCAGCATGGTCAATGAGTGGGTTAAGTCTGGTTAACCCTCTCATTGACCATGCAGACAAGCAACAACGCAGGTAAAATGTAATGTAATGCAATGTAATAAATGTTTCTCATGTGTTTATTAATGTTTTTAAATGTTTATGAATGTTTATATTAATGTTTTTAAATGTTTATTAATATTTTTATCAATGTTTTGTCTTCAATACATTTTTATTAATGTTTATTAATGTTTCATTCATGTTTATTAATGTTTTTACATCTTTATTTATATTTGGATCAATGATTTAATAAAACAACGCAGGCAGCATGGTCAATGAGAGGGTTAACCAGAGTTAACCCTCTCATTGACTATACTGCCAAGCAACGCAGGCAGCATGAAGGATGAGAGGGTTAACTCTGGCTAACCCTCTCATTGACCATGCTGCCAAGCAACGCTGGCAGCATGGTCAATGAGAGGGTTAAGTCTGGTTACCCTATGCTGCCAAGCAACGCTGGCAGCATGGTCAATGAGTGGGTTAACCAGAGTTAACCCTCTCATTGACCATGCTGCCAAGCAGTGCAGGTATCATGGTCAATGAGAGGGTTAACTCTGGTTAACCCTCTCATTGACCATACAGCCAAGCAACGCAGGCAGCATGAATTATGAAAGGGTTAAGTAAATAATAATAAATTAACCCCTTTAATTGTTACCCCTAACCCAAACAAAACACCAATATTAACATTAACCCCTAATAATACCTTGAGCGATCCTGCGATGAATTGTACACGAACAAAGGTCCAGCAAGAGGGGAACCGTCCCATCCCCATCAATTATTACCAATATGTAAATTATGTACTTTATTTTTTACATTAATCTATGGAACACATTTATATACAAAGTTTGGAAAAACATCAATTGAAAAACTAGACATACAAGTAAAACATGTCCATGAACAATCAGAAATCGATTTTTAAATATAAAATGTAAATTATAAACAAATTATTAAAAATGTAAAAATATTTAACAGTTATAAATGTACACAAGTACAACATTTATCTAACCAATTTGATAATTTTGAGCTATACCTCGCAAATATTCTATTGGTGTCCTATTGCCATACTCTGATACAATCTTAGAGATCCGGTCATCTTCTTTGCGATATTTCAGCAACTTCAATTGTGGATTGTGTCCATAAAGGAGCTGGTCATAATAGAGGTCTCTGCCCTTTTGCACCTTTCTGAGGCATCAATGAATTTCCAAATGGTTGGGTGATACATTCCCAATTCAGCTCGGAGTCGACGATGTGCAGCTTCAGAATGATTGTTCGGACGATCTTCGCCACTTACTGTTCTGTCAAACAGATTCCACATACATGGTGGAAACAAAGGAGATCGTCTCCCATTTCCTCTCCTTTGTGGGCGACCGATGTAATTGTCCTCAAACCAATTTAGCAGAGGATGAAGGTCTCCAGGAAGATGTTCTGCCACAGCATCAGCATAATCACCCAAGTCTTGGACAGGCACAAATGCCAAGGCAACAACCATTTTGGCCATAAGGGCATACTCCAGATTAGTATCCGTTTCATGAATGGCACCTATCAATGCCAAGTGCTTTCGCATATTCTGTACCAAGTGTAAGAAGCACCCTTTTAAAGTGACTTCTGGGAAGCATTCCTTTATGGCCTTAAACATGCCAATTTCATAATCACAATTTATTGACCCTGGATGTACATTTGGCATCAAAGTTTTAATATAATCAAACAACCGTTTGTATGTGGCATACTGTTTATTCGGCAGGAGGGCGTATAGCACTGGATGCATGCCCCCATACTTCTTTGCCAGTACCACATATACCTGAGCAAAGAGTTTTGGGGCTATAGCAAATGTACCATCCACGTACCAGATGTCAGACGTTTGCAGAATGTCCAGCCAGCTTTGTCTCCCAAATAGAAGAATCCTCCTGGAACTTTCTCCAATATCCCCAAGCAAGAATGATTCTTCCACGCCTGGTGTTGGTGAGTAGTTTTTATAAGAATCAGGCAGTACAAGATTTTCAACACAAACGGGGTCTGGAGGTGCAGCCTGTAAATCATTTCTTCTGCGTCAAATTATTTTTCTTAAAGCAGCAGGTCGTGGAATGATAGCATGCACGGTGGAGCTCGCACTGGATACACATGAATTAATCACTTCTGCAGTTCCCTCCATCGTTTCTTCAGCTCGCCACTTAATCCCTGTCACATATTTTGAAACTTCGACATGTGCCGCTGAAGGAAAGTGTGAATGTTCATTTATCTTTTTAATGACATCTCCATTTTTGGTGTGAATTCGGGCTTTGCATCTTCCGATCTGATCACAACGCCAAAATTTAACACAACTATCTACTGCGCGGTGTCTGTAGAATACGTAAAGGTATCCACCTGAAGCAAATTTTTCCCTTCCTCTTCTGCTTAGAATTATCCAGCCATTACGGTAGAATTTGTTGATATGCCTATGTAGAAGGAAATACATTTGTAGGACTATTGTTATAATTATTTTAAATGGTTTTATACTGTACAAAGGTTGTCTATTACAGTCATTACTATATGCAAACTGATTTAATCTAGGGTCTAGGACACTTCATCGCGGCTGATTCACCAATGACAGTTCAGCACTTCAGTTTGAACACTGAACTATCAGCGATAAAGAATAACGCGGCCGCTTCATCGCGGGTATGTACAAATGTACAACTTAAAATTAAATACCCTCCCCTAAACCCTAATACTAAAATTAACCACTGAAGCCTAATACTAATTCTAACCACCCTAAAGCCTAATACTAAAACCCTAAACTTTTATAAACTGTAGTTTATTGTACGCACCTTTCCTTCACTCTTCAAACACAGCTTCCACAATGTCCCTATACGAGGTGAACTGTCCGCGTTTAAACTTCTGCGCTTAAACTCCGGTGGTGAAACTCTGACGCAGGAACTCGCGGAGGAACTCTTGCGTGTGATGAACCGTCTGCTCTACTGGTGCTGCACTGAAACTTAAAAGTTGAAAGATGTAAAATGATATGAACTGCGTTAAAAAATGCTGTATACAGAACAAACTTGTATACATTTATTTTTTTTCATCACGTATGCAAAGATGTATAAAACAACTGGAGTTAACCCTCTCATCGCCATGCTGCCTGCATTCAATTAACCATATCATGGCGATGAGAGGGTTAACTCCAGTAAACCCTCTCATCGCCATGCTGCCTGCATTCAATTAACCATAGCATGGTGATGAGAGGGTTAACTCCAGTTAACCCTCTCATCGCCATTCTGCCTGCATTCAATAAACCATAGCATGGCGATGAGAGGGTTAACTCCAGTAAACCCTCTCATCGCCATGCTGCCTGCATTCAATTAACCATAGCATGGGGATGAGAGGGTTATCTCCAGTTAACCCTCTCATCACCATGCTATGGTTAATTTAATGCTATTAGTTAACTATTAAAAGTGTAAAATAAATATATCTTACCTTTTCTACCGCAGCCGTTCACGATGCTTCACGATGTCCAGGTAGCGTTGCATTGTCCACTTTTGAATTTTGGCACTTTAATTACTCGCGCGGGAAATCTTACAACTGAACTCTCGTGACGGAACTCTCGCGTTAGATGTCCCTCGATGAAACGGCCACGACGTAATGCCGGCTCTGAAAGTGCTGCGAGGTAAGTGCGACATTTTACAGTCCTAGACCCCTTCCACTTATCTCCCTTACGAATCCGGACTAGGTTGTATGCCCCACGTAAATCTATCTTGGTGAATACCTTCTCTGACCCGATCCAACAGTTCTGGGACAAGTGGGAGGGGATATCGATTTTTGATGGTGATGTCATTGAGTTCTCTATAATTGATACAAGGTCGGAGACCACCAACCTTTTTCCCGATAAAAAATATAGCAGCTCCCGCAGGGGAGGTAGAGGGTCTGATAAATCCCTTTTTGAGATTCTCTGTTATGTAATCCCTTAGGTGAAGCAATTCCGGTTCAGATAGAGGGTATATTTTACCAAAGGCCATAGATGAGCCTGGCAAAAAATCGATAGAGCAATCGTAGGGGCATTCAGGGGGCAGATTCTCAGCACCCTTCTTGTCAGACACGTCTGAGTAGTCAGCATAAGAGGCAGGAATGTTGAGTGGTGCTTCCATGAAACTAGGATCTGTAGACGTCATTAATGTAGAGGGATGGGTTAGGCAATGGTGTTGACAGAATTCTGAGGAGAAGGAGAGAGAGCCTTTCGCCCAATCAATCAGAGGGTTGTGCTGACACAACCAGGGGATTCCCAGGATGATTGGGAATAGAGGGGATGTCACCACGTCGAATCGTAGGACTTCAGTATGAACAGAGCCAATATGGACGTGTAGTGGAAGTGTTTTTACGGCAACAGGTCCTGAGCTGAGGGGGGTGCCGTCTATCACTTGTATGTGTAACGGTTTCTCTTTTCTGCAGGTTGGGATTTGGAGGAGTAGAGGATCTGTAGAGTTGTCTATGAAGCAACGGCTGGCTCCGGAATCGATAATAGCCCGGACTGTGGCGGATCTATTGGTCCACTGTAGGAACAAAGAAATAGATAGATGAGGGGAGCCAGACGATAAGACAGGGTGAAGACACACATCAGATTGGAAACTCTTACCTCCGGAAGATCGGGGTAGTCGAGGACAGAAACGGATAAGATGTCCTGGTTTGCCGCAGTATAGGCACAAGTTATTGAGGCGACGATGTTTCTTCTCCTCCTCAGTGAGAGGCCCTCGGGCAAGGCCTAACTGTATAGGCTCTTCAGGAGGGCTGGCGGCTGGAAAGGAACTAGAAGGCTCCGGAAGGGAGACAGGGCGTCTGAATGAGGGGGTAATGGAAGAGGCACGCTCCATTCTTCTCTCCCTCAGTCTTCTATCCAATTTTACAACCAGATGGATGAGATTGTCGAGAGAAGATGGTATGCTTATGCGAGCGAGCTCGTCCTTGAGAGTGTCTGCTAAACCCTGGCGAAATTGGTCCAACAACGCCGGTTCGTTCCAAGTGCTGTCGATTGCTAGGCTTCGAAATTCGGTGACATACTCCTCCACGGGTCTCCTGCCTTGCCGGAGGGGGTACAGAGGAGGCAGACTTCAATAGCTGGTAGCAGGCACGAATATCTGAAGAGTAGTCGAGGTACAGTCCGAGTCAGGGAGCCAGAGAGCAGAAGGGTCAAAAAACAGTAGCCGGGTCAGGGAGAATGGAGATCAGCAGAATCCAATAGACAGCAGTACAATCGGGGCACAGATGAGAGGGATAGTCGGGAAAAAGCCGGGTCAGGAGTCCAGTAGAATAGGAGAACAATATAAACACTTCAGGAAGCAAAAACGAAGAAGCTGGGAGCAATCCACGTAGAGCTAGCTTGAGAAATCATCAAGCAAGTTTGAATTGCGCGCTCTGATGATTTAAAGGGCATAGCTCTGCCCCCGTGACGGACGCGACGTGCGCCACGCTGCCATCGCCATTTTGATGTTCGGGACAGGAGAAAAAGAGCCTCGCGGCATGCATGCGTCTGTCTCCAGTACTGGGTGCATGCTGAAGGGGATAGCCATCGATGAAGAGCTCCGGTGGCGCTGGCAGCCGTGTTGCGAGGTAAGTGACAAGGGACAGCGGAACGGACCTTACACTCTGAGTCTCAGAGACTGGGTACTGAAAGTTGACGAAGTAAGAATTTGGTTGGAGCTCTCGGCCAACACCACGCACAAACATGAAAATTACTGCAACACATGGTTTCACTGGTTGGAACTCACAACAAAGACGGACTTTGTGCTACTCTCTCTTAATCATTCTGTATGGAAGTTTCTACGATTAGTATTGCCTACTCAGTATGCTCTGGATCTACCAGCTACATTTCATATCTATAATGCTTGTCTCTTCTGACAACCGTTGTTTCTAATCATTTCTCCAAGTCCTCTCTTCTAGGATCTCGTTCTATCCATTTTGGATTCCCAGGTCAGAAGGAGACAGCTTCAATAAATTATAAATTACGTTTTTTGCCTCTTTTGAATGGTCATATATGCCTTTTTTAATATTCTATAGTTTTCTTTTGTGCCATTCTGATTGATAAAGAAGTACAACTTCTGTAGTAAATTGTTTTATTTAGTTTATTACAAAACAACTGAATAATATGAGGACAACACCACCATATGTGGAGAAGATCACCTCTTTCTTTTTTACATCTCCAAAACTGACCATCAGGAAAAAAAAATTATGTAAATCCATTGTCACTCTGTACCACTTTATATGATTATTCTTTATTATTTACTAGAAACACAGAATTTTTTAATTAAAGTTCTACATTTCAACCACACAATCAACATTTGATATTAAGATCTCTTTACCATAATCTGATGAAAAGACTCGGCTTACCCTGTGAAACGCTTGCTCTGCATCTGTAGACTTATGCCTGTCAGACAACCAGCTTCATGAGCATGGTAGATTAAGATTACGATATTTGTAGCATTATAACATTCCTCCCTAACTAGCAAAAAATATGTTTGCTATTTATGTGTAATACATGGAATAATCATCCATAATCTTGTGGCCAAGATCTTAGACAATATTTTTATATAAATTTTAAGTAGCGAAATAGGGCAATAGTTACTACATAATTCCCCATCTTTTGCTTTTTTTTTAAAGTTATTCTCTTAGTATGAGCTTCTAATATCCTTGGATCTATGTTTTCTCATTTATTAATAGAGTTTATCATATCTCCAAGTTGAGGGCCCAACTCTTCCTGAAACATGTGATAATATGCTATTGGGAAACCATCTGGTCCTGGGCTTTTCTCAGTTGGTGATGTCTTAATTGCCATCTGAAATTCTTCCAGGGAATCTGGAGTATCTAAACACTGCATTTGACTAGCTAAAACTTCCGTTTTTAAATGTGTATGTAAATAAGTAATATGAGCTTCTCCAGTAAAGTACTTTTCGTACCAACAGTGTCATTTTGATGTACATGATATAGTCAAGTACAATAATGTTGAAATCTCTTTTGTGAAATGTTGTAGTTTCCCATTATGATCTCTAATTCTTTTAATATATAAGAGAGTTTGCTGTACTCTGAGTCTGAGCCAGCAGTTTCCTGGTTTATTCCCTTGTTCAAATTTTTTATTTTTTTAAAGTAATTAATGTGCTCTTGCTACTTTATTATTAATCAAAATTGCCAGCGTGCTCTCAGATTATTTATTTCAATTAGTGTTTCACTGGATAATGTAGCTGTATACAAGATTTCTAAATAATTTCTTTGCTTTAATAATATTTGCTTTGAATAGAACCATATTTGTATAAAATGACCCCTAATTGCCACTTTGTGTTTCCCATATTTGATATATCACTTTCTTTAAAATAATTATTTAGGTGTGACTTCATCTAATATCCATGATTTATATATTAGAAAGCTTTCATTAAGTCTTCATCATATTCAAACTAGAGAGAGAGAATGAGTTATTCAGAGTGAGAACAGAGTGTTTATATAAACAAATATACACCTTTTACTGGATTTGTGAGGCCATGCACTGATGTTGGATAAGAAGGTCTGGTTCGCAATCTCTGTTCAAGTTCATCCCAAAGGTGTTTGATGATGTTAGGGTCAGGGCTCTGAGTGGGCTAGTTAAGTTCTTCACCAAACTCATCCAATCATGTCTTTATGGACCTTGCTTTGTCTACTGCAGCACACGCATGCTGGAATAGAAAAGGGCATTCCCCAAACCATTCCAACACAGTTGAAAGCAAAGCATCGTCCAAAATGTCTTGGTGTCAGGCCCACCAATAAGTATGCAACCCAGCCCATGGATACCACCATGTAGGATACCAAAGTGGCCATACCATGGACAACCAACCCCTGCATTGATAGCGGCTCTTGGGGACCGCCACCTCAAACAAAGGAACAATTTAGTGACCTTCATATCCAATAGCTTCTCCCATGATACTAACATGCTTAAAAACAAATAGGGCATTTAAAAATAGGAAAGGGCAGACATTTTGAGGCTGTCATCACTTTTCTTTATGACTAACTCAGGTACTACAACAAACATGTGTGTGGGGGGTGGAGAGCTGGGGGGAGAGGTAGAAGTTGTTTTCTAATATCTAAACCCTTCTCAACATTAATAAATTGTCACATGTGTAGAAACATGTATGCTATATATAAAAATAACCCCACAATACTTTAAACCTCTGGAGCCCATGAGAAACCAGTGACCTAGTTTGTAGTCACTTGCATGCAATTCTATTCACATTATAAATATATTATGTATCCCCTGTGGGTGCTTGAATGAAGCACTGGAAATTTGTAATTTATAGTACTAGTGTTGAGTTTGCAGTACCTACTCATGTTAACAAATGTTTTTACTCCTTTTACAAGCATTGAACACTATATAATTTGCAGCATGCTTTATACTTGGCCAAAACTAAATATGAATTATTAATGCATGTAGATTAACATGTTCAAACTATTTTTATGAAAAATGTTGCTGATGTGGTAAATATCACTATATTGATGCTTGAATCTTTTATATGTTATTTCTTATATTTCTGTAGGTTCTGTAGGACAATGGTTTCATCCACCTGTGTATGTACTACCAGAAGCGTAAAATATAGAGTAAAGATAGGTAAGGTCTACATTTAATATGCTGAAAATGTCATACTTTTCAGCGTTTTCATGAATTATGAGAAATACAAGTATTTACCTCAAGGCTGAACTGCCACTCTAAATATTTTTAGTGAACTACAACATAAAAGTCCAATAATTATTAAAATGGGAAAATCTATACAAATGTTTTACATTTTCTCACAAATATCAATTTGAAGCTTTTGTTGATCCTTGCACATAGGGTGCAAATGATAACTGTACCATCAACATCACACACGGGTCTATACTGAACTCACTCCCATTAACCCCCACCATATTTGGGAATCCTAGAACATGATCTAGATCATATGTACCTTATTATTTTGTATTTTGTAGAGACTAATTCTCTGTTTTGAAGTAATCACTTATTTTATACCCTTTCGGACAACCATCACATTAGAGATTTAGCAGCATGTATTTTTTTTATTAGAATCTTTATTAAAGGGGGAGGGAGAGGGCATAAAATCTCCTCCCTTTTTCCCCATTTTCTTTTTTTTTTTTTAAACAAGAGTATGATAGACCTAGTACTGTACGCAGACAGTTATCTTAACTTCTTATAAACAATTCAGTTTATACACATATACAGCCATTTATAGTTAATTAGTACATATTAATCAGATTGGTTCAGTAACAGTACAAATACAGCATAACAGAACAACAACCTAAGACAACAACTATTGCATTTTATTATTTTTCAAACTAAATTGTCAAAAATAAACTTGTTAAATGCAATCTTTACTGGATAACCTAAATATATATATTATTGTAAGTATTATGTAGGTACTGGTAATATTTACCCTGCCATCAAGGTAAGTACTAAATGGTATTTAAGTTATTTGATCAGAAATGAGAAATGAATCAGACAAAAGAAACAAATAAAATCAGGCATAACATTATGACCATTGACCAGTGGCAAGCCGGTGCTGGCAGTGTGATGCTTTGGGCAATGTTCTGCTGGGAAACCTTGGGTCCTGACATTCATGTGGAAGTTACTTTGACAAATGCCACCTACCTAAGCATTGTTGCAGACCATGTGCAGCCTTTCATGGAAATGGTACTCGCTGATGGCATTGACCTCGGTAAGCAGGATAATGCACCCTGCCAAAAATGGTTCAGTAATGGTTTGAGCAACACAACAATGAGTTCAAGGTGTTGACTTGGCCTACAGATTTTCCACAGATTTCAATCCAGTCAAGACCCCACCTCGCAATATACTTAAAGGATCTGCTGCTCTTGTCTTGGTGCCACATTCCACAGGCCACCTTCAGAGGTCTAGTGGAGTCCATGTCCCGATGGGTCAGGGCTGTTTTGGCATCAAAGGGGGACCTACACAATATATGACAGGTGGTCATAATGTTATCACTGATCTGTGTACATCTGAAATGCTTTGAGTGAATTGCAATGTCCCAACAATATCTGTATCTATTTTTTTACCTCTGGTTCAGAACTATATTTGGAACAGCTAAGCTCATGTGTGTTAACCTCGGATTTTATTTTGTAGATCTAGATTTTAAGCAATGTAATAATCTCACATTTATGTTTACATACACTGAACAAAATTATAAATGCAACACTTTTGTTTTTGCCCCCATTTTTCATGAGCTGAACTCAAAGATCTAAGACTTTTTCTATGTAGATAAAAGGCCTATTTCTCACAAATCTGTCTAAATCTGCGTTAGTGACCACTTCTCCTTTGCCGAGATAATCCATCTACCTCACAGGTGGGGCATATCAAGACAAACAGGGGAAAGATCAGGCGCTCTGTACTTGGACACTTGAATACAAAAGTATAAAAGAATATAATAAAAAAATGACGTGCATAAATACACAATAATCGTGCAATATAAAAATGTGCAAAATGTGCATAAAAATCAAAACATACACAATACAGTATGCAAATAAATAAAATTGGAAAAACACAGTATCAGTGCTATATGTGCAAATGTGCTTACAGTACATACAACAATTGATATACTTGCAAAAAAACACACAACCATAGATCTTAATCCATGTGCAATATGTGCAAAACGTGATACTTTGACCACTTGAATGCAAAAAACATATAAAGTGCTATATGTGCAAAAAAAGGAAGTGTTATACTTAGAACCCTTAGGTTCACTGGGCCATGATGTGCCTGAAAAAGATAATAAAACACACAATGGTGCAGTATATCTTATACAAAAGAAAAAACGAATGCAACAAGAAAATCACTCACAATTAAAGCTCCTAATAACCTAGGAGCATAAGATCAGGCCAAACACTGAATGTAGTGGTATACTTGCCCCCTTCAGGGATTCTGTCCTCCAATTTTTTCAGAGTGCAGTAGCTTCAGTAAATTCAAACTCCGAGTGGGGTATCGAGTAGCAAGATTTTTTATTCCACAATACAAAAAAGATGTTTAAAAAGAGTATAAAATCCAGTAAAAACGTATAAACACCGTGTCTTTCACTCCAGCACTCCTTGCGCTTCGGGGCTGGATGGGACTTCCGGGTTACAAACAAGACACCCACGATGAGTATGGTGGCTTCACAGGAACAAAAAAGTCACCCAATGCGTTTCGTCCTTTGGACTTCCTCAGGGGGATAGCAGGTCCCGGGAAAAGTTCTCCTTTATATATGTCTGTAAGACCGATGTCCTTTTGTGAATCGTTTTTTAGAAAACAGTAAAAAAACAGTAAAAAAATAGTCCGAAGCAAAAAACCGAATCATTCGACTTAACTGACACGCATTACAATGACAGGTTCGTGTATTGAAATACGAATCTAATGTATTATATATGCGCTGACTGCGCATGCGCAGATATGGTTCGTATTGATAGAAATCCGAGCATCTCCTACATTCGAATTATATAGACCGAAGACTGGCACCTTTGCTCGGGCAACACATGCGCAATGGCTCAAAATAAATAAAACGAGCCAGTTATGAATGAAACAACTCGAACCCCATTCTATAAACCGAATGTAAAGGTTCAAATGAGTTCAATATCGTTCCATAAACCGAATGGGAAAAAATAAAATTAGTGTTAGCTAAATACGCTTCTTGTCAACTTAGGTACTGTTATAAAAGAATCTTTATACATAATACAAATGACAATAAACAAATTTATATCTTTATTTAAAACCTTCTATAAATATGAAGAAAAAAGGAAAAAAGGAAAATGAAAAAAGAAGAGGAAGAAAAATAGAATAATCATATAATGTGTATGTATATAAAAAAAACCTAAAAAAAGACAGACAATTGTTGTCACTCCGAAAGTCTTATAAAAATGCTTTAAGCTCAAAATCTATATTAATACCCTTAGGATTCAGGGTTTGTATGGTATATATCCAAAAAGCCTCTCTTTGGAGTAATTTCTTTGATCTATCTCCCCTTTTCCAAGTGTTAGGGATTGATTCGATTCCCATAAATTTTATATTATCTGGGTTGCCTTTAGGGCAATTGTGGCAATGATTCGGTAAGCTGTATTTGAATCTATCACATTCTTTGTTCATCAATCCCAGATGTTCTAGAATGCAAACTTTTAGTGGTCTTTTCGTTTGTCCTATATATTGGGAGCCACAGCCGCATTCTACTAAATATACTACAAAAGTGGTATTGCAGTTAATAAAACTTTTTACCTTGTATTCTTTGCCTGTACTTTTTGATTTAAAATCCGTCCTTTTTCGAATTTGATGTGAGCAAGCTTTACAATTGCCACATTTGTGGAAACCATTAGTTTTATTACTGGTGAGCCAATTTGACCCATTTATTTTAGGAGCTGTTTTAATCACACTTGGAGCAAGTGTTGTTTTCAGATTTGGTGCTCTTCTAAAAATGACTGATGGTTTATTGGGGATTAGAGGGGCTAAAATTTCGTCTCCCTTAACCACATTCCAATGTTGGGATAAAATCTTTTTAATTTGAGGGGCTGCTATATTATATTCCGATATAAAAGACATACCATAATCTTTAAGATTATTCCCTTCTTTTTTTGCTTTTGGCATCAATATTAGATTCCTATCCATTTTCTCCACTTCTTGTTCTGCTTTATCTAAGATTTCTGTTTTATAATGTTTTTGAATAAACCTTTCTTTCAGGGTTTTTGTTTGTTCTTTGAAAACTTCAACATCGCTGCAGTTACGTCTTATTCTTCTAAATTGGCCCTTGGGTATATTGTTTAACCAATTTGGATGATGACAGCTGTATCTATCTATATAGTTGTTACTGTCTACTTTTTTAAAAAACGTTTTGGATTTTAGGAGGTTATTTTCAACATAAAAGTTCAAATCTAAGAAATCAATGGTTTCTGTGCTTTGGGAGAAAGTGAAATCGAGTCCATGTTTATTATTATTCAGATAAGTTTTAAAATTAGACAATTCTGTCTCAGATCCATCCCAGATGAAAATTACGTCATCTATATATCTTCTCCACATAATAAGGTTAATGGCAAACGGGTTAACATCTCCTAGGTATTTTGATTCCCATGCCCCCATAAAAAGATTTGCATAGCTTGGGGCAAATCTCGTGCCCATAGCTGTACCTTGTTTTTGCAAAAAGAATGAACCCTCAAAATAGAAATAGTTATATTTTAGGATGAAATTTATGGATTCCATGATAAAATTGGCTTGTATTTTTTCCATTGTTACATCCCTTTCTAAAGTATACTTTATGGCCTCTAGGCCCTTATCGTGGTCTATAGAGGTATAAAGAGCAGAGACATCTGCTGTGACTAAAATATAATTAGGTTTCCATATGAGATTTTTCAAGGAATTTATGATATCCGTACTGTCCTTAATGTATGACGGTACATTGGGGACATATTTCTGCAAGAAGGTATCTACATAATGGGATAGATTACAAGACATGGAGTCTATGCCAGAAATGATAGGGCGTCCGGGTGGATTCTCTATGTCTTTATGAATTTTGGGGAGAAAATAGAAATATGGTACCACTGGGTTGGCGGATGACAGAAAATCATATTCTTGTTTGTTTAAAATCCCATTTTCCCTACCTTTGTCTAGAATGTTGTTAAGAATAGTTAGAAATTTTAATGTGGGGTCTCCTTGGAGTTTGAGATATGTGATCTTATCATCTAGGAGTCTGTATGCTTCTTTTAGATAGCCATCCCTACTCATTAATACTACTCCCCCGCCTTTATCGGCAGACCTTATAACCAGGGATGTATTCTCTTTAAGTTCTTTTAGGGCTGCCTTTTCTTTCAGGGTAAGGTTATGTCGATTCGAGATTTTTCTGGTATCTAAGGCTTCCAGGTCTCGTAATACTAATTTTCTATATACATCCAAATTTGTACCCTTCTCTACAATTGGGACAAACGAAGATTTATCTCTGAGTGAAGTGTGTTTGATAACTGGAGGTTTCTCCTGAATAGGAGTCATTTCCTTCTTATCAGGAATACTGTAATTTTTCATCTCGATATCGTCTTTGTTTTTAGCAAATAATCTTTTTATTGCTAATTTCCTTATAAATTTCTGGGCATCAATAAAGAGATTAAATTTATTTGGAGGTTTTGTTGGAGCGTATGTTAGTCCTTTGTTTAATACATTCTCCTGTTCTTTGGAGAGACTAATTCCGCTAATAGTGAATATGCTATTTGTTAGTTGTAATTTGATTTTCTGTGTTCTCTGTCCTCTACATCCTCTTCGTGTCCGTATTCCCACCTTTTTCTTTTTACCACATCTCTTGTTCTTAAGCTTAAGTTTATAAGTTGATTCTCTTCTCGATTTTGGGATGTCTCTCTTTGTTTTGATCTTGGTTTGTCTGGTGTGAGTGCTGGGCCTCTCTCTAAAAAAGGACTATTGGTCGGGATATCTCTAGATTTTCTATTTTGAAGAAACTTATTATCATCTAGGGGGCTTCTCCAGTATGGTTTAGAGTATTTCCTCGGGTTGTTATATTTCATAAACGGGCTTCTATCATTCCTTCTGCGGGGAGATTGAATCCATCTTTTTCTCTCTCTCCTTTCATCACCCCTATATCTCATATCATCTCCATATCTGTGATAGGAATCTAAACCTGAGTCATATCTATGACCTCTGATATGGGAATAATTTCTAGTAACCCTCTCTTCTCTTTTGGGTGGGTTCCCTATTTTGAATTCGTCACTCTTCATTTGATGGAATTGGTCCCTAACCTTCCTTTTCCATTCTCTTTGTCTACCCCTTTTGTAATCCTCACTATCCCTGAAGAACTTTCTTTTTTTATTCACCATTGTCCTGCCTTCCAAATCATCAAGTGTTTTCTGGAGGTCTGAATCTAGTTTTATAAAATCACTTGTGTCCTGAAAGGGTAATAGTTCTTTTTTAATATTATCCATCTGCTCTTGAAGTATTGTCATATCTTTTTTATGTTTGATGGTAATTAGGTTCATTAAACCTAAGGAACAATGTTCTAATTGGTCCTGCCAGGACTTCATAAACTCCTCATCATCTCTTCCTATTGTGGGAAGTTTCTCCATTCTTAAACCTCTTGGGACGATTTTATGTGAGATGTATTTTTCTATCAATTCAAGATCAAGCCATTTCTTTGTATCTGAAATCATGACTTTTTTTAGGTCCCAAAAAAGATCTTTGATTTTTTGACTATCATTTCCTTCTTCTTCCTCACTGTCATATTGGGTAGATATCTGATCCCAATTGACATTCCTCCTAGTGTGCCTTTCAAAGACATTATTATTAGTAGTACCTGTAGCCATAATTAATGCTCAAAAATCCTTAAGAAGCGGTGAAGTGAAACAATATAGAAAAAAGAAAAAGGACGAGCAAAAATAGTGCCAACAGAGTATACAAACTATGTGTATATATAAAGTAGGTGTCCACTGTGCACTAGCAGCCTAACCTAAAAAAACAGACAGCTTCGAAACTGTAGGTAAATAGCGTAACAAACAGGGGAAAGATCAGGCGCTCTGTACTTGGACACTTGAATACAAAAGTATAAAAGAATATAATAAAAAAATGACGTGCATAAATACACAATAATCGTGCAATATAAAAATGTGCAAAATGTGCATAAAAATCAAAACATACACAATACAGTATGCAAATAAATAAAATTGGAAAAACACAGTATCAGTGCTATATGTGCAAATGTGCTTACAGTACATACAACAATTGATATACTTGCAAAAAAACACACAACCATAGATCTTAATCCATGTGCAATATGTGCAAAACGTGATACTTTGACCACTTGAATGCAAAAAACATATAAAGTGCTATATGTGCAAAAAAAGGAAGTGTTATACTTAGAACCCTTAGGTACACTGGGCCATGATGTGCCTGAAAAAGATAATAAAACACACAATGGTGCAGTATATCTTATACAAAAGAAAAAACGAATGCAACAAGAAAATCACTCACAATTAAAGCTCCTAATAACCTAGGAGCATAAGATCAGGCCAAACACTGAATGTAGTGGTATACTTGCCCCCTTCAGGGATTCTCTCCTCCAATTTTTTCAGAGTGCAGTAGCTTCAGTAAATTCAAACTCCGAGTGGGGTATCGAGTAGCAAGATTTTTTATTCCACAATACAAAAAAGATGTTTAAAAAGAGTATAAAATCCAGTAAAAACGTATAAACACCGTGTCTTTCACTCCAGCACTCCTTGCGCTTCGGGGCTGGATGGGACTTCCGGGTTACAAACAAGACACCCACGATGAGTATGGTGGCTTCACAGGAACAAAAAAGTCACCCAACGCGTTTCGTCCTTTGGACTTCCTCAGGGGGATAGCAGGTCCCGGGAAAAGTTCTCCTTTATATATGTCCGTAAGACCGATGTCCTTTTGTGAATCGTTTTTTAGAAAACAGTAAAAAAACAGTAAAAAAATAGTCCGAAGCAAAAAACCGAATCATTCGACTTAACTGACACGCATTACAATGACAGGTTCGTGTATTGAAATACGAATCTAATGTTCGTATTATATATGCGCTGACTGCGCATGCGCAGATATGGTTCGTATTGATAGAAATCCGAGCATCTCCTACATTCGAATTATATAGACCGAAGACTGGCACCTTTGCTCGGGCAACACATGCGCAATGGCTCAAAATAAATAAAACGAGCCAGTTATGAATGAAACAACTCGAACCCCATTCTATAAACCGAATGTAAAGGTTCAAATGAGTTCAATATCGTTCCATAAACCGAATGGGAAAAAATAAAATTAGTGTTAGCTAAATACGCTTCTTGTCAACTTAGGTACTGTTATAAAAGAATCTTTATACATAATACAAATGACAATAAACAAATATATATCTTTATTTAAAACCTTCTATAAATATGAAGAAAAAAGGAAAAAAGGAAAATGAAAAAAGAAGAGGAAGAAAAATAGAATAATCATATAATGTGTATGTATATAAAAAAAACCTAAAAAAGACAGACAATTGTTGTCACTCCGAAACTCTTATAAAAATGCTTTAAGCTCAAAATCTATATTAATACCCTTAGGATTCAGGGTTTGCATGGTATATATCCAAAAAGCCTCTCTTTGGAGTAATTTCTTTGATCTATCTCCCCTTTTCCAAGTGTTAGGGATTGATTCGATTCCCATAAATTTTATATTATCTGGGTTGCCTTTAGGGCAATTGTGGCAATGATTCGGTAAGCTGTATTTGAATCTATCACATTCTTTGTTCATCAATCCCAGATGTTCTAGAATGCGAACTTTTAGTGGTCTTTTCGTTTGTCCTATATATTGGGAGCCACAGCCGCATTCTACTAAATATACTACAAAAGTGGTATTGCAGTTAATAAAACTTTTTACCTTGTATTCTTTGCCTGTACTTTTTGATTTAAAATCCGTCCTTTTTCGAATTTGATGTGAGCAAGCTTTACAATTGCCACATTTGTGGAAACCATTAGTTTTATTACTGGTGAGCCAATTTGACCCATTTATTTTAGGAGCTGTTTTAATCACACTTGGAGCAAGTGTTGTTTTCAGATTTGGTGCTCTTCTAAAAATGACTGATGGTTTATTGGGGATTAAATCTTTTTATGGGGGCATGGGAATCAAAATACCTAGGAGATGTTAACCCGTTTGCCATTAACCTTATTATGTGGAGAAGATATATAGATGACGTAATTTTCATCTGGGATGGATCTGAGACAGAATTGTCTAATTTTAAAACTTATCTGAATAATAATAAACATGGACTCGATTTCACTTTCTCCCAAAGCACAGAAACCATTGATTTCTTAGATTTGAACTTTTATGTTGAAAATAACCTCCTAAAATCCAAAACGTTTTTTAAAAAAGTAGACAGTAACAACTATATAGATAGATACAGCTGTCATCATCCAAATTGGTTAAACAATATACCCAAGGGCCAATTTAGAAGAATAAGACGTAACTGCAGCGATGTTGAAGTTTTCAAAGAACAAACAAAAACCCTGAAAGAAAGGTTTATTCAAAAACATTATAAAACAGAAATCTTAGATAAAGCAGAACAAGAAGTGGAGAAAATGGATAGGAATCTAATATTGATGCCAAAAGCAAAAAAAGAAGGGAATAATCTTAAAGATTATGGTATGTCTTTTATATCGGAATATAATATAGCAGCCCCTCAAATTAAAAAGATTTTATCCCAACATTGGAATGTGGTTAAGGGAGACGAAATTTTAGCCCCTCTAATCCCCAATAAACCATCAGTCATTTTTAGAAGAGCACCAAATCTGAAAACAACACTTGCTCCAAGTGTGATTAAAACAGCTCCTAAAATAAATGGGTCAAATTGGCTCACCAGTAATAAAACTAATGGTTTCCACAAATGTGGCAATTGTAAAGCTTGCTCACATCAAATTCGAAAAAGGACGGATTTTAAATCAAAAAGTACAGGCAAAGAATACAAGGTAAAAAGTTTTATTAACTGCAATACCACTTTTGTAGTATATTTAGTAGAATGCGGCTGTGGCTCCCAATATATAGGACAAACGAAAAGACCACTAAAAGTTCGCATTCTAGAACATCTGGGATTGATGAACAAAGAATGTGATAGATTCAAATACAGCTTACCGAATCATTGCCACAATTGCCCTAAAGGCAACCCAGATAATATAAAATTTATGGGAATCGAATCAATCCCTAACACTTGGAAAAGGGGAGATAGATCAAAGAAATTACTACAAAGAGAGGCTTTTTGGATATATACCATGCAAACCCTGAATCCTAAGGGTATTAATATAGATTTTGACCTTAAAGCATTTTTATAAGACTTTCGGAGTGACAACAATTGTCTGTCTTTTTTTAGGTTTTTTTTATATACATACACATTATATGATTATTCTATTTTTCTTCCTCTTCTTTTTTCATTTTCCTTTTTTCCTTTTTTCTTCATATTTATAGAAGGTTTTAAATAAAGATATAAATTTGTTTATTGTCATTTGTATTATGTATAAAGATTCTTTTATAACAGTACCTAAGTTGACAAGAAGCGTATTTAGCTAACACTAATTTTATTTTTTCCCATTCGGTTTATGGAACGATATTGAACTCATTTGAACCTTTACATTCGGTTTATAGAATGGGGTTCGAGTTGTTTCATTCATAACTGGCTCGTTTTATTTATTTTGAGCCATTGCGCATGTGTTGCCCGAGCAAAGGTGCCAGTCTTTGGTCTATATAATTCGAATGTAGGAGATGCTCGGATTTCTATCAATACGAACCATATCTGCGCATGCGCAGTCAGCGCATATATAATACGAACATTAGATTCGTATTTCAATACACGAACCTGTCATTGTAATGCGTGTCAGTTAAGTCGAATGATTCGGTTTTTTGCTTCGGACTATTTTTTTACTGTTTTTTTACTGTTTTCTAAAAAACGATTCACAAAAGGACATCGGTCTTACGGACATATATAAAGGAGAACTTTTCCCGGGACCTGCTATCCCCCTGAGGAAGTCCAAAGGACGAAACGCGTTGGGTGACTTTTTTGTTCCTGTGAAGCCACCATACTCATCGTGGGTGTCTTGTTTGTAACCCGGAAGTCCCATCCAGCCCCGAAGCGCAAGGAGTGCTGGAGTGAAAGACACGGTGTTTATACGTTTTTACTGGATTTTATACTCTTTTTAAACATCTTTTTTGTATTGTGGAATAAAAAATCTTGCTACTCGATACCCCACTCGGAGTTTGAATTTACTGAAGCTACTGCACTCTGAAAAAATTGGAGGAGAGAATCCCTGAAGGGGGCAAGTATACCACTACATTCAGTGTTTGGCCTGATCTTATGCTCCTAGGTTATTAGGAGCTTTAATTGTGAGTGATTTTCTTGTTGCATTCGTTTTTTCTTTTGTATAAGATATACTGCACCATTGTGTGTTTTATTATCTTTTTCAGGCACATCATGGCCCAGTGAACCTAAGGGTTCTAAGTATAACACTTCCTTTTTTTGCACATATAGCACTTTATATGTTTTTTGCATTCAAGTGGTCAAAGTATCACGTTTTGCACATATTGCACATGGATTAAGATCTATGGTTGTGTGTTTTTTTGCAAGTATATCAATTGTTGTATGTACTGTAAGCACATTTGCACATATAGCACTGATACTGTGTTTTTCCAATTTTATTTATTTGCATACTGTATTGTGTATGTTTTGATTTTTATGCACATTTTGCACATTTTTATATTGCACGATTATTGTGTATTTATGCACGTCATTTTTTTATTATATTCTTTTATACTTTTGTATTCAAGTGTCCAAGTACAGAGCGCCTGATCTTTCCCCTGTTTGTTACGCTATTTACCTACAGTTTCGAAGCTGTCTGTTTTTTTAGGTTAGGCTGCTAGTGCACAGTGGACACCTACTTTATATATACACATAGTTTGTATACTCTGTTGGCACTATTTTTGCTCGTCCTTTTTCTTTTTTCTATATTGTTTCACTTCACCGCTTCTTAAGGATTTTTGAGCATTAATTATGGCTACAGGTACTACTAATAATAATGTCTTTGAAAGGCACACTAGGAGGAATGTCAATTGGGATCAGATATCTACCCAATATGACAGTGAGGAAGAAGAAGGAAATGATAGTCAAAAAATCAAAGATCTTTTTTGGGACCTAAAAAAAGTCATGATTTCAGATACAAAGAAATGGCTTGATCTTGAATTGATAGAAAAATACATCTCACATAAAATCGTCCCAAGAGGTTTAAGAATGGAGAAACTTCCCACAATAGGAAGAGATGATGAGGAGTTTATGAAGTCCTGGCAGGACCAATTAGAACATTGTTCCTTAGGTTTAATGAACCTAATTACCATCAAACATAAAAAAGATATGACAATACTTCAAGAGCAGATGGATAATATTAAAAAAGAACTATTACCCTTTCAGGACACAAGTGATTTTATAAAACTAGATTCAGACCTCCAGAAAACACTTGATGATTTGGAAGGCAGGACAATGGTGAATAAAAAAAGAAAGTTGTTCAGGGATAGTGAGGATTACAAAAGGGGTAGACAAAGAGAATGGAAAAGGAAGGTTAGGGACCAATTCCATCAAATGAAGAGTGACGAATTCAAAATAGGGAACCCACCCAAAAGAGAAGAGAGGGTTACTAGAAATTATTCCCATATCAGAGGTCATAGATATGACTCAGGTTTAGATTCCTATCACAGATATGGAGATGATATGAGATATAGGGGTGACGAAAGGAGAGAGAGAAAAAGATGGATTCAATCTCCCCGCAGAAGGAATGATAGAAGCCCGTTTATGAAATATAACAACCCGAGGAAATACTCTAAACCATACTGGAGAAGCCCCCTAGATGATAATAAGTTTCTTCAAAATAGAAAATCTAGAGATATCCCGACCAATAGTCCTTTTTTAGAGAGAGGCCCAGCACTCACACCAGACAAACCAAGATCAAAACAAAGAGAGACATCCCAAAATCGAGAAGAGAATCAACTTATAAACTTAAGCTTAAGAACAAGAGATGTGGTAAAAAGAAAAAGGTGGGAATACGGACACGAAGAGGATGTAGAGGACAGAGAACACAGAAAATCAAATTACAACTAACAAATAGCATATTCAATATTAGCGGAATTAGTCTCTCCAAAGAACAGGAGAATGTATTAAACAAAGGACTAACATACGCTCCAACAAAACCTCCAAATAAATTTAATCTCTTTATTGATGCCCAGAAATTTATAAGGAAATTAGCAATAAAAAGATTATTTGCTAAAAACAAAGACGATATCGAGATGAAAAATTACAGTATTCCTGATAAGAAGGAAATGACTCCTATTCAGGAGAAACCTCCAGTTATCAAACACACTTCACTCAGAGATAAATCTTCGTTTGTCCCAATTGTAGAGAAGGGTACAAATTTGGATGTATATAGAAAATTAGTATTACGAGACCTGGAAGCCTTAGATACCAGAAAAATCTCGAATCGACATAACCTTACCCTGAAAGAAAAGGCAGCCCTAAAAGAACTTAAAGAGAATACATCCCTGGTTATAAGGTCTGCCGATAAAGGCGGGGGAGTAGTATTAATGAGTAGGGATGGCTATCTAAAAGAAGCATACAGACTCCTAGATGATAAGATCACATATCTCAAACTCCAAGGAGACCCCACATTAAAATTTCTAACTATTCTTAACAACATTCTAGACAAAGGTAGGGAAAATGGGATTTTAAACAAACAAGAATATGATTTTCTGTCATCCGCCAACCCAGTGGTACCATATTTCTATTTTCTCCCCAAAATTCATAAAGACATAGAGAATCCACCCGGACGCCCTATCATTTCTGGCATAGACTCCATGTCTTGTAATCTATCCCATTATGTAGATACCTTCTTGCAGAAATATGTCCCCAATGTACCGTCATACATTAAGGACAGTACGGATATCATAAATTCCTTGAAAAATCTCATATGGAAACCTAATTATATTTTAGTCACAGCAGATGTCTCTGCTCTTTATACCTCTATAGACCACGATAAGGGCCTAGAGGCCATAAAGTATACTTTAGAAAGGGATGTAACAATGGAAAAAATACAAGCCAATTTTATCATGGAATCCATAAATTTCATCCTAAAATATAACTATTTCTATTTTGAGGGTTCATTCTTTTTGCAAAAACAAGGTACAGCTATGGGCACGAGATTTGCCCCAAGCTATGCAAATCTTTTTATGGGGGCATGGGAATCAAAATACCTAGGAGATGTTAACCCGTTTGCCATTAACCTTATTATGTGGAGAAGATATATAGATGACGTAATTTTCATCTGGGATGGATCTGAGACAGAATTGTCTAATTTTAAAACTTATCTGAATAATAATAAACATGGACTCGATTTCACTTTCTCCCAAAGCACAGAAACCATTGATTTCTTAGATTTGAACTTTTATGTTGAAAATAACCTACTAAAATCAAAAACGTTTTTTAAAAAAGTAGACAGTAACAGCTATATAGATATATACAGCTGTCATCATCCAAATTGGTTAAACAATATACCCAAGGGCCAATTTAGAAGAATAAGACGTAACTGCAGCGATGTTGAAGTTTTCAAAGAACAAACAAAAACCCTGAAAGAAAGGTTTATTCAAAAACATTATAAAACAGAAATCTTAGATAAAGCAGAACAAGAAGTGGAGAAAATGGATAGGAATCTAATATTGATGCCAAAAGCAAAAAAAGAAGGGAATAATCTTAAAGATTATGGTATGTCTTTTATATCGGAATATAATATAGCAGCCCCTCAAATTAAAAAGATTTTATCCCAACATTGGAATGTGGTTAAGGGAGACGAAATTTTAGCCCCTCTAATCCCCAATAAACCATCAGTCATTTTTAGAAGAGCACCAAATCTGAAAACAACACTTGCTCCAAGTGTGATTAAAACAGCTCCTAAAATAAATGGGTCAAATTGGCTCACCAGTAATAAAACTAATGGTTTCCACAAATGTGGCAATTGTAAAGCTTGCTCACATCAAATTCGAAAAAGGACGGATTTTAAATCAAAAAGTACAGGCAAAGAATACAAGGTAAAAAGTTTTATTAACTGCAATACCACTTTTGTAGTATATTTAGTAGAATGCGGCTGTGGCTCCCAATATATAGGACAAACGAAAAGACCACTAAAAGTTCGCATTCTAGAACATCTGGGATTGATGAACAAAGAATGTGATAGATTCAAAAACAGCTTACCGAATCATTGCCACAATTGCCCTAAAGGCAACCCAGATAATATAAAATTTATGGGAATCGAATCAATCCCTAACACTTGGAAAAGGGGAGATAGATCAAAGAAATTACTCCAAAGAGAGGCTTTTTGGATATATACCATGCAAACCCTGAATCCTAAGGGTATTAATATAGATTTTGAGCTTAAAGCATTTTTATAAGAGTTTCGGAGTGACAACAATTGTCTGTCTTTTTTTAGGTTTTTTTTATATACATACACATTATATGATTATTCTATTTTTCTTCCTCTTCTTTTTTCATTTTCCTTTTTTCCTTTTTTCTTCATATTTATAGAAGGTTTTAAATAAAGATATATATTTGTTTATTGTCATTTGTATTATGTATAAAGATTCTTTTATAACAGTACCTAAGTTGACAAGAAGCGTATTTAGCTAACACTAATTTTATTTTTTCCCATTCGGTTTATGGAACGATATTGAACTCATTTGAACCTTTACATTCGGTTTATAGAATGGGGTTCGAGTTGTTTCATTCATAACTGGCTCGTTTTATTTATTTTGAGCCATTGCGCATGTGTTGCCCGAGCAAAGGTGCCAGTCTTCGGTCTATATAATTCGAATGTAGGAGATGCTCGGATTTCTATCAATACGAACCATATCTGCGCATGCGCAGTCAGCGCATATATAATACGAACATTAGATTCGTATTTCAATACACAAACCTGTCATTGTAATGCGTGTCAGTTAAGTCGAATGATTCGGTTTTTTGCTTCGGACTATTTTTTTACTGTTTTTTTACTGTTTTCTAAAAAACGATTCACAAAAGGACATCGGTCTTACGGACATATATAAAGGAGAACTTTTCCCGGGACCTGCTATCCCCCTGAGGAAGTCCAAAGGACGAAACGCGTTGGGTGACTTTTTTGTTCCTGTGAAGCCACCATACTCATCGTGGGTGTCTTGTTTGTAACCCGGAAGTCCCATCCAGCCCCGAAGCGCAAGGAGTGCTGGAGTGAAAGACACGGTGTTTATACGTTTTTACTGGATTTTATACTCTTTTTAAACATCTTTTTTGTATTGTGGAATAAAAAATCTTGCTACTCGATACCCCACTCAGAGTTTGAATTTACTGAATCTACTGCACTCTGAAAAAATTGGAGGAGAGAATCCCTGAAGGGGGCAAGTATACCACTACATTCAGTGTTTGGCCTGATCTTATGCTCCTAGGTTATTAGGAGCTTTAATTGTGAGTGATTTTCTTGTTGCATTCGTTTTTTCTTTTGTATAAGATATACTGCACCATTGTGTGTTTTATTATCTTTTTCAGGCACATCATGGCCCAGTGAACCTAAGGGTTCTAAGTATAACACTTCCTTTTTTTTGCACATATAGCACTTTATATGTTTTTTGCATTCAAGTGGTCAAAGTATCACGTTTTGCACATATTGCACATGGATTAAGATCTATGGTTGTGTGTTTTTTTGCAAGTATATCAATTGTTGTATGTACTGTAAGCACATTTGCACATATAGCACTGATACTGTGTTTTTCCAATTTTATTTATTTGCATACTGTATTGTGTATGTTTTGATTTTTATGCACATTTTGCACATTTTTATATTGCACGATTATTGTGTATTTATGCACGTCATTTTTTTATTATATTCTTTTATACTTTTGTATTCAAGTGTCCAAGTACAGAGCGCCTGATCTTTCCCCTGTTTGTTACGCTATTTACCTACAGTTTCGAAGCTGTCTGTTTTTTTAGGTTAGGCTGCTAGTGCACAGTGGACACCTACTTTATATATACACATAGTTTGTATACTCTGTTGGCACTATTTTTGCTCGTCCTTTTTCTTTTTTCTATATTGGGGCATATCAAGATGCTGATTAGACCGCATGATTATTTCAAAGATGTGCCTTAGGCTGGCCACAATAAAAGGCCACTCTAAAATGTGCAGTTTTATCACACAGCACAATGCCACAGATGTTGCAAGTTTTGAGAGAGCGTGCAATTGGCATGATGACTGCAGGAATGTCCACCAGAGCTGTTGCCCGTAAATTGAATGTTCATTTCTCTACCATAAGCTGTCTCCAAAGGGGTTTCAGAGAATTTGGCAGTACATGCAACTGGCCTCACAACCGCAGACCACGTGTAATCATCTGAGACCAGCCACAGCTGCTGCAACAATCGGTTTTCATAACCAAAGAATATCTGCACAAACTGTCAGAAACCATCTAAGGGAAGCTCATCTGCATGCACGTTGTCCAACTTGAGTGGGCCATGGTGGCGGTGGTGTTATGATATGGGCAGGCGTGTGTTATGGACAACAAACACAGGTGCATTTTATTGATGGCTATTTGAATGCACAGAGATAACGTGATGAGATCCTGAAGCCCATTGTTGTGCCATTCATCAACAACCATCACCTCATGTTGCAGCATGATAATGCACGGCCCCATGTTGCAAGGATCTGTACACAATTCCCCGAAGCTGAAAATACCCCAGTTCTTGCATGGCCAGCATACTCTGTACGTACCTAGAATATTTGGCACCTGGGACAGAACCTATGTTTGGCACTCCCCTCCAATTTTTAAATGTAAAAAAGTCCCATCTCTGAACACATACACACATTCATAAATATGTAACTAGACATAGTTGAATTTATACTTTTATATGAACTTTTATATATTATATTCAACTTTATATAAAAATGTTATTGGAAAAATGCATTTATTGTTTTTTATTTTATTCCACTATGACCACATTGCACATGACACTGGGGAGTTGAATGGAGACAGAGATGACACTGGGAAGCCAATTGAGGACCGGCATGACACTAGGCAGATGATTGGGGACAGGGATGACAGTAGGGAGCGGAGTGGGATCATGAGTAACACTGGGGATCAGAGTGGGATCATGAGTTACACTGGGGATCAGATTTTTGAACAGGGGTGACACTGGGGATCATAATGGGAACAGGGTGACACCAGTGCGCAGAGTGGGAAAAGGGATGACACTGGGGAAAAGAGTGGGGACAGGTGTGATTCCGGAGAGCAGAGTGGGGACAGAGGTGACACAGGAAAACAATCTATATATTTCCCCGGTGCTAAGTGGCAGCTTTTTCTGCCATGATGTGACCCTGCGTTTTAGACTGGGTCCCCCTAGCAACTCCACTGGCCGTGTACAAACACCCTCCATTGCTGCTCCCACTCTATTAAGTGGGGGTGGGGGGTTACTGATCTGGCACCCCTCTATTGCATAGCACCAGGGGCAGACCACCCCCTCACATCTCATTTAGTTTGCCATTGTACTGCACACTGAACAAACACCTCCTGTATATTATTTAAATAAATACATGGGCTGTTTTACTTCATCCTATCATTTTGATTAGATAATATTTTGTAAAAAAAAGTCTTATTCTCTCATAAAAAAAAAATCTTTCTGTCTACAAATATACTAAAGATGAACTATTCATTATTGTTATATTGATTGTAATCATTTCACACATTATCCTCCATATGTAGATTAATTATATTCTATACTGACATATATTTGACATTATTGATTAGGCCGTTTTGCACTTTAAACAGACTAGGCACTCATATAGACTGTCATTTTTTTTGCAATCCGAGAGAGCACTTTGTTTTTTTTGGAAGTGTCACTGAGACTCTGTGACCTGGCAACAGTAACTGGTGCTCGGAGTCTGACAGTTCATGGCCCCCTCGGCTGTTGGCTGTGTGCGTTGGTATGATCTACGTATACACACCAATGATGAAGAGAGCCAGTTCATGGAATGCTGTTATGTCAAATAGAAGTCCCCTTATCTTTTTCTTTTACAAAGACCAAGGGGAACTATATTTTGCATGTTGCACAATCAATGCATAGTTAAAAAAAAACAGTTTAATCAGGTAGAAGAGGGCTTATACATGGCTAAAACTCATTTGGGGGTTTAGTACCTGATTTTTGTAGTTCACGTCTCACTTCACCTTTAACAAATAAATTCCCATTACGTTTAATCATAGAACTTGTTTAACAAATAAGTTCCCATTACGTTTAATCAAAAATGCTTATGCCCTTTACAATTTCAATAACGTGTAAAGCAATGTATGTTTTTAGTATGAAAATGTATTAATATTATTCAACATGCACAAAACGTTATATCATTTCATTTTTCATATAGACTAAAATCACATAAGTATCAACTTGCAGTGTCCTCTTATAACCAAATCCATTAAAGTAAAAAGCACAACGAGCCATTGTGTAAAATTAGGCTCCACTATTTCATACAAGTTGCTTCTCTCAACATATTCACTATCCCAAGTTACTTTTTAAAAAACCTTACTCATTTTATTTTAGTTTACAGGTGCACTGGTATATCTGTAATTTTTTTTTTTTTTTTGCTTAATTGCTTTTTTTTTTAATATATATATATTTCCTTGATTCTCTAAGACACATATGGGATTACATTTCTGGCAGAAAAGAAGCCTTTTTAAAGAGACTAACTCGAGGGTTACATTGGGAATGGTTTTTACGCACTTAGTAATGAGTTTTATGGAAGCCTAGCGGTAGATGCCAATGTATTGCTTGATATTGTGGAGGGAAAGGTGGGAGAAGGAGTTTATCTACTAGAATAAACTGCACCTTTAGACAAACACAAGCTAAACAGAAACCATTTATTTAAGAACAATTATGTTTCATATATTTCATGCAAGTAGAGCAGCTACTGTACCTATTGATCCACTTTAAACAAAAAGAAGGTCATACGTTGAAAAATGAGGTGAAGAATACAAAACAGCTGCTGTTCAAATGCATAGCGAGTGTAATTGCTGACACTGCATATAATGCAATAACCAGACACACAGAACATACATAGGTGCCAAGGAAGAGAAATGACAGGGTTATATAGCTGATAAAGCAAGTTTATATTGGAAGGTTACCTGCAAGTATAACTGATTCAAAGTAATGACAGTCTTTGTTCTGGAACACTGAGCATGCAAGACTGCTTCAGGAAATGGAAGTTGAAGGCATAAGCTATACAAAATAGTTTATTATTTTAAGCTACAGCCTAAGAAACTTTTTTTTTTTCCCCAAACACAATCGCAGCTTGGTGGCCTTTTATTGACAGGGTTAAATAAATGCAAAGATGGAGTCACTGATACTTTTCTTTCCCCACTGTTTTCTCTCTTAACTGTTGTATCGCACATTTAAATTGCATGAAGAAACATAATGCAGAGTATTACATGGATAGTTAATTTGATGAAAGCCCCCAACGGGTGAACGTTAAGATAAAAAGGAGTAGTAGAATGTTTAATGAAAACATAAAATGCAGTGGCAAATAGAGGTTGCTTGGATTATAGTATGCTCATTTTCCTATCATCTTATATAGAACATATTAGCTAATTATTTAGTTATGCTAATTTGCTCGTTACTTTAGGTCCATGTGATGTCCAAGAAAAGTACTGTACTCAGCAAAATCACTGCTGAGCATCTGTATCTTTTTATTATCTCAGTTCACCTGAGAATTCCTTTTAATTCAGAGAATCTGCTCAAAGTTTCTACTTGAGGTAAATTTGCTAAACCTAAGTTACAATACATATCCCCCTGGATTCAGAAACTCTAGGAAACTTCCAGAAGATTTTGTATTGACAAAACCAGGTAGACCAACTTATCATGTCGCTTCACATTCTATGTGAAATGTTCATCTCACCTCAAATCCCCTTCACCTCACTTTTAGTTTATAGATTATGCCTTGCTTACAATTTTGTGAAGTTGCTTGCTAAACTATTCTTATTGAAATTGATTTTCTCAACTGCTTTGCAAACCTATGATTCTAAGCCTCCTACATTTTCCTTTACTTCTACCTTACTCGTAAGTAAAGGGATCTGGGTATACCCCCTGTGCTCGATCATGGCCTGCAATACTTTTACCAATATAGGTCATGTTGCTAGCGTGGCAAAAGTGTATCCCACTGTTTCTGCTACAAATCAGTTTTGACAAGAACTTTAATAAGATGTTGTGTCACAAGTATCAAATTCATTCCATTGGTAGCAGTCAAGCTAGATAGATACCAAATTACAAACCTAGATCAGAATTGTTTTGCCTTGTTCAAATTTTATGCCTGGTGCAAACATATCTTCTCTCACAAACACTTTTATGTCATGTTCAGGATCATCTTGAAGAACTAAGGACCACTTGTGATCAGGACCGCCATCAGAAATTTCAGGGCCCCTTACTGAAAAAATAAAAATGATGCCCCCCTCGCCCCCATGGATAGTTTATCCATTAATAGCCCACTGATAATTTGGTCATTAATAGCCCACTGATAATTTGGTCATTAATATGCCACTGATAATTTGCTCATTAAGATGCCACTGATAATTTGTCCATTAATAGCCCACTGATAATTTGTCCAGTAATAGCCACTGATTATTTGTCTAATAATAGCCACTGATAATTTGTCCAGTAATAGCCACTGATAATTTGTCCATTAATAGTCACTGATAATTTGTCCATTAATAGCCACTGATAATTTGCCCATTAATATGCCACAGCCAATCCCTTCTCCATTACTTACCGGCGGCTGTAACTAAAAGCGACTTCTGCTTGATCGTGACTGTCTCACGGGCAGCTGCTTTGGGCCCCCAAGAATGAATGGGCCCAGGTTTCTGCCCTGTTTGCCCACAATTAAATGGCCGGAGACGGGTGTATCACCTGTCCCCCCCGATAATGGCCTTACTTGTGATCCCAGACAAATCAGATTAACTTTTTGCAGGATTGGAACTGTAGGCATAGAGAAGCTTGTTTCTTACTGCATGGGAGCAGCTCACTAGCATATTGCATTATAAGAGCTAAAACTCTCTAAAAAATCTCATATTATGCTCATGTATGTAAAACAGATTTTTTTCATACTAGCTGAAAAAATACTTTTGGAGCAAAAATATATCAACTACATACATTTCTCAATGTATCAAATCTTCGTTTGTCGATCAACAGCGTATCCAGAGAGGTGAATAGTAAAAGTAAAGTTTATCCAAAGATAGGATTTGGCTCTTCAATGTTCCTCTATGGTGCAGTGCAGTAATCCTTTACCACAATATAAAAATTCCAATGCAGACAGAAAATTAAACAGACACAATCTATATTGCATAGTACGTATTTGCTCAATAAGACAAGTTTTTGTTCCAGAACAACTGCTCTGAAATAGATCCCTTGTCTTATATTTGAGGTTTTCTTATAATATACCTAAAATAGAGGTCTGACTAAAATACTAGGATCCAAGTACCCCGCAGAGCTGCAGAAAACCTGGATCTTCCTTGCAAGCAGTTGGTGGATGCCTGCCCAATCCTCTCCCTTTCCCCATTACTTACCTGGATGCTGCTTGTCCTCTGTGTGCAAATGCAGAAAATATGATAATTATGTTTTAAATGTATCTGTGGTGTTTATGACATCACCCTACATGATATGCAAACTACAAGTTTCCATTGAAAATTTGTTAATTTGCATATTAATCAATTGGTGATATCTTAAAAGGAGACACTTTTTAAACCTGTTTCTCTTATTTGACTCTGCTAACACAATGTATAGATTTGATTTCGTTTTTTTGGGGGGGGGGGGGGGGGAGAGGGGAGTTATGTACCTTAAAGGCATAACCACCATTTCTAATTTATCATAGTTATACATCCCAACACTTTCGTGTACAGGGTAAAAGCACCTCCATCGAAATGTTTTTGGCAGAGATTATCTGCCACTTTTCATTCACTTTTTTATTCTTTGCATTCACAGTATAGGCAATGTTTCGGATGAGTCCCTTGAAATTAAATATTTCATAGTAGGTGTCAACCATTCCTGAGTAGTGGGTGCAGTGAAAACATCCTAATTTGTAGAGTGTAGAGCAGTTTGTGGGGCATAATATCAAATTTGTAAGTACAAATATATAAACATGCATACTAATGCTGCAAGCAAAGGCTTAATACAAATTAAAAAAATGTGCTCAATATACAGTGCTTAGATCTTACACACACCTGGCTTACAGATTACGTAACATTTATAGGATTTAACAATTTTTTGTCACATTTTGAGAATTATTTTTAATTATTATCATGAAGACTGATGGTGCATGTATCACCCAAGACACATTTTTCCATTCTATATATGAAAGGGTTACATTAAGCTCTCCTCCTCAGGGGAATGTGTGTTTAGAAGGACATGATTGATGGTCTTAGAGTGGAATTTTATATATCTTGAACCCGAAAATGCATTTATGTGAGACATCAATAAGTAAGATTTCAAAGGAAATTTCGAAAAGATATATACCGTTTAATCTGTCTTCATGTCATGAAACATTTCATGTATGAATAACAACACACTTTGGTAGATGGTATTTTGATAGAGGTGCAAAAACCGTTAAATTGATTATGACCAATGATAGAAATATGGAGAGATCTTACCATTGGCTTCATTTTTGACTATGCAAAAGCAAAGGGATACCAATAGATAAAGCTTGTTTTACACCCAGCACATCATTTCTAATAGTAATTCATAGTCTAGTTTGGTGGTAATGTCATTATAAATGTATAATATTTAATATTCATAGTTAAAGAAGTAGCGCATCTTAAAACTTGTACAGAAAAAAATGGTCTATTCATCTGTAGAAATTAATGCAAGACTTTTATTTTTTCATTTCTAATGTTAGAATTAGAAATATGGATTGTGTAAGACATGGTGAAATATATGACCGTACTTTAGATACTTCCAGAAATGATAAATGGTGAGACCTTTTGAGGTCAATGGTTATGCTATGGGTTAAGTACCAAAAATGCATAACCACCATTTCTAATGTATCATTATTATACATTTGGACACTTTCTCGTAGAGGGAAATAGCATCTCCATCCCAAAAATTTCGGCAGAGAATAACCACCATTTTTCATTCACTTTTTAGCTCCTGTTTGTGTGTGACTGGTGCATATAGCACAAACTTCGGACTTTGTCCAAAACAAGTAACTTTAATTTGCATATAGGTGGACCTAACAATGCAGGCCAGAGAGTGGTAGCGATAGCTGAGCCGCTCCATTAAAGTGTGCACCGGGATGTCACTGACACCCGGTGCTCCAACACAGTCAGAGCATGAGGGGGCGGAGCTTTCTGGGGGAGAAAGCTCCGCCCCCTGCACTCTGACCCTGTTGGAGTACCGGGTGTCAGTGACATCCCTGTGTTCAGATGGAACAATCCCCCTCCCTGCACCTAAAAAGTAAACAAGCAGGGAGGGGAAACAAACAAAACAACGTGTTTTTTTTTTCTTATAATAAAAGAGGAAGCAAAGTCTGTGTGTGGAAGTGTGACTTTGTGTGTCTGGGAAAGTGTGACTCAGTGTGTGTGTGTAAATTCGACTATGTGTGTATTTGAGTGTGTGTGTATGTAAGTGTAACTGTGTGTTTAAGAATGACTATACTTTAATTTGAGTATTCTTTTTTTTGCTGGGGAATCTGTGACACACTCACACATTGTGCATTACTGTGATAAATATATATGCACACATACATGCATACATTTTCTTTTAATGAAACATGAATGCGGCCCACGCATAAATAGATTTATGGACCACTGCAAAACAAACTTGGACAGCCCTGGTTTACACAAATATTTTATTACCAGTATGGGTTAGCATGGATTTGTGCTTTAGTTCTAAATGCTGCAACCCAGGCCGTGAAAAGGCAAAGCAATTTCATATAGCAGGCTTCCACCCAGACAGACTAACACAAGGAAGGACAGTGCTAATCATGAAAGACCCCCAACAAGGTTATGGCCTCATCTAATGCTAATAACCTGCCTCCTTACAACATGGAAAGTCATATAAGGAATTATAGCGACCAAGTTACAGGACCATCTGGGCCAGTGCATGACCACAACTCAGAAGGGCATTGAAGACAACACCAGGGGCTTGAAACACCAATTGCTCATAGATAGAGCAGCCGTCCAAGACTCAAGGTCTAGACAAACCAAACTGAGTACAGCCTAGATTTTCAGGAATGCCTATGACTCAATGAAACACACACATGGATCTGTGAATGCCTGACAATATGCAAAGTCAATAGGACACTAATGACCTTCCTAAAGCACTCAGCGAAAAACAACAATGGAATCCAACTCTAGACGGCACAAGTGATCATCAAGTATGGCATATACCAAGGTCATGCACTGATCTACTGCTGTTCTACATAGGCTTAAAGCCACTCAGCCAGCTAATCACAATGTCTGGATAAGGTGCCAAGTTAAAGAAATGGAACCACCATCAGCCACCGCCTCTACATGGAGGATCAAGCTGTATGCTAACAGTGAATGAGACATCAACTTGCTGATCCACCTGACATGAATTAACAGTGATGACATTGGGATGTCATTCAGACTGGAGAAATGTGGCCGGATGATAGTAAAAAGAGGGAAGGAACTTAAAACTGATGGGGCGGAACTGCCAGCAGGGAACATAGTAGACATACAGACCAGCTACAAGTACCTAGGTATCCCACAATCACATGGGATCCATGATGAGGATCCAAGGAAGACAGATACATCCATGTTCCACCAAAACATAAGACAGGTCCTGAAGAGCCAATCAACATGTACGCTCTGCCAGTATCGTGACCTGGCCAAAGGAAGAGCAAGAGCTGTCGATGTGAAGACCCCAAGTCCTTCAGAAAGACACTGTACATCAGCTGCAAAGAGGGCGAATGAGGTCTGGTGAGTATCAGAGCCCTGGATGAAACCAAGAGTATCTGGGAATACATCAGTAAGATGGCATCCAAAGATGCGATGCTGTCTGAATGCCTGAAGTTGCAACAGATGAGGAAGGAAAATCGGGTAGTGAAAGTGTCATGCCAATCCTAGACCATGCATGGGATTTACTGTTTTTTATCGCTGTGTTTTCCCACTCTGAAGGGTAAAAACAATGCAATATTCTTGGTGCTAAATACACACCTTTTTGCACCATACCTTGCACTCTGTCACAGTATATATCTATATATATCTATATATATATCCATATACATACATATATATATATATATATATATATATATATATTGTGGCTGAGTTAGAGAAGCTTTCTATGTAAGCAGCAGGTGGGAGCACTCTCTGTCGGCATGAAAGGGTTAATAGGTTTAAGCCCTTTCAGATGGAATTAATTGACCTGGAATGCAATAAAGCGACGATTCGGGCAGAGTCACAGTGGCTCTGCCCGAAACGTCACTTTGCTTTTGGATTAAAATGGCTATTTGATACACGCTACATAGTCCTGAGAGTGCGTTCTTATTTACATTTGGATGTAATATATATATAAGAAGTGGGACGAGAACTCACAGAAGTGAGAGCAAAACTGGTACAATCTCTGAAGGCAACCTCTTTATCGACACCTGTAGCAAGTTAGCTGATGGGAAAACTGCAAGGGGAAGTAATGAAATATAAAAATGAAATCATCAGATTCAAATGACAAAAATTGAATCAAGTCAACAATGATTATATGCACCACAACGTGTACAGATGGTTAAGTACACAGAAAAATGAGAACAGTGCACGTGGGCCCAGACGTGAGTACTATTGATGTCTCCTCAGCCGAATCTGCCTCTGAAGCGGAAAGCGATGCAAGAAGAGGATTAAGTCAGACTATTTTTTTAGAGCAGCAAGAGACCACCGAATGGCCAACGTTAGGAGTAATCACCCGTGCCCAACAAGACAGAAGAGGAGGCCCCACATCAGAAGGAGCCAAAGGGGCAGATTACACCCCTGTAATAGGGAAACCACCAACACAGAGGTATTGATGGCTATCTTTAATTTATCCAGCAGACCATTACTATCAGCTGAGAGGAGTTTACTTAATAAAGGACTCTCTTTTGTACCAACCAATTTACCAAACTCATTTGAGCAAGAGGTTGAATTGTACAAATTTATTAGGTCGCTGAGATTGAAAGAATTTTTTATGAACGAACACAAGACACAGGCAAATACGTTTAGGCTAAAAAGCCAGTTTGACACACATACTAAGAACACATCTTTAAAGATGACCCCAAGACTGCAAGCTCCTGTCAATTGCAGGTTGGAGACTGCCAAGACAGCTGGATACATTGATGACCAGACTTATGAATACTTCACACCAACAATTTCCGAAAATGTCCCGTATTGTATACGTTGCCGAAAATTCATAAGCACCCTACAATACCACCAGGGCGGCTTATTGTATCTGCCAGAGGCAGCCTGTGCGAACCAATTTCTAAGTGGCTTGACCACTTGTTCAAAGACACTGCAGCACATCTTGCAACTTGCCTTAGGGATACCCCTGATTTTCTTCAGAATATTAAAGCAGTTGTGCTACCTGACATGAATGTTTTGTTTGTAACTATGGACGTGGCGAGTCTATATACAGTGATCCCGCAACAGGTAGTGGAAACAGTGAAAACCCTGTTATCACAGTCTTCTCATTACAAAGGCCCTCCCGTTGAGTTCACGACACAAATGTTGATGTTATGCCTCGCGAATAACTTCTTCAAGTTCGAACATAAATATTACATTCAAAAAGCTGGTACATCAATGGGCGCAGCAATGGCACCCACATACGCCAATTTGTATATGTTTGCGTACGAACCCCAAAAGATTTTACCGAAGTATGGGGATTATATATTATTATACTGTCGGTTTGTTGACAATGTGTTTCTCATTTGGACTGCAGGAGAAGCAGCTTTAACTGACATGGTATCAAACCTAAATACATTACCCTCACCAATTTGTTTCACGATGCAGAACAACAAACAACAGATTCAATTTCTGGACGTGGAAGTGTTTAGAACTGGTAACACTTTGGGCTGTACTTAGTTTAGGAAAAGCACAGACAGGAACACACTGCTCCATGCTAAAAGTTTCCATCCTGCGTCCATGAAAAACTCTCTCCGCTATTGGCAATTCCTAAGAGTCATTCGGAATAACTCTGAGATATACAACTGAAGGAAATGGCTTACAGATTTCAAGAACGAGGATATCAGCACAAATTGGTCCAGGCAGCGATGGACAAAGCCCTAAAAGGGAAAAAAGAATCAAAGAACACAAAAAGGGATAGCAGGATAGTGTTTCCAACTAAGTTTCAAATAGCATCAAGTGCTCTAAAAAATAGAATTACAAAGAACTGGAAAATCATTTCACAAGATAAAACATTGCCACGAATTGTACAGAACACCACCCAGGTTTTGCTACAAACGAGGGAGCTGTCTCAGGGACAGATTAGTCCAATCCGATCCTGTACATTGTTATGATTGAACACAGAAGTTTCAACAACACTGATGTGTCCGATGCGTTGGATGTGTTACTTGTTCCCATATGATATGGTAATCATATGGTAACTCGGGTAGGTGTGATTTATAGGCCCCCTGGACAAATAGAGGAGTTAGATAATCTACTAGTTGAGGAAATAGCTAAAATAACAATGAAGGGAGAAGTGATCATCATGGGTGACTTTAATCTTCCTGATGTGAACTGGAAATACAAAACAGCTACTTGCGCCAGGAGTACGCATATCCTAAACTCCCTACTTGGATTATCTCTAAAACAAGTAGTGGAGGAGCCAACTCGAAAGCAGGCCATACTAGACTTAGTGTTCACAAATGGAGATTTGTTATCAGATATTACTGTAGGTGAAAGTTTAGGATCTAGTGATCACCAGACAGTGTGGTTTAATATAAGAACAGTGACGCAGTCACACCACACAAAAACAAAAGTTTTAGATTTTAGAAAAACAGACTTTTCTAAAATTAGATTAGGTGTGAAGGAGTCATTATCAGACTGGAGCAATTTAAATGGAGTCCAGGAGAAATGGGATTATCTAAAAGTTACACTACTGAAGGCAACAGAAAATTGCATAAGGCTTGTCAGTAAGAGCAAAAAATTGAAGAAACCACTGTGGTACTCTGCAGAGGTGGCTAAAATAGTAAAAAATAAAAAGCTAGCATTTAGTAATTATAAAAATACTCATAGTGAGGAAGATAGAAAGATCTACAAGAGTAGGCAGAAAGAGGCAAAGCAAGCTATAAGAGCTTCCAAAGCACACACAAAAGAGACTATAGCCCAGTCAGTGAAAAAGGGGGATAAAACATTTTTTAGATACATAAATGAGAAAAGGAAAGTAAAACAAGGATTAGTTAGATTAAAAACAAAAGAAGGATGCTATGTAGAAGAGGATAAAGGCTTAGCAGACTGCCTTAATGAATATTTTTGTTCAGTTTTTACAAATGAAAATGATGGTTTTGGACCTCATTTAGGGAAAAAGACTAATGAGTCTTTTGATGCATGTAAGTTTACAGAGGAAGAGGTTTAACTTCAGCTGTTTAAAGTAAAGACAAATAAGTCGATGGGACCTGATGGGATACATCCAAAGTTATTAAAAGAACTTAGTGGTGTACTAGCAAAACCGTTAACAGATTTATTTAACCAATCATTGTTAACGGGAGTAGTTCCAGAAGATTGGAAATTAGCTAATGCTGTGCCCATTCACAAGAAAGGTAGTAGGGAGGAGGCGGGCAACTATAGACCAGTAAGTCTTACTTCAGTAGTGGGGAAAATAATGGAAACCTTGTTAAAGAATAGGATTGTTGAACATCTAAAGTCGCTTGGATTGCAAGATCAGAGACAGCATGGGTTTACTTCCAAACTAATCTTATTGATTTTTTTGATTGGGTAACTAAAATAATAGATCAGGGTGGTGCAGTAGACATTGCTTACCTAGATTTCAGTAAGGCTTTTGACACTGTCGCACATAGAAGGCTTATCAATAAACTGAAATCTTTGAGTTTGGATTTCAATATTGTTGAATGGATTAGACAATGGCTGAGTGACAGGCAACAGAGGGTTGTAGTCAATGGGGTATATTCGATGCAAGGTCTTGTTACTAGTGGGGTACCTCAGGGATCTGTACTTGGACCCATTCTCTTCAATATTTTTATTAGCGATATTGCAGAAGGTCTTGTTGGCAAAGTATGTCTTTTTGCTGATGATACAAAGATTTGCAGCAGGGTTGATATTCATGGAGGGATAAGCCAAATGGCAAATGATTTAGATAAACTAGAAAAATGGTCAGAGCAGTGGCAACTGGCATTTAATGTGGACAAGTGCAAGATTATGCACCTTGGGTGTAAAAACCCAAAAGCAGAATATAGACTATTTGGTACAGTCCTAACCTCAATATCTGAGGAAAGGGATTTAGGAGTAATAATTTCAGAGGACTTGAAGGTAGGTAGGCAATACAATAGAGCAGCAGGAAATGCTAGCAGAATGCTTGGTTGCATAGGGAGAGGTATTAGCAGTAGGAAGAGGGAAGTGCTCATGCTATTGTACAGAGCACTGGTGAGACCTCACTTGGAGTATTGTACGCAGTACTGGAGACCGTATCTCCAGAAGGATATTGATACTTTGGAGAGAGTTCAGAGAAGGGCTACTAAACTGGTTCATGGGTTGAAGGATAAAACTTACCAGGAAAGGTTAAAGCATCTTAACATGTATAGCTTGGAGGAAAGACGTAACAGGGGGGATATGATAGAAACATTTAAATACATAAAGGGAATCAACACAGTAAAGGAAGAGAGTATATTTAAAAGAAGAAAAACTACCACAACTAGAGGACATAGTCTTAAATTTGAGGGGCAACGATTTAAAAGTAATATCAGGAAGTATTACTTTACTGAGAGGGTAGTGGATGTATGGAATAGCCTGCCAGCAGAAGTGGTAGAGGTAAACACAGTCAAGGATTTTAAGCATGCGTGGGATAGACACAAGGCTATCCTAGCTATAAGACCGGGAACAAGGGACTAATAAAAGTACTCAAAAAAAATAAAAATTGGGCAGACTAGATGGACCGAATGGTTCTTATCTGCCGACACATTCTATGTTTCTATGTTTCTATGTTTCTATGATCTCAGCCACACATTTCTCCCATCCACACACAGGATTCAGATACAGGATCAAACACAGAATTACCTGCCAAACTGACCATGTCATCTATATGATGACCTGTCCATGCGGATTATCCAATGTGGGGAAAACTACGATGACTTGAGGGACCGCATCAGGGGACACCGTTCTTCAATACGAGTGGCGTACCATGACAAAACCTCCAATAAACCGATGGCTAAACACTTTTATGACCATCCTCACTCACTATCACAGTTGAGATTCATAGCCATTGACCATATTCCGCAGCTAAGAAGAGGGGGCGGCACATCGAGATTGCTGTTACAATGTGAAATCCAGTGGATTTACGCTTTAGACACCGTGGCCCCACGGGGGCTAAATGAACAATTACTACTGAACTCTTTTTTATTAGCCCAATCCTAATATCCGATTGGACTCATGGTGGGGCAGAGAACGGACTGACTTCGAGATTTGTCTTATGTGACGCTTCCTCATTGGATGTTCTCATGTTTCTGTATGGCCGTGGTTTTTGTGTAATGGTCATAGTGGTTTAACTCTCCACAGATCTCCAAGCTATAGCGTAAACTTATGGGTTCTGTTAACCAACACTCTGATGGATCGAGGGTTCCAGGCATGCTCAGGGGTTATTTAAAATATAAATGGTGATGGCACTTTAAAGGGGCAAGTTCTGGGTTATAATGTTTTTCACATAAGCCTCTGCATGATGATGGTACTGGGCTTGTTAAACACCTGAGCTTCAGGGGCGGATCCAGAGTGTGATCTCGGGAGGGGCACATGTCCGTCTGTCTTTTCCTCTCTCCCTTGTCCGTCTGTCTTATCCTCTCTCCCATGTCCGTCTGTCTTATCCTCTCTCCCATGTCCGTCTGTCTTATCCTCTCTCCCATGTCCGTCTGTCTTATCCTCTCTCCCATGTCCATCTGTCTTATCCTCTCTCCCATGTCCGTCTGTCACGCTCCTCTCCCTTCCCATGTCTGTCGCACTCCTCTCACTCCCCGTGTCCCTCTGTCTCTCTTCCTTCCATGCCCGTTTTTCTCCTCTTCCTTCCCATGTCCGTCTATGTATCCTCTTCTTTCCCATGTCCATATGTCTCTTCTCTCATTTCCCATCTCTCTGTCTCTCCTCTCCCATCCCATGTCTGTCTGTCTCTCCTCTACCATCCCATTTATGTCTCTCTCTTCTCCCTTCCTATTTATGTCTCTCTCCTCTCCCTTCCCATGTCTGTTTGTCTCCTCTCCCCTTCCCATATCTGTCTGTCTCTCCTCTGCCATCCCATATTTGTCTGTCTCTCATCTGTGAACCCATGTCTGTCTGTCTCTCCTCTACCATCCCATTTATGTCTCTCTCTTCTCCCTTCCCATGTATGGCTCTCTCAGCCAATTTGCCCAATAATATGCCAGTGTTAGTTGCCATTTAATATGCCCCAGCCAATTTGCCCAATAATATGCCAGTGTTAGTTGCCATTTAATATGCCCCTGCCAATTTGCTCAATAATATGCCTGTGTTAGTTGCCATTTAATATGCCCCAACCAATTTGTCCAATAATATTCCAGTGTTATTTGCCATTTAATATGCCCCTGACAATTTTCCCAATATGCCAATGTTATTTGCCATTTAATATGCCCCTGCCAATTTTCCCAGTAATATGCCAGTGTTATTTGCCATTTAATATGCCCCTGCCAATTTGCCCAGTAATATGCCAGTGTTATTTGCCATTTTATATGCCCCAGCCAATTTGCCCAGTAATATGCCAGTTATTTGACATTTAATATCCCCTGCCAATTTGCCCAGTAATATGCCAGTTATTTGCCATTTAATATCCTCTGCCAATTTGCCCTGTAATATGCCAGTTATTTGCCATTTAATATCCCCTGCCAATTTTCCCAGTAATATGCCAGTTATTTGCCATTTAATATCCCCAGCCAATTTGCCCAGTAATATGCCAGTTATTTGCCATTTAATATCCCCTGCCAATTTGCCCAGTAATATGCCAGTTATTTGCCATTTAATATCCCCTGCCAATTTGCCCAGTAATATGCCAGTTATTTGCCATTTAATATCCTCTGCCAATTTGCCCAGTAATATGCCAGTTATTTGCCACTTTATATGCCCCTGCCAATTTGCCCAGTAATATGCCAGTTATTTGCCATTTAATATCCCCTGCCAATTTGCCCAGTAATATGCCAGTTATTTGCCATTTTATATGCCCCTGCCTCTTTCCCCAGTACATCACCCCATCTCCCCACTCCCCAGCACTTACCTTATCCCCTGGTGGCTAGTGGCAGGCAGCATGGTCTTCTCCATGCTGCCTGTTCGTCTCACAGATGATTGTGCCGACAGGTCACGTGACCCGGCGCGCGTATGACGTCAGCGCGCCGGTCACGTGACCTGTCGGCACTTCCGTGTCGGCACACTGCACGGGGAGCCGAACAGGCAGCACGGAGGTTTCTCTGTGCTGCCTGTTCAGCTCCCTGTGCAGCCTGCGATCCCTTCTCACCTCAGTCTCTGCCTGCAAGCGCGGTTTTTTTTTTTGTTTTTTTTTTTAAAGTGTCTTTTTTTTTCTCTCTTCTCGGGGGGGGGCAATTGCCCCGTTGCCCCCCCCCCCCCGGATCCGCCACTGCTGAGCTTGGTAGCTACTTAGTCGCCAGATCACTGATCCAGTGAGTTAGGACACATGTTGATTAGTTCATTAACGTTGTAGATCCACACATAAGCTAACCACTTGATAGTTCTCACCCCGTGTTGAGGTGATGGGGGACCAAACCTCTGGATCAGTGACGGACGACTGTGTACTTAGACGAGCAGTTAAGCATCTCCATGGTAATGGGTAAACACATTTTACACGTCCGGTTTCCTGTACGTGATTGAGAAGCGCGCACTTCTGGGTGAGGGATGCGGGCACTAACAGCTGCGGCTGGTAAGTCATTATGTTTTTAATATTTACATGTGTCATATTGTGCACTGTTTGTTGTGCTGGATAAAGGGCAGTGTATCTGCTCGAAACGTTGCCGTAATTAAATTGATTTATACCGCATTGCAAGTCCCGTGAGTGCGTTCATTCGTATTGGAAGTGTTTTGTATGAGACAGACCAGCACCCGGCACCTTATTACAACAACTACATCAAAGCGGAGTGCTTATGCAAGTTGGGTGAATACTGTATATATGTATATATACACTCTCTGTCCTCACTCTAAATAACTCCATCTCTCGCTCCCCTTGCTTTCTCTCTCTAGTTTGAATATGCTAAAATGTAAACCCTCTCCAAGCAATATTCCTGACAGCTGAACAAAATAATAGCTTTAAAAAAAAGGAGAACTTATATAGATCTCTCATCAGACTGCCTCAGGAGACAGCACATTTGTTCCAGTTATTCATTAATCATTGTTGAAAGTTGATATTTTGCAGTAAGGGAATACCCTCTTCTGCATAACGGAATTAGATCCTGTTCATTATATGTTTTTTTCATAATAAATAGTAACCAGGTATGAACAGATGGGTGGAAGGTTAGACTCAAAATTGTTCATTTGGGGAATATGCTATTCTGCATAAGGATATTAGATCTTGTTTGGTATATGTTTTTCATAATAAAAAGTAAACAAATATAAACAGTTAAAATATGTAGATAATAGTGAATAATTCTACACCAAAACACTTTTTGCCAAATTCATAGTTATTATTCCTTTTTCCTGTGGGTCCAGGGCTTTGCTTATGTGGTGAGCACCTGTTGCATTTTATGTGCTACATCATTATGAGGTTTATTTCTAACTGGACTATTTTTGCCTAAGTTTGGAACATGGTTATCAAATCACTGTAATTCATTGTGTAATTAATAAACTACAGTGAACAGCCATAACATTATGACCAGCTGCCTAATATTGATACTTCCCTTTTGATGCCAAAACAACCCTGAACCGTCAAGGCATGGTCTCTTTTAGAACTCTGAATGTGTGCTGTGGTATTTGGCACCAAGACGTAAGTAGCAGATCCTGTAAGTCCTGCAAGTTGCGAGGTGGGGCCTCAATGCAGTGGACTTGTTTGTCCAGCACATCCAACAGATGCTCGATTGGATTGAGATCTGGGGAATTTGGAGGCCAAGTCAACACCTTGAACTCATTGTTGTGTCTATTTCTGAACCATTTTTGCTTTGTGGCAGGTCACATTATCCTGATTAAAGAGGCCATAAGGGGATACCATTGCCATGAAAGGGTGTACATGGTCTGCAACAAAGCTTAGGTAGGTGGTAAATGGCGGGCTTGCCACCTGTCAGTGGTCATAATGTTATGGCTGATTGGTGTTATATATATTAAAGAACAGGAGCATCCAACATGAGTTCCCTACACAGAGCGCCTCAGTCTAGTGCGCATAACTCCTTCTCTACCCTGTATGCAAGGTCAGCACAAGAGTCAGGGAGTGAGGGAAATATGCGCACCAGGAGTGTGAACATCATGTAATGAAAAGCTAAGTTGAGCATTGGTCCCATCTGGAGCTCTCAGCTCTGTGTGTGTGTATGTGTGACTGGGTGTGTGTGTATAAATGTGACTGTGCATCTGTGTAAGTGTGACTCTCTCTGTGTGTGTAAGTGTGAAACTGTATGTATGTGTATGTGTGACCTGCTGTATTCAGTATACTGCAGCTAGGAATGGAGAAACCCTGTAGACATCCTGGAGCAGGCATGGATAATAACTTGACAGGGAAGCAGAACGTTGCAGGCTAGGACAGAATAAATTAAATGACAGACCAAGCAGAAGAAAAGCAGAAACGCAGCTAAGGAAGAACAGAACTGAATACAGAGTACAGGACTAAGGATAGACTAGAGCAGGACAGAGGAGAAACCAAACTATGGATAAACAATACAAGGCACAGAGATATAGATAATAACATAGATATACTGCAGGGCACAAAGTGCACATATACAACACACACAGGCTTGGGCTAAGGAACACTGGGAAACATACAAAGGAACAAACATAAATACAGGAACTAGCCTAAAAATAAAGATGATATATGGTAGGTTTGGGTACACCAATTGGCCAAATTATGATTAAGCTTGCCAACCACATGACAAAGGTATGGAGAATTTACGCACCCTCCCCCAAGAAATACACAGACAACGAACTGGATAGGAAGGTCACAGTATGTATTTAAGAAATACTGCAACATAGTTTTTATATTTTATCAGTAACTTAAATCTTGAACACATATTATAACGTAGAAAACCATTCAACCCGTGGTATAACTTGGATACCAGAGATAAAAAACACCAACATATTAGATACAAGCATGTATCCCAAACTAAGCGGTAGCATGTCTAGGATTGGGACCCGAGGATCGGACGTAGGCGTAAACCAATTATCTGGCTACCGGCGTCGCTGCCACTGCATGGTAGCCATCTGGTAATCCCTCCCCAGGGACCAGCCCGTGGCGAGCCCGTGCAGATAGCTACCAGACCTACTGCCTCCCGGGTTGGCCATACCCAAGACAGCCAACCCCCCTGCACTGACGTCTGACCTCGGGTACCCTCTGCAAATGTCACTGAGTGTAAACCCTTACACTCTATTGGCTCCTCCACACCGCTACCACCTTTCGATCCCGGACTGTATCGCCAGATTCCACACATCCAGACCAATATCAGTTAAGTGGACGCCGTCCCTCCGATACAGGGAGGAATCGGACCCGTCCAACACAGGATGACACACCACCAGGCCATCACTGTAAACCATGAAGCGTGAGATGGCACTGTTCGGCTTCTTTGTGGCCCGCTCCCCACCTGAAGGAGACCTGGCACCGCGCCATCATAGTCTTGAAATAACATCGGACCATACTGTGAGCAGATTGTTACTGGCGTAAGAACCAGCACCTGGTTTGCCCAAGGCGTAAAATGGATTGAGCCACGTGACCAGGCATGGTGTCCTCAGACCTGAGTCTGACAGAGACTGAAAAAGAGCACCATTGGGACAAATGAGTGTCCTACTATCCATGTCCTGCAGCACATTGGAGTCCTCAGAGGAGGAGGGCAGTAGCAATTAGCTTAACCACTGAGTCTCCCAATCCCCACCTAGCTGCTTCCGTGGACGCCCCTATTCTGAAGGAGTGGGTCCCAAAAGAAGAAGGATCCATACCAAGCAACACTAAACGTTTTCGAAAAATTGTGAGAAATTGGAACCGGGAAAGCGCAGAGCCATCCCTGTGTGTTAACAAGGGAGAGCCGCCATCTGGACGGACATGCAAAAAACAATGCAGGCAATGGACTAGGCAAGCGGGGAACCAGGGAGGGCCAGCCGGGAGACCTTCAGACCTTTCCCAGCTTAATCCGTTTTTGATCTTCTGATGAGGATGTGGACTGAGCCCCCACAATGCCGTACATCTTCCAAAAGCACTCCCCCGTGCTTAAGTCGGGAGGGGCTGACAAGCTCGTCTACACAGAACGCTCCAAAAATGGCCCAAGAGTATGCCAAGGCAAAAAGAATAAACTCAAAAGGCGAAGAGCACAAAGATGGTAAAACTTCCAAGATCCGCAGTAGGATGGAGAAGGTAACAGGACGACTGCTATCCATCTGCTTGAAGCCCCGGCAGTAGCCCCTCAACGCTTGCTTCATCAGGAATTATTTTGTCACATCAGGACCTCCAGAGAATTTCAAGTAAGCCGCTATTGCTGACATCTTCTGGTTTAGGGATGGACCTGTAACCTTCTCAGCAAACATATGCCCAATGAAACACAGCAAGGTCCTCGTGCGTATCAGGATCGCCCGCCATCCGGAGAAAAGAACGCAATTGTACCCAGACCTTAGAATACGTGGTCCATGTGGCGGGCACCATGGACCAGTACAGGAGTGTCAAGGTGCTCCGTTTGCTATATTTCCATTTCCCGTCCAGTTGGGAAATGGATTGGCCGCGCTGTCTGCATCTGGTGCCAGCAGCCTGAACCAATCCCACTGTTGGCAAGACAAAGGGTCGGCCACCTCATTGTGCACACCAGGGACGTGTACAGGCCGGACCCACAAATTGCGCTTTAATCCCAGGAGGACTAGCTGTCGTAGCAGACTAATCACTGGGGAGGGGGGGGAGGGGGGGAATGACGTGGAGATGTTATTGATGGCTTGGACCACCCCCATGTTGTCGCACCAAAACCGGACCTTCTTGTTTACCAGCAATGGGCCCCAGACAATGATGGAAACCACTATTGGAAACAATTCCAAGAAGGCCAGAGCAATGCCAGGCCTCAGGCCACAGACCAGAAAACCACCTACTGTGAAAGAACCCCCCAAAACCCACCGAGCCAGACGCATCTGTTCACAAACTCAAATCGCCATTCCAAACTGCTGTCTCCAAAAACAACGTCCGCCCATCAAACGACTGCAAAATGAATTCCACACCACCAAGTCTGCTTTAAGGTCTGCTGTGAGGCGTATAAAATGGTGCAGGGAGCGTGCGCCAGCTGTAGCAAGAGACAGGCGCCTGCAGAATATGCGGCCCATGGGGATAATTTTGCATGCAAAATTGAGTTTGCCCAACAGTGACTGCAACTGAACCTTGCGTAAAGCTAAACTGCGACACCAGCGAGCGTAGCTCAATAACCATATCCATGGGGAGGCAACATTCCATCATCTCTGAATCTATTTCGATCCCCAAAAATTTTTATGGTGGTGAAATGACCCTCAGTCTTATCTGGGGACAGAGGGACACCAAAACGGGTGTCATCACTTGCACTATGGTAAAGAGGATGGATAAACCGAGAGGAGAGTCGGGAGGACGACCACACAAGAAATCGTCCAAGTAATGGATAACTGATTTAGCACCTGCCTCCTGTCTGATCACCCATTCTATAAAGGTACTAAACATTTCGAAATAGGAACGGGAGATGGAAAACCCCATGGGAAGGCAGAGATCGACATAAATGTTTTCCCCCCAGTGGCACCCCAGGAGGTGAAAACACTCCGGGTGTACCAGAAGTAGGCGAAAAGCAGCCTCAATGTCGGTTTTGCCATACGGCCCCCCATGTCCATAACTTGGACCCAGTACACTGCCTGATCAAATGAGGTGTAGGGCACCCTGCACAGGTCGGGATCACTACCATTGTTCACTGACTCGCCCTTGGGAAAGGACAGGTGGTGAATCAGATGGAACTTGCCCACCTCTTTTTTCTGCACCACTCCCAGAGAGGAGAGTCTCAGGTTGTCGAAAAGGGGGAAAAACGGAATGGCCACGCCATTCTACCGAGCAACACTTCCTTGTGCAGTTTATCCGACACCACGTCAGGAAATTGAAGTGCTGATCTCAGGTTCTTAGGGAAAAGGGGGGTAGCCCAACTTTGTGAAGGGATTCTAAAACCATGATTAAAGCCATCCTGCAGGAGCGTGGTGGCCGTTCGGTCCGGATATCACTTAAGCCAGGGGAGCATTGCTCCTACGACCAACGGTGTCTTCCCCTTTTTTCCCAGAAGCAGTCCTGTTTGTTTCGCTTGAAACATTTAAACTGGGGGTGATTGCCCCACAACCTACGCAGTCGTGTTTGAATTTACATTGATTCCCCCTCCTGCAGGTGGAATCCTTGAACTGCCAGCATGTGCCCATTTCTGCCGACGCCGGGGACCCTGAGGCAGAGGGGCCAGCAGGCGCTGACAGAAAGGGTTGGATTGCGCTGCGATCAGGGGCCATTATCCTCAACCATAGTGCAATATCCCCGGGATCCCACCTTACACCTTGCCTAACTGCCAATCGCTGCCTAAACTCCTGATCATAACGAAGCCAGGACTGACCGTCATAGACAGCCAGGACTGACCGCCATAGACCCTATAGGCTTCATGGATGGACTCCAGGTAGCAAAAGAGTCTGGTACAGTGTTCCGGGCTTTTGGTTGCGATAATATTAGCTAAGATGGAAAAAGCCTGAAGACAGTTGGAAAAGGTGCGAGGGATGAGGCGGTACCTCCTCTTCTCCTCGTCCTCCTTTTATGGTCGTCAGGTTTGGAAATGGCGTCCACATTTAATTTGTCTAAGGGGAGAATGGTAAATAGCTCCACATACTCCCCCCAGCCAATTTTCTGCACAATTCCTGCTTGAGATGGGCACCCAAGGAGCCTTCCAAGCAAACATAATCATCCCCCCTGGAGGAGTGCGCTAGCCGAACTGGATCCACGTCTTTTTACTTAACCTCTGAAATAGCAGGGGGGGGGGGGCAGATGGTACGACTGGGTCATTTACTATAGGGGGGACACTGTATTAACTTGAGGAACCGGGGGAGCAGATGCAACTTTAGATGAAACAGGTGGGGGTGGTACTGGAGCGGAATATGCCCCCCAAACTTGTGATGGGGGAGGGGTATCTTCATTAGGGAGAGACCCTGATTCAAATGATTTCCGGACGCTAGTAAGGCTCAGCACCAACCGAGATAATCCACCCATCCCTCTCGTGTCAATCTGTTGTCAAACAACCCGTGTGGGCTAGATGTGTGCAACCGCATTGTGAACGTGTAAGTGTGAGTTAGGGATAGAAGAAGAGGTAAAATGAGACTCACCCCTGGACTGGTGCCCAGCAGGAGGGACTGCCATGGCCTCAGGAACCGGAGATCCACGTGGAGGTTGTGGGAAGAGCAGTGGACTTCTGTACACCGAATGACCCATGTGAATGTCCACTGGAGGATGCGATCCGATGTGGGCTGATGGGGAGGGCTGTGAATCCCAGGCATGGGACCTTCCGTCATGTTGCCGATGCCTGTGCTAGGCTGCCAGATGTAGAGACTCCTGGGGACGGTGACCTGGAGTTGCGACTGTCACTCCTACTGCGCCGTCTGCAGTCTCCATCGTAGACCTTGGCCTGTGTAGTCTGAATGTCGGGGGATCTGCGGGGCAACAATCTTATTGCCACTGATGATGCCAGGGAGCCCCGCTGAGGAGAAGGGGACCTGGATTGCCGATGCCGTCAGGTTTGTCTGTCCCGTGGAAGGGTGACCTGGAGGAGCTGTGGCTCTGGGAACAGCAACGCCAACCTGCCAGAACCCTCTGTGTAGAAGGGGACCTGGGGGCTGGTGACCTAACAAATACAATGCCTCCCCTTCTGCCAGGGGACTGGTAAATCAGGGGCTGCCTGCCAGCACCAATGCAGCCCCTGCAATGTATAGATGTGGCCTCTCCAGGGCCATGCCTGTCACTACCATGAGTGACAGGCAAAGCCCTGGGACAGCTTGGGGACCTGGATCCCTCCCTGTGAGAGGATCCGCTAAACAGGCCAGCAGAGCGGGGGTTAACTGACACAGGCCACCAGGTAGTTTTGTGCGGCCTGTGTGTGCGACCACGTGACTCTCCGACATCATCTTGACGGGAGACCACGTGGCGCACAGAAGCACTACTCGCACCCGTTCTAACGGCCATGCGAGAAGCAGCAGAGCAATGCGAGCACATCAGTGCTCCTCACCACCCGGATCTCCTTAAATTTTGGCTGCCTGGAGGGTGTAGCAGGCGGGGACAGAGCCCTGGACATAGCAGGGGGGGATGACAGGGATGACAGGTGCTGCAATAGGATCCTCTGCTGCAGATACATTGTTAAGGGGCCCAAAAACCAGAGCCCCTAAAGAAGGAGAGGCCCTGGCAAAGCGTCCCCTGGTAAGCAGGGGCTGGGGAGCTGCTTTTTTTTTGCAGCTGCCCTCTTTCTCCATTTTGGAACAGGAGGCTGGGGCTGAGGTACACTAGGAGCCTGAGGTTCAGGGGTAAATCTGTAAGGGGTCTGGACCTTCTGATCCCAGCATTCATGGAGGGACCTGGGGCAGGAGGGAGGGAAGCAGTTTGGGCAGGGGAGAAATGGGAGAGGGAGAAGGCAAAGTACCTAATATTGTATTATTACTGTCCTGCAGCCACTCTCCTCCATGCAGAACTGCAGCATCCCTCAACTGTGACAGCAGAGCAGCCATCATAGCTGGTAAATTGTAAACTGATTCTTTTGGTGGAAAATAGAGGCTGGGCAAAACCTTTGCCAGGGTTTATAAAGGTTTTGCCCAGCCTACAAAGGGGGAGGAACGACAGCCCATGAAAGGCAATTACTGGCTGAGGGCCTCTGACTGACAGGTTTGTGATGAGGCTGCATCACCAACCTGTTGTCATGCTGCACTTTCATATATTTCAATATTACAGGCCATTTCTTTAAGGTACCCCACAGTTAGGCAAGTCCCTTTGACAGAATCAAAATATTGCACATACAGACAGAAACAGAATACCTGTAGAGTGAGCTGCAAAGGACAAGCTTGTAGGACAACACAAACTGGAAACTAAACCACTGAACAGAAATTGGTATGGTTTATATAGAAGCAAACTGACAAGGTAGAAGGAAGCAGAGAAAATCTGTAATAGAACATAATGACAGACAAAAACAGAAAACCAGTAATGGATCAGAGCAGAGGGAAACATAGAAACAGGGCAGAAATACAAGCAGACAGGAATGAGCATAAATAATAAACAAGAAAGCAGAGCAAAAAGTATACTGAAATTAATAGATACAGCCTGGATGAACCTGTCCATGGGTGAATAGTTACACTGTGTGTATTTGTATATGTATGTTAATGTGACTGTGTGCGTATATTTTTGGCTTTGTGTAAATGTATGTAATGTAATGAGTAATGAGTATGTAATGAGTATATTTGCGTCTAAGTGGGTGTATGTGTGTGTATGTGTGACTATATGCCTGTGTGACTGTGTGTGTAAGTGTGGCTGTGTATGGTTGTGCAAATGTGTGTATATTTAATGAGTTTTGTTTGTGGAAGTGGCCCACTGCAGAATCAACTTGGACACCCCTGTTATAGGCTATGTACGGTGTGCTACCCTGACCCTGCCATAAAGGAGAGTAGAGGAACTGCATTAAAAAGGGAGCAAAGTAGCTTAAATAAAAAAAGGTGATAAGGAATAAAGAGGGGGACAGAAAAGATGGGGTGGAGGAGATAGATGAACTAAAAGAAAAAAGGGATAAGATGAAATGAGTGAAAGGGTAAATAACATGAGGTGAAGGGGTAGGAAGAAATGGAGTTAAAATTGAGTTAAGGAGAAGAGTGTGCAATATATGTGTTTTTGGTAAAAAATTACAACAACATATAACTTTGCTTTCCTCTGGCCCTAGGTATTCAGCTACATTATTTAACGATTTTGCAGTGCCAATAATCTTGTTATTATTTCATATTTAGGATGCATGTGGATGTTCCTGCAACTTAAAGGTCTTATGTTATACCTTTATAATATCCCAGAGACCAGTATGTAACTTGACTTTTTCATCTCCAATGCAGAGCTGCCAAGGAGATACTTTATTAAATAAGAGATATATGAAATACCTTTGTATGTACTGGAGAATACATCATTTTAACAGCAGATTATTTTGTTTGTGATGCAATCACCAGCATAGCACAATTTCCTCAGTTGAGAAGTGACTTATTGCAGAAGAATCAAGTTTACCTGACGCTTTTAAGAACAAAGGGCGAGAGTAAATTTGATAAGAAAGTATTTTGGGATAGCATTTTTACCACAGGAAAATAAAAATGGCAATGGTGAAGGTTTAGTTAATTATATGGAAAAGAGTTATGATTGGTATAAAGTTATGATTGGAGAAAAAAAGAAATGTTAAATTAAATATTAATTTTACTATGTTGCAGAGTTGGGGCAACAACACAGGGACATTTTTGATCAGTAGTCTGATTCACCAAACAGGGATATTTAACTTTGCAAGGATAGTATTGGATATAGGATATGAAAGAAAAAAGAGCAATATTGATACAAAAGAAAATAATTGGATAGTCAGTCAAACAGATGGTAGGCAGAGAGATATACAAAATAATTTGTTGAATATTATTCAGCACTTTAAAGAGTGTTACCCTTGGAAGGAAAATTCATAGTGAAACATGTTTTGTTACTGAAAGCTGAGAATAAGCATGCTAAGTAATCAAACTAAAAAAAAATGACATTACACGAATTGATAGATAATTTAAATCAAGCAGCAGTAGAACAATTTGTAACATCATGTATCTGTTTGCAATGTATCCAATCAAACATTATACTGTTGCACGTCTTTATTATCAGATAATGTTGCCAATGTACCCAATGTCATACACAGGACTTTTCAGACATGCTAGTTTCTTCCCAGAAGAGTTTAAAGTCTAATTTTGATACCTCTGGTGCTGGGAGATAAAGTGATTTACCTAAGGGCACATATATCTAATGTAACTATGAATTCAAAACCCCCTGACATCAGTTATAACTTTATCAAGTGATGAGAGGAGTAAGCAGCTACAAAAATAGACCTTATTCCATGAAGCCTAGGTATTAAACTTTATTTCATTGTCTAAGACCTTATTTATTGGCTTGCCATTGGTTAAAAGTCAAATGAGTTAGTTAGCTAACCACAAAGCAAACCGTACAAGTGTACGTGTTCAATAGATTACAGAAGCAAGACTGCATTATTGAATTAAAATGTGTATTATTCTGCAAGGACTATATTATCTTGTGCATAATATTAATAATTTGGTCCAGACATTGGAATAGACTAGAGGATCAACTGCATATGCCCTGATCTGGCCCAAAGTCTGGCCCATTATGGTTGATTTTGGCATGAAATCAGCAATTTCTGCCAATTTCAGGCCAGATATAGGCCAAATTTGGTTTGGGGGAGCAGGGTTGGGGGTTTGGGGGAGTCAGACAGACAGTTCTGTTTACTCTTAAAGGACCAAATCCTCCGAAGTTGGCCCGAAAAACGGTGGAACTTGCAGCATTTTAGGTAGTTGAATTTTCCAGATTTTAGCTGGATAATTGAATAGAAAAGTGTAGAAGAATTGAAGTAAACATATTCTAAACATACTTACATACATATTTTTCTTATATATACAATTAGAAAATAAAAATGTTATATACTATAAAAGTATATTTACATTGCTAAAAGCATTTTAATAAAAAAAAGTTTATATTATTTTTTTATTAATTTACTTTATTTTTATGTAGTTAATTAATGTATCATTGTTTTAAAACATTTTTCATACTGATTTTTATGAAACTTTGGCTATTTCAGCTAAAGCCAAGGCCCTCCCATTGACTTCTATGGGAGGATTTCCACTAAAATGGTCCTGAAAGAAGCCAAAGTACGCTGCATAGAAGCCTATGATTAAGCGTGTTTTCACACGAAACGCGTAAGGCGGGTGCATTTTTGTTGCACATTTATTAATGTGTTGTCTTATTGTGTTTGGTCGGATCCTTCTAATACATTTTGGATACTTTTTTTTACCGAGCCTGGAGTGCACGTGTTTTAGTTCTCTTTTTCCTGCCTGTGATATTGCTGCCTCTACAGCTGATACAAAGCAACCGCAATCCGATATACACAAGAGAGTTTCCTACAGCCACTGGTAGAGCCGGCTCACCCCCATTGGGTTTTCCTCTTTTCTTCATACTCCCCATAGAAGTACATAGGGTACTATTTCAGCAGCCATACTCTCCCTGGTCTGAAGATGAGGACTCAAGTGCGTCATGGATCTGCCCTGGACTTCAGAGCAGGTATGTTTTTTATTCACAGGGCTTGCTTTGAGTTCTCCCCTCACTACCTGGGTAACGGGGTAGTATGTAGGGGGTGGATGATAGGGAAATAATAATTTGTATTCATTTTTAGATTCTACAGTTGGCATTATTTTTTAATATGGGTGTTTGGTGCCTTTGGCCAACCCCTGAATCCCAGGCAGCCATTATTATAGCCCTGGCCTCCAATGTTTTTTAGGTTGTCCAAGCACCTGTTTTTGTTAGAGGGGGTCAGGGATACTTGGCCTTGGCCCCCATGATTAGGATTATTTTAGGGGCCCCACCAAGGCTATTTTTTTCATTTCTGAAAGGCCTTTGGTTATTTTCAGAATATCCAAAAGTCCTCCCTAAATAAGTCTCTATCATCCCCATAGAAACCTATGCAGATAATAGAGGTATGTATTTCAGGTGCTTTTGGTTTCGGCAGGTCACGACATGGAATTGGCTATGATGTCCGCTGTGAAATAAGTTGACAGATGCCCAGCACTTTTAAATATTAGCAACTTAGATGCCACAAAGTATACATTTCAGGTTTACAATGAGTAATATGCCTGTTGGTCTCCCTTTTGTTAGCTGTTATAATCAGGAAGAGGTAGTCAATTCTAGATGGATGTTACTTGAAACCAATTAAGTTAATAGAACAACAGAGACAAGGGTGCCTACAATTGCTGCTTTATTCAGGAAAATGTTATAGGTGACATTCGTTACACAATGGATTTATTGTCAAGTGCTATGGTCTTTGTACTATTATTCGGAATACTGCTACCAGTCAGTGGGGAGCATTTTCTCAAGTGACCAAACAATTGGCACCAGGTTAAAACTATTGTTTTTCATTATATGCAGGTTAGGATGCAAATTCTATTTCTCCAAAAGAAGAATTTGTGGCAGAATAGGCAACAATAAAGGAAAAACTAGAGAGATTTGATGTGAGCCAATGACAACTTATTTTAAATTATGTAGATTATAAATTGATACATTGTCAGGGCCTTTACCAGGTCAGGTAGGAGTTTTAGTGCAGGGATAGTGGAGGTGTCTGGTTGCATGTTAAAATATTGTGCAGAGGGAGAACAGATAAAGAAACAAAGAGCTAGGTATAGGAATAAAGACTGTAGGAGAGACAAAAGGGAATTTAGCAAAGAATTGCAGAATAGGAAAAGGGTTTGAGCAGGAACTGCAGTATGAACTAAGAGCTATAGCAGCGACTGTAGACAAAGCAAAGGTAGGGGTGGATTGAGTTAAACAAGGGGAGAGGCCAGAGGTAAGGGTTAAGGCCAGAGGTAAGGGTTAAGGCCAGAGGTAAGGGTAGCTAAGCAGGAACACTCGAGAGGGGGTGAGGTCAGAGGTTGGTAGCTAAGCAGGAACACCCGAGAGGGGTGAGATCAGAGGTTGGTAGCTAAGCAGGAACACCCGAGAGGGGGTGAGATCAGAGGTTGGTAGCTAAGCAGATACACCCGAGAGGGGGTGAGATCAGAGGTTGGTAGCTAAGCAGATACACCCGAGAGGGGGTGAGATCAGAGGTTAGTAGCAAAGCAGGAACACCCGAGAGGGGGTGAGATCAGAGGTTGGTAGCTAAGCAGTAACACCCGAGAGGGGGTGAGGAATGAGAAGGCTAGCTAAGCAGTAAGGAACACCCTAGTGAGGGTGAGAAATGAGAAGAGTAGCTTTAACCCCTTAGTGACCGAGTGCTATGTTGCATTTGACGTGCCTTGAAGACCAGAATTCCATTATTTTTGTCATACGTTTACTGAACTGTGAATTTCTTTCTTTGTGTTCAGTCCACCCACACAAATTATATATCATTTTTTAAAGGACAGATAGGGCTTTCATTTGATACTATTATTTTCATCATATGATATCATTTACTATTAAAAAAATAGAAAATATGATGAAAATATGCCATAAAAAACACTTTTTCCAACTTTGACCTGATTTTTTTTTTACACAATTACAAATGGTAAAAAAGACCCCGTCTATATATTTCTACTATTTGTCCTGAGTTTAGTAATATCAATGTTTCCTTGTTTGTCTATGTTTTATTTCACGTAATAGGGCAATAAACAATATTAGTGTTTTTTTTTTGTTTTCTAACCATTTTCTTCTACAGTGATTTTTTTAACCCGAACCCTAAATTTACCCCAACTCTAAATTTAATCTAACCCTAAATTGACCCCCACCCCTTAATCTAACCCTTGTAATCATCCGAACCCTCATGTAACCCTAATTATTACCCTATTTGGACCCTAACCCTAGATCTAGGTTCAGTAGATCAAGGGTTAGCTTTTTCCATTTATTTATTTATTTAATTTATTTATTTATTTAATTTTCTATTTTTAACTGTAATACCGCCTAACTGCCTGTAGGGGCAGTCAAGTAGCGGTTTCAGAGCGACGGAAGAGATTTTTTTTTTCTCTCTTCCGTCGCTCTCCTCTGGGCATGCTGTATCGGAGGAGCATGCTCCTCTGATACAGCACACACCCGCGATCACCGGGTGATCGCGGTGCCCAGGAGGGCACAGATTGTGTTACATGATGCCTCGATAGAGGCATCATGCAACACTTTAACACACATAGGCAGTGATCAGCTTTCACTGCCTATGTGTGTTTGCGCGCATACGATCACATTCGCTGTGATCGTATGCGCGCGGGGGGGTCGAGGGGGGGCTGAAAGCCCTCTCAGAGGCTGCTTCGGATCCGAAGCAGCCTCTGAGAGTAGCTGCAGGCATGTAGTGTTGCGCTAATGAGCGCAACACTACATGAAAACGGAGGACGGATATATACGTCCTCATGGTCCTTAAGGACCATGCTTTTCAGGACGTATATATACGTCCACATGCGTTAAGGGGTTAAGGGAATAACTTAGCTGAAGAGATCTTGATAAAGTCAGAGAGTCTCAGGAGATGCTGAAAATCATCTACTGAGATGGTTGAGCCACTCAGGTTTAGATTCCCAGTTCCTGGACAGGGTCACAATTCAAATGGGCTTTAAGGAGAGGATCAGAAGCAGCAGCTCTCAGAAGTTAGGCATCCAACTTCAATGCAAAAGAACTGTTTGCCAGAAACTGCAGCTATTTAACCTGGGTGTGAGCAAAAGGTAACGAGCCCACCTGACACCAAACAGAGGGGAAGGAATACAAGCAAAGTAAGGTAGGGAGGCCTCTAGAAAAGGCAGGAGGAATATAAGCACATAAATAATGACTTTTAAATGCATGAGTCAGAAGGTCAGTGTTGAACCTGACATACGTTCGCTAATGTCATAGAAAATGTATGTAAAATAGTTTTTTTTTTTTTTTTTTACAAACAGGTTAACTGAACTAAAAAGTGAACTGTAAAGATCAGGCATTAGTAGTAGCTGATTTGGAAAAAAATCTCCAACTTGTCTATCTTTCCACTTCAGCTTTTAATGGCTTATTTTAGCAGTTCCCACAGTTAACAAGGCAGTTGTGTTTTACCTACAAAGGCATATTTCCACTTACAAATAACAGTTGGCTCTATGCCAAATCAAAGCTTTGTGATTAGGAAAATTCAAGTGGTGTCATCTACATCATTTTGTTATGCAAATGAGCTAAAATAGTTCTGACATAAATATAGCTTTGACCTACTTCAAAATGTTTCTTTTAATTAGCTGTGATCCTAATGTGTGCTCATAGCCATTGCTGTATTAGTTTATTTAAGAAATGTCATGGACACCGAGCAAAGTTCAGATTATGTAAATATTGTACCTGTCTTGTGGCAGTGCTACTCTTATAACTATCCCACATCAAACTTTGTCAGGGCTTGTTGCAAGTGTCTCATTTTATAAATCAAACTTGAGCAATTTGCCCATCAGATTAATGCTATTTTATCTAACCAATCTAAAGTAAAATTGGCAATAATTATTAAGGGAAAATATTAGCATTATTCAGTATAGTGATGGCCATGTTGGAAATTGTCAACATTTTTAAATACTGAGTCACTGTAGACAGTGACTGACGAAACTAAAACTGCTGCTAGCAGCCAACCAGCAGCTGGAATTTCATATTGGGGATTGATTAGATCCAATAATTGTACTTATTATCACTGAATCATTTCTAACAGGACAAAATAATAGATGTTTATTCATTTTAAACCAAATTTATGTTGGAGTGATCAGATGCCCCCTTTAACTGGTGAAGCTTGTATATAAGCATCATGCAGTTATTTTAATGCAGCCCTGCAGTATACTTCAATTAAAGTCTTCCATTAAAAGAGACATCTGGTAAATCTAATTTAAATTAATTATCTTAAGCATAATGTGACTTGCAGGTAGTTACATGTAGGAATTTGGGGCACCCACCACCAACATTTTCTACTCCATATATTATCCCAACTGTGCAAAACATTTTGTGGTTGAGATTTTAAAGAAAAAAAGGGGGATGCGAGCCACATCTCAACTGAGAAACAAACAGCACTGAAACGGCCTATTCTATAGGATTGCACCTTCTCGGGAGGGGTATCACCATTTTTGTGCTCACTTGCACCATTACAGAGGAGACCTCTCCATTAGCATATCAGACTAATCCTGCTCATAAGGGTGGTGCAGACCAGAAATGCATGGCAAGTTTCTTCTGCCCCCCTTTTTTTGTCTCCATGAGATTTTGAAGATACCACCTAATATTTAAGAGTCTACTCAATAAAGAGAGAATTGCAGGGAAATGAGATGGCAGTTTAAGGGTGATTGAGATGTCACCTTTAACAAGACCTGTGGGGCACAGACCTGCTCCTGTCAATCACATGCTTGTGCAGTCCATTTTAAGACAAAACATGTTTTTCAATATTACCGTATTTGCTTGATTATAAGACAAGGTTTTTTTCATAAAAAAAATTCTGAAAAACCCCCCTCGTCTTATAATCGAGCTCATCTTATAATCTGACCTCAAATTGAGGTCAGACTATAAGACATGGATCCAGGTCCCCAGCAGAGCTGCAGGGGACCTGGATCCCCCTCTCTAACAGCAGGGGATGTCTGCGCGATGAGCGCAGACTCCCCTGCTTCCGCCTGGCACGACCGCCGGGGCTTCTATGAAGAAGCCGGGTACTTCCGCTTTCGTCACAGAAGTCCCGGCGATCGTGCCGGGCGGCAGCAGGGGAGGTCTGCGCTCGTCGCGCAGACATCCTGTGCTCCCCCACTAGCCACCAGCTGTCCGTCATAATAGACGAAGTGTCGAGCAGCATGGAGGATGTCTGCACGTATCGTGCAGACATCCCCCGGCTGCCCCCACTAGCCACCAGGGACCAATAAAAAGGTGAGGGAGGGAGGGTGGGTGGGTTTAGAAAGACATGGGGGACGGGGACAGAGGGGAGGGGAGAGCAACAAGGGGAGGGAGGGGGGCAGAGACAGAGACAAGGGGAGGAAGGGGGTTGGTAGAGACAGGCAATGGGAGGGAGGGGGTTGATAGAGACAGAGACAAGGGGAGGGAGGGGGTTTGAAGAGACAGACAAGGGGGGTGTAGAAACAGACAAGGGGAGCGAGGGGGAGACAAAGGGAGGGGGAGAGAGAGACAACACTAAGGGGAGGAGAGATAGAGAGAAAAATGGGGGCAAGGGAAAGAGAGAGGCAGCATTGGCACATAAAAAGAAATAAAAACAAGAAATACATTTTTTATATTATAATATTTTATTAAAAAAAGCAATTTACATGTGAATATATACAAGTTGAACTTTTTTCCTATAGGGTAGTCTTATATTCAGGCTTTTAGTTTTTTTCCTAATGGAATATCCAAAGTTTGGGGGGTTGTCTTATAATCAGGGTCGTCTTATAATCGAGCAAATACGGTATACCACCTGATGGTATTTGATATATTTTTCTAATGTATACAATAAAATTACTGCTATTCTCAAACTTACAAATGTGGCACAGTGTGGTATGCCACCCTCAATTTCTCCTTCACTCCTTTTATTATTGCCCTCACACACATTGATGTAGCACCACTTTGTAGCTCCCATGACACTTGAAACCAGCATGCACACATAGTTCTTGCCAAAGCACCTATAGGCCTTGAGAGAGCACCACGATTTCATTTACAAGTTTTGCCAGAGCACCTAGATTGCACCCACATGTCTTGCCAGAGAACCCCAAGGACTTATCAGAGCACCTAGATTGCACCCATAGGTGTTTCCAGAGCACCTAGACTGCACCCACAGCTCTTGCTAGAGCACCTAGATTGCACTCACAGAACTTGCAAAGCACCTAGATTGCACCCACCTGTCTTGCCAGAGAACCCCAAGGACTTGCCAGAACACCTAGATTGCACCCACACGTGTTTCCAGAGCATCTAGATTGTACCCACAGGTCTTGCTAATGCACCTAGATTGCACCCACAGAACTTGCCAGAGCACCTAGATTGCATCCACAGGTTTTGTCAGAGCACTTAGGTTGAACACCTAGGACATGCTCCACCAACCAGATGGCACACCCAGGACTGCCCAAGCCAGGACCATATTGCATCCACAGGACATGTCCAAGCACCCTCATGGCATACCCAGAATTAACCCCAGCACCCACATTGCTCACCCAGGACTTACCCCAACCAGCACTCACATTGCATCCACAGGTCTTCTCCAGTACTCCCTTGTGTCTAGTGGTAGGCATCTGGATTTCTGCACTGCCCAGCCAAACACAGATCCCATGCTGTCGCTTACTCTTTCTGGAGTTTTAGCGCAGGCAGGTCACATTACTCCCCAATACTCTGACCTCAGAACCCATGTGGGGAGAGCGAGATGAGGCATGCCAGCCGGCTGCAGAGAGGGCTGGTGTGGAGAGATCTTTTGCGACTCTGTTGACAAGCTTTATTTATTTTAATTTTATTTGAAGGGGAACTACGCTTGTAAGAGCTGTACCTCCCTGATGGCAGGCTTGAGTGCAGTAGTTATAGGAACTTTAACTTCACAGAAATGCAATAATTCATTCCAGTCAGGGTTTCGAGACTTTGTATTTTGTAATGGTATAATCCAAGATAGTTGTACTGGAAACCCAAAACTGCAGCATAATTGCATGGTCAATGATTTCCTAAAAAAAGATCTAGGGGCAAACAATCTGGGTATCCTAACTGTTGCCTGAGCATTCAGATGCAGTTTTTATATAATATATATATGAAAAGAGAGAGAGACCTATACATCTGTTGTAAAAGGTAATATTTGCTATTTTTATAATTAACAATTTAGAGCATCATTGGATTCACATCCTTTACTCAGCAGGATACGCTGAATTATAATGTATCAATTATATCAAATTAATTCAGATTCCCACATATAGTACCAATGCTATTATAATAGGTGTAGAAACCGCATTAAAATAAGCAACTTCACCATAATTGGAGTGCTCTGCTATGGGTATGTATTGTGTGTATGCATATCCTCTCATTGGTGGGCCTTATTAGCATCAATATGAAGGCCTTTCCTAAGGCACTTTTCTTCTGCAGGAGAAATGCCGGAGGCTACTTTCTTGACAGCTTTGTGAAAATAAAATAAGCAGCAGCTATGCAAGAATGTGTTTTCTACTTCAGCTAGCTCTTCTGACTATGGTCTGCTAAAATAATACCTTCTAAAAGACTGTTAATGAATAATTACTACTGATTGAGTTCCTTCATTAGTTTTCAACACCAATGATTTCAATAGTTTTATTTTTATTTTTATGAGAGCAAGAAAGAAATTGTGTGTGAAAAAGATACACATTGTTGCCTTACCTCATGCATTTATTTATTTTTTATTTATTTTTTTGTTCTACCAATTTAATTTGCAAAAAGCAGTCACAAACTGTCAGCACAGTGTGAATCTGCCCATGGGATTAACACATATAATGTCAGTGTCTTGACATTAACTTATCTCAAACCGACAGCATTGAAATAATGTGGTGCAACAGCAAGTAACATTTTTTTGTTACATCTGCATGAAAATAATATGTCTTGCCATGGTATTAATAGCAGTCATATTTCTCAGACAAAAAGCTTACACAACGTCCCACTATGGGGTAAGTAGTGTTTTATTATGCTGAACATGTGTCCTAATGAAAATAGTTTGTGATTATAAAAAGATGTTTCTCTTTTAATGGATTTTAACAATTACAAGTATAAACAATGAATGCAAATTATGTTCCGCAGATTAGACAAGAATTTTTTTTCTTTTTTACATTTTACTTTGAAAGCTTTGTTCTCAGTTGTGATAAAACCACATACCTACATACATACATAAATCCCAACTTAAGAACAAACACAAAGGGAGAATGTAACACTTAGTTATTGCATCTCTGCATTTCACCATGCGATTTCTTCACCTACGTAGCTGCCTTTTTATAGGTGAAAAAAAAACCATTTCAGCATCAAAATAAACTTCAGAATTGATTCAGTTATTCTACTGGTTATTCTTACTTGTTTAACATGTTGGTACATTTTTAAACATCTTGTATGCGTGTGTTTTCTCAGAAAAAACTGCTTCCTGATGTAGCAGGTCAAATACTTGTGTTTTCTTTTTTTTTTTCTGGTCGCTGCTTACTGGAATGAAATCCATTTATGTTTTAGCTCACTGTGGTTGATGGGGCTGATATTTCACAAATAATGGTGATGGGGTTATATCCAAGGTGTAGAAAAGAGAGTGTGGTATATTTAGGTTTTTGCTGCCCTGGGCCTGACTAAACTCATGTACCACCTAAAACTCATTTTTCATACCCCTTTTTTCAGATTGCACCCTTCCTTGAATAACATTACCCACAGTGCAGACCCATGACTTACCCCAACACATGCCCCAGCACCCACATTGTGCGCCCAGGAAATGCCCCAGAATTCTTCATCTTTGGAATCAACAGAGCATTGACGACTTTTATGCACCATGTGACTCAGCATTCTGTGAACCCGCTCTGTGACTTTACGTGGTTTTCCATTTTGTGGTTAAGTTGTAGTTGTTTCTCAAGGCTTCCACTTTCCAATAATACCACTTACAGTTGACTGTGGAATATCTAGCATGGATGAAATATCATGAACCGGCTTTTTGCAAATCATAAAATAATTAACTGCCAAGTAAATAATACCCGGGGTCCCCCTCATCTGAGGGTTGCCCCCAGGCCGCCAGACATGGGTGTCCAGAGAGGGGGGCAAGAGGGACCTGCATCAATGGCGCAAGAAGCAGTAGGCTGTCTAGGTTAGGTATATTAGATATATAGATCATAAAATACACCTGTCAGACAGAGAATTGCATTAAAAAAGCTTTTATTTAATTCTATACTCCCACTGTCAGAATTGTTTGGTCTGCTCTCTCAGGGCTGTTTTTACCACTGAGCTCCTATAAGTGAAACTGCCCTGAGTTCAGGCACACTGCAGAGTCCACTAAATCTGCTACTTGAGCCCTATAGTTTCTGAATCTTTTTCTTCATTTTCTCACTTACCAGGGTGAATGATATTAGTCTGATTTTTAATTATTATTTATTTTATTCTTTCCTTCACTCACAACGAAACCCTTTCATTATGGTATTGCCCAAGATCCCATAGCTTCTACCTACTACCATTGATTTTATTCACCCTATTGGCTAGCTTACCTTAGATCCCTCCTTTCATCCTATTGGTCTCTCTCCCATTCACTCTGACTTCCTTTACCTTGGATTGGCCTGTTTCTGTTTACACCCTCCTCTTAACCCCTTAAGGACAGAGCCTTTGAAACATTTTTGTCCTTTCTGGACAATGGCTATTTTAACATTTCTGTGCTGTTTGTGTTTAGCAGTAATTTTCTTCTTCGTCATTTGCTGTACCCACACATATTATATATTGTTTTTATCGGGACAAAAAGGGCTTTCTATGGATGCCATATTTTTGATCATATCTTATCATATTATTAAAAAAATAAAATAAAATATGGTAAAAAAAAAAAAATACACAAATTTCTTTGTTTTTATTTGAAACAACTTCTCCTCATCGACAATAGCGAACGAAAAAACATGCTAAATAGATTCTACTATTTCTCCTCAGTACAGGGATACCACCCATGCATAGGTTTGTTGGGTTGTTTGGGGGCTAAAATGCCAAATTTGTGTGGTGCAGTTTTTTGTTTTCCAACTTGAAATTTTTACATGCAGACAGCCTGCACCCATGTCCCATTTGGGACATATTTGAAACCAGCCAGTGTATTTTACCCCATCAACCCATATATTTTTTAAAAGTAGACACCCTAGGCTATCTCAAATGGTGGTATTTTAACACTTTCCATGCACTAATTCTACCACCAGCCTTTGTCAAAGTTTGTGGTAGTAATTTTTTTGTGTTTTTTTTTCACAAACCTTGTACTTCAGACATGAATTTACAGATTTTGGTATGTGTCACTGCCAAATAACACCCCAATAAGTGTTCAGCAACATCTCTTGAATACAGGGATACCCCCCATGCATAGGTTTGTTGGATTGTTTGGGGGGTAAAAGGCCAAATTTGGGAGGTGCAGTTTTTGGTTTTCCAATTTGAAATTTTGACATGCAGACAGCCTGCACCCATGTCCCATTTGGGACATATTTGAAACCAGCCAGTGTATTTTACCACATCAACCCATATATTTTTTAAAAGTAGACACCCTAGGCTATCTCAAATGGTGGTATTTTTACACTTTCCATGCACTAATTCTACCACCAGCCTTTGTCGAAGTTTGTGGTAGTAATTTTTTTGTGTTTTTTTTTCACAAACCTTGTACTTCAGACATGAATTTACAGATTTTGGTATGTGTCACTGCCAAATAACACCCCAATAAGTGTTCAACAACATCTATTGAGTACAGGGATACCACCCATGCATAGGTTTGTTGGGTTGTTTGGGGGGTAAAAGGCCAAATTTGGTAGGTGCAGTTTTTGGTTTTCCAAATTGAAATTTTGACATGCAGACCGCCTGCACCCATGTCCCATTTGGGACATATTTGAAAGCAGCCAGTGTATTTTACCCCATCAACCCATATATTTTTTAAAAGTAGACACCCTACGCTGTTTCAAATGGTGGTATTTTAACACTTTCCATGCACTAATTCTACCACCAGCCTTTGTCAAAGTTTGTGGTAGTAATTTTTGTGTGTTTTTTTTTTCACAAATATTGTATTTTAGACATAAATTCACAGATTTTGGTATGTGTCACTGCCAAACAATAACCCAATATGTGTTCAACAACATCTCCTGAGTACAGGGATACCACCCATGCATAGGTTTGTTGGGTTGTTTGGGGGCTAAAAGGGCCACATTGTGAAGGTGCGCATTTTCAACTTGGAATATTGACGTGTAGCCAGCCTGAGCCCATCTTTCATTTGGGACTTTTTTTTAAAGTAGGACAGTGTATTTTACCCCAAAAAGTATATATTTTGTAAAAGTAGACACCCTAGGCTATTTTAAATGGTGTTATTTTAACACTTTCCATGCACCAATTCTACCACCAGCCTTTGTCAAAGTTTGTGGTAGTCATTTTATTGTGTATTTTTTCCCACATACATTGTACTTTAGACACAAATTCACATATTTCGGTATGTGTCACTGACAAACAATACCACAATATATGTTCAGCAACATCTCCCGAGCACAGGGATACCACCCATGCATAGCTTTGTCAGCTTTGTTGGGTGTTGAAAGGCTACATTTGAGAGGTGCGCTTTTTGATTTTCAAACTTGGAATTTGAACATGTAGAGCAAGGAAGGGGTTAATAGCTCTTATAAGCCTTTGTAGTACTGTACAAAAAAATTAACCCCTAAAAATGCACAGACAAGAAAAAAGGTTCTGCTGTGCAGTGATCAGTGGCAGGGAAGGGGTTAATACACTACACTATACAAAGGGTATGGCTTTTATAAAAGCCCTTGGGACTCACAATTTTTTTACATTTTATTTAATTTATTACAATTAAAAAATTATGTTATACAGATCTGTCTCTTTCCCTCACTAAAACTCAAGTGAGGAGAGGGAGGCAGATCCATATGGGTCAGAACAATATTTACGAACCAGACGAATGGTGATGCTCATCTGAGAAATCACCAAACCACCTTTGCCACTGATCGGCTGTTACTGATCGCTATACACGCGTTCAGACAGCTTCAAAAGGAATACACGTAATCCCCTAGTGGGTATAACTAACCCCTAGCGAGTCTGACAAAAAAAATGCTGATAGCAAAAAAAAATCCTTCTGCGACTAGATTGCTCCATATGCGCTGCTTAGGCAGTGACCATATGCACTGCTTAGGCAGTGACCATATGTGCTGCTTAGGAAGTGATATACGGCAAGGAAGGGGTTAATAGCTCTTAAAAGAGCCTTTGATATACTGTAATAAATCAAAGTAAAAAAAAATAACCCCTAAAAAAATGCACAGACAGCAAAAAATGTGCTGCTGTGTAAGATCACTGCGTACACAGCGATCAATTGCAGGGAAGGGGTTAAATACTGGAAACGGCTTTTATAAAAGCCTTTGGGTCTCAATTCTATTAAATATATTATAATTAAAAACTTACATTATACAGCTCTGTCTCCCTCCCTCACTAAAACTCAAGTGAGAGGGAGGCAGATCTACACGGGTCAGATCAAATATTTACAAATATTGATCTAACCAGACGAATGGTGATGCTCATCTAAGCAAACGCCAACCCGCCTTTGTCACTTATCAGCTGTTACTGATCGCTATACATGCGGTCAGACAGCTAAAAAAATTTTTTTTACGTTAAACGTAGTCCCCTAGCGGGTATAATTAACACGTGACGGGTGTAATAAAAAAGTAAAAAAAAATTTAAAAATGCTTCTGCAGCAAGATTGCTGCATTTGCGTCAGATCGCTGCTTAGGCAGTGATCTACAGCAAGAAAGGGGTTAATCTCTCTTAAAAGAGCTTTTTTTTATACTGTAATGAATTACAGTAAAAAAAAAAATGAACCCCTAAAAAATGCAGACAGCAAAAAATGTGCTGCTGTGTATGATCACTGCGTACACAGCGATCAATGGCAGGGAAGGGGTTAAATGGCTTTTATAAAAGCCCTTGGTGTTTAAAATTTTATTAAATATTTTTTTTATTATGTTATTTTATTTTTTTACTTTATCTGATCTGTCTCTCTCCCTTACTATAACTAGTAAGGTGAGGGAGGCAGATCAATACTTGTCAAAGGCAATATTTGCTAATATTGCCTTTGACAGTATGATAAGTGCTCATCAGAGCACTTACCATACATGCCTGCACACAGATCACATAGATCTGTTGTGCCGGCATCGATTGGCTCCCCCTAGAGGATCGGAAGTGAAATACTTTCACTTCCGATGCTCTTGCCATTAGAAGGGAAGCGCTGCCTGTATAGGCAGCGTTCCCTTCTACTGAGCCGATGGGGTCGCTCAGGAGAGCGACCACCATCGGCTCTGGGGCAGCTGAAGGTGTTGTTAAGTGCCTCGCTGGCGAGGCACTTTAACAACACCGCAGATGCTTAGAAAGCGAACGATCGTTCAAAAAGAAGCAATGGTAGCTAGGGTAGATTGGAAGGTGGGTCTAGCTATGGGAGAGGAGGAAAGCAGTGGTGGGGTTAACATAGACCAAAGGGAGGTCCATATAATTAAACCTGCACACATTAAGTGTTTGTCAACTAAACAGAAAATGGGTAGTAATCTTAAATGTCTTTTAGCAAATGCAAGAAGCTTGACAAACAAAATGGGTGAGCTGGAGATACTGGTAAGTGCTGAACAGTATGATTTAATCGGAATCACAGAAACGTGGTGGGATGAGACCCACGACTGGTCAGTTAATTTACAAGGTTACTCACTTTTTAGAAAGGACAGAGTAAATAGAAAAGGGGGAGGGATTTGTCTGTATGTAAATCCTAAATTAAATCCCAGTATTAAAGAAGGTGTACATGATGTAACTGGAACTGATGTGGAGACACTGTGGGTGGAGATTAGCTTAGACGCTAAAAATAATCGCACATTACTTGTAGGTGTATGCTACAAGCCACCAAATATTAGCATTGATGGAGAAGATCAGCTTTTATTACAAATTGAAAAGGCTGCAAATATGAATGAAGTTATAATCATGGGAGATTTTAATTACCCAGATATAGATTGGAAGTGTGGCACAACTAGTTCAGCTAGTGGCAGCAAGTTTCTGGACCTGCTTAATAACAAATTTATGGCACAATTAGTAGACACCCCAACTAGAATGGATGCCTGTCTGGATTTGGTAATAACAAACAATGAGGAGCTTATCTCAAACATCCAAATAAGAGAACACTTGGGGAATAGTGACCATAATATGGTCTCATTTGAGATTAATGCAAAAAAGCAAATTGGTAAATACGCCACCAAAACACTTAATTTTAGAAGGGCTAACTTTGATGGACTAAGGGCATCGATTGAACATTTAGACTGGGAACGATTGTTTTCTGGACTAAACACAGAAGACAAGTGGAATGCCTTTAAGCACACATTACAAAAGTACACATCCCAATATATACCTTTGGGAAACAAATGCAAAAGACACAAATCGAAACCAATGTGGCTTACAGGTAACGTGAAACAGGAAGTACAAAACAAGAAAATGGCATTCAAACATTATAAAAACACAGGATCAGCATTATCATTTATAGAGTACAAAGAGGCCAACAAAGCCTGCAAAAAGGCAATTAAAATGGCTAAATTGGAAAATGAGAAAAGGGTTGCCAAGGAGAGTAAAACTAACCCCAAAATGTTTTATAAATATATAAATGGAAAAAAGCTAAAGAGGGAAAATGTTGGGCCCTTGTTATCCCAAATGGGAAATTTGGTAAGTGAGGACAGAGAGAAAGCAGACATTTTAAATACTTTTTTTTCTTCTGTTTATACTAAGGAAGAGCAGATGGACGAGCCCCTGCTACAGGAAGTTATGGGACATTCGCCGCAAACATGGGATTGGCTGACACAGGAAAAAGTGCTTAAGCAATTACACTCTGTTAAGATAGACAAGGCCCCAGGACCAGATGGTATACACCCAAGGGTACTTAGAGAGTTAAGCATAATTCTGGCCAGACCACTATTCATGATCTTTAGGGATTCATTCAGTTCAGGTACAGTGCCAACAGACTGGCGAAAGGCGGATGTCATTCCAATATTTAAAAAGGGATCAAAATCTCTGCCAGGTAATTATAGGCCAGTGAGCTTGACATCTGTAGTGGGGAAACTATTTGAAGGATTGCTAAAGGTATACACTCAAGAATACATCTTGAACCAGAATATAATTAGTAAAAGTCAACATGGTTTTGTGAAAGACAGGTCTTGTCAAACAAACTTAATAACATTCTATGAAGAAGTCAGTAAAAATATAGATCTAGGTGTGGCAGTTGATGTGATCTATTTGGATTTTGCGAAAGCATTTGATACAGTTCCACACAAAAGGTTACTCTACAAATTGAGAGAAATAGGTTTGGGGGCAAATGTGTGTATGTGGATTGAAAATTGGCTAAAAGATAGAACACAAAGGGTTGTTGTAAATGGAAAATTCTCAAATTGGACAAGGGTATTAAGCGGAGTACCTCAGGGGTCTGTTTTGGGCCCTCTTCTTTTTAATTTGTTTATTAATGATCTGCCACATTGTGCTGAGAGCCATGTCTCCGTGTTTGCGGACGACACTAAATTAGGTAAGACAATAAAGACTAATCTTGATGTTTTTTCTTTACAGGAAGATTTGGACAGAGTGGGGGACTGGGCAGTAAAGTGGCAAATGAGGTTCAATATAGACAAATGTAAAGTTATGCATTATGGGAAAAATAATAACAAAGCAACATATACGTTAAATGGTTTTTCCCTGGGAAAAACTACTAATGAAAAGGATTTAGGAATAATTATAGACAACAAACTTGGCAACAGTGCCCAATGCCAGTCAGCAGCTGCAAGGGCCAATAAGATATTGGCATGTATAAAACGAGGTATAGATTCACGGGAGGAGGATATCATCTTGCCTCTTTACAAATCAATGGTAAGACCTCACCTTGAATATGCAGTACAGTTCTGGGCACCAGTCCTTAAAAAGGATATTAAGGAACTAGAAAAAGTGCAAAGGAGAGCTACAAAATTAATATGGGGTTTGGAGGATCTTAGTTATGAAGAGAGACTTAAAAAATTGAATTTATATACGTTAGAAAAAAGGCGTCTCAGAGGGGATATGATAACATTATATAAATATTTGCAGGGCCAATATAAAGAGCTCTCCAGTGACCTGTTCATTAACAGAAAGGTACAAAGAACAAGAGGTCACCCCCTCAGACTGGAAGAGCAAAGATTTCATAGACAGCAAAGGAAGGGATTCTTTACGGTTAGGACAATAAAGTTATGGAACTCACTGCCAAGAGAGGTAGTGCTAGCAAACACAATAGATGCATTTAAAAATGGTTTGGATGTTTTTTTAGGAAAGCAGAACATACAGGGCTATTAATAATAGAATAAGCATTAATAAAAGAGCTTATTGATCCAAGGAGAAATCTGATTGCCTCTTGGAGTCAAGAAGGAATTTTTTCCCCCAGGAGGCAAAATTCGAAATAGCTTCCTTAGGGGTTTTTTGCCTTCTTTTGGATCAAAAGCTGTAATGATAGGTAGAAGGGTTGAACTTGATGGACTTGTGTCTTTTTTCAACCTAAATTACTATGTTACTATGTTATGTTACTATGTTACTATGTTCTAAGCACATGTGTGCAGCGGGCGCAGCCATTTTTAAATGGCTGCTACGATCACTCCGTGGAGTGATCGTAGCGCGCCCCTGCACATTTGGGGGGTGTTGCACAATGCCTCTACCTAGAGGCATTGTAGCAACACCGTTAGAGTAAAGAAAGCGACCGCTGGTCGCTTTCTTTACTCCATTTAGTGCATGACGTGCCAGGCACGTCACCTGTCGGCAAGTCCTCGATTTGCCGTGACGTGCCTGGCACGTCACCTGTCGTTAAGGGGTTAATTCATGTTTCCTCTGCCTGTGCAGGAGCTGATAACTGGTAAGAATCTTTATTTTTTATGGCAATCAAAGGGTGGTATACTGCTATCAAAAACAAATAAAATATGGCGTATTGGTAGTGTGTGACTAGCACTAATGTGCTATGTGCTGCTCATTGGCAGGGAGAGTTTTGTCCAGCACATTTGATTTAGGGGTTTTAGGAGGGTGAGGGCTGCAGATGGCAATGCAAAGGTGGCAAGGTGACACTTCAGCTATATGCTGGTGCATCACATTGTAATAGTTAAGATGATAATATAGTATGATACAGGTACCTTGTTATAGGAAGTGATCATTAGTGTCACATTCTGTGTGAGAGAGAATGGAGTTTAGAAGAGCCTGGATGTGACATATGTAATAGTTTAGCTGACTGTTATGGCCTAGGAAGTATTATAAGGTACACTGTGTGTGGACCAAGTACCACAATACTGGAACCACTTTTAGTGTATAATGTTATGCCACACCAACCGAAGGCTGCATTTCCCATGCCTCTCAGCCAGTGTGTTAAGCATCATGGCAAAGAGAGTACTCAACAACTAGCGGGCTAAAGGTTAGCTATTATATGATTATGAATTGGTACTGCAGCTGCTGTGGAATACACAACTCATAATTCTCATCCATCCATTTGGTTGGTTTGCCCCCCTTCTGGAAAAAACCCTGCAGATGCTCATTAATAGACATGTGTATTCGTTTTTGGACGAATGCATTTTCGTCCGAAAATAGCATTTTCGTCCATTCGTCCGTAAAAACGAATAACAAAAATGCTAAACTAACGAAAGCCGAATGAACGAATGGTTAATAAACGAAAATCATTCGTCCATTCGTGCTATTGGCATTCTATAAAGCGAAATAGAGTCAGTTTATAGAATACCAATAGCATTACATACATTCCATAAACCGACATAATGAACGACTTTCGGTTTATGGAATGCATGTAATGCTATTGCTATTCTATAAACCGAAATAGAGTCCCCATTCATACGAATAGGTCAATTGACCTATTCGTATGAATGGGGACTTTTTTTCGGTTTATAGAAAGCCAATAGTATTACATGTATTCCATAAGCCAAAAATCTATAAACCGAACGACATTCGGTTTATAGACTTTCGGTTTATAGAATACATGTAATGATATTGCTATTCTTTTTTTTTTTTTATATATATATTTTTTATTTTGCTTTACAAAAATACAAAAATTCATATAGACGTACATACAGGACATGTCTGGAAATATAAGTATGATACTGATCACTTTGTATCTTAGTTCAAATTACATCTACCTTCTGTAGTTAGTTACATTAATATCAATATTATCAGACAACAATTGTTTTGCAATAAACATGAATACATTACGAAGTCAATACAAAAAACAAGATATCATACGAAAAAAAACAAATTGTCTGTGTGGTCAGGGCCTCTTCAAATAAGCATAAATTTATGTTAAGTAATCATAGATTCGTACTTCTAGGTGTAGGGCTGCTATTCTTGTTTCATAGGCGATTAGGATTTAAGTTGTTAAACATTTCCAGAGGATGATAACTTTAGGATCGCAGCTAACTCATCTTACAGATAAGGCGAATTAGTTAAGAGTTCTTTGATCTAAAAACGAAACTATAAGAAAATAGGAGGCTCCTGCCATACAGACCAAACATATTAGGTGTAGAGAGGTTAGGGACTCTATGTTGGTATAAGGAGGAGAGCCTTGGAGGATGGGTGGGTAAGGGTTGAGTTTGGTACCCAGGAGAAACATTCATTAAATTTAATTTATCCCAATGAAATTTCTTGAGTAACACGATAGAGTATTATACAGCGGTGTGGTACTTGATAGTAATAGACCAGTTTAGGATGTTATGTTTAGATTTAAATTTAAGTTTACCTTGAGGGAGATGCATATAATGATATGACTGGGTTCCAGATTTTATAATATTCGTTTAGAGTTAAATTTTCCAAATAAAATAGTCTTTCCATTTTACATTGGTAATAAATCTGAGTTGTTATTTCCTTTTTGGAAGGCGTTTCCCTTTTCCTCCAGTACCTAGAGATACACCTCTTAGTTGCCATCAAGACATGCAATATCAGTTTATTTGAATGCATATTTTTACCCGGCAGTTCAAGGTGAAATAAAAAGTTTACTGGAGTCAGATTTCCTAGGTTAATATGTAGGTCTGCAAGAATTTCAATGAGAATCGTACGGACCGGGTTAAGATCTTGGCAGTCCCACCAAATGTGCTTTATAGTGCCAGTTTCTTTAAGGCATCTCCAACATAGCGGGGAAGTTGTTAGTTGAAATTTCGCTAATTTTGATGGGACCCAATACCACCTGTGTAATAATTTTATATATAATTCTTGGAGAGTAATACAATGGATTGTTTTTTTCATTAAGTCAACTGCTTTGTACCACATTTGTAGGGGGTAGGTTTCCTTCAGGTCTATTTCCCACTTAATAATTGTGTCATGTTTTTTGTCTGAGGCCTCTAGTTGTTCTAAGGCTTCACGGATTTGGGAAGATAGCTTATGGTGGGTGCCATACAAGATTTTTTCTAAGGGGGAGTCATATTTAATATGATAGTTTTTAAGAAGAGACCTAATTCGAGCGTATGAGAAGATCTCATTTCCTGGAAGATTATATTTCTGTTGAAGAGCAGTAAATGAAAGTAGGGTAGAATCCCCAAAAAGGTCACCGATCTTGTTTAAGCCGGATCTGTACCAGTGTTCGAGGTTTAAATCCTCCAAAAGAAGTTTCAGTAGGTCTATCGGTGCTCTAGTTATTAATTGATTGTCCCTAAAAAATTTAGATTTAATTATACCCATAGACGTAGATACATTGTTTATGATAGGGTTAGCTATTTTTAGTGCTCCATGCCTTTGCTTTCCCGACCAAAAGAGAAGAAAGGGGTCTATATTGCCACACAGCTCCCTTTCGTATCGATACCAATTTTTGTTTTTAGATGCCTTGTTGCCCCATACCAAAAAGTGGGAGAACATCCATGAGTCATGAATGTGATGCACGTCTGGGAACGAGAGTCCCCCGTGTGAGAGAGGTTGGGACATAATTTTAAATTTAATTCTGGGTTTCCTACCCTCCCAGACGTACCAGGCAAACAGTCCATGGAACATGGACAAAATTCTCTTTGGGACTCTTAATGGAATAGTGCGTAGCAGATATTCCAGTTTGGGCATCAAGTAGGACTTGACCAAATTAAGCCTCCCCATCCAAGAGGTCGGAATTTTCCTCCAGGTTTTTACCTTGGTTTCCAATTCCTTATACAGTCCCAAATAGTTAGATTTAACTATGTTGTCTATATCAAACTCAAGATTAATACCCAAATAACTAATTCTGTCATTTGACCATTTTAGACGGTAGGACTGACTAAGGAGAAGGATCTGGGATTGGGTTAAATTTTTAGAGATAACTTGGGTTTTAGCAAGATTAATTGTATAGTTTGATAAGAGGCCAAACTCTTCTACGCATCGCAATACCTCTGGGATAGAGCGCTCTGGATTAGTAAGGGTTAGGATGACATCATCTGCGTAAAGCAGGATTTTTTTTTGTATTTTTCCGAGCTCTATCCCAGAGATTGATTGGGTTTGTCTAATATACGAGGCTAGGGGCTCCATAGTCAGGTTATATAGGAGGGGGGACAATGGGCAGCCCTGCCTAGTGCCATTCTTGACCTGGAACCATCTAGAGTTTAGACCATTACCATAAATTTGTGCTGATGGATTTGAATACATGGACATTATCATTGTTTTAAACATTCCCCCGATACCGTAAGCGGACAAGACTTCAGCCAAATATGCCCAATTGACTCTGTCGAAAGCTTTCTCAGCGTCAACAGATACAAAGGTGCATGGTGTATTGGTGGTATTTATTATTGTGGCCAAATTCAATATTTCCCTGACATTATCTCCCCCTGATCTGTTGGGTAGAAAACCTGATTGGTCCGGGTGGATCACATCTAAAGCGACCGTTTTCAAACGATCAGCCAAAATTTTAGACAGAATTTTAAGGTCAATATTAATTAATGAAATTGGGCGATAATTAGATACGAAGTTCGGGTCCTTGTCCGGTTTCGGTATCGGGGAGATCGTAGCCCTCAACATTTCGGAGGGAATGCTCCCAGTGCTTCCAATGGTTTTATAGAGTGAGCATAGGAGGGGGGATATTTCTGGTTCAAAAATCTTATAAAAAAAAGCTGTGTAACCATCCGGGCCAGGAGCTTTACCATTTTCGAGGTTTAAGATAGCCTTTCTTATTTCTTCTCTATTGATCGGGTAGTTCAAATTTGCCATTTTTTCTTTAGAGACTTGTGGTATATTAACTTTTTTTAGAAAAATTCTCAATTTATTGATATCAGGGTCAGTTTCTTTAAGATTGTAGAGTGATTCATAGTACTTAGCGAAGGATTCACTTATTTCGTGTGGAGTATGATAAACTTTGTCTGCCTCTACAATTTTTTTTATTTTCTGATTCACGCGTTCTTGTTTGATTTTCCTAGTGAGCATTTTCCCTGTTTTATCGTTACAGTTATACCATCTCTGGTTTGAATTCATTATCATATTGCTGACTTGTTCTTCTAACTTTTTTACAATTGTTTCGCGTATTGATTTGATTTGTTCCGTAGTTCCATAGAGAGGGTTACTTTTATTGATGTATTCTAATTTGGCCAACTCTATATACAAATCTGGTAGAGGGGATCCCTTTTCTCTCTTTTTTCTGGCCTCGAGCTGTATCAAATATCCCCTAATGACACATTTAAGTGAAGCCCATAGTGTTTGATCAGATACTTGACCGTTATCATTATTCCTAATATAATCTATAATCAAGGCCCTTATATGTTCTTTATCTCCTTCGTTTAACAGCAGAGATTCTTTTAATTTCCATTGAATTTTTGTATTATATTTAGGGTTATCTTTAGTTATAATGCTTATAGGTGCGTGGTCAGACCATGTTATCTGTCCTATTTCTGAATTGGTTATATTTTTTAAATGATGTGGGTTAGTTAAAAAGAGGTCGATTCTTGAGTATACTCCATGGGCGCGTGAATAAAAGGTGTAGTTTTTATCTCTGGGATGGTTTACTCGCCAGATGTCATATAAATCGTATTTTATTAGAATTTCTTGAAATAATTTCCCCCTAAAATTTGTATGATTTAGGGTTTCAGTTTTTTTAATATTGGTTTTGTCCAATTTCCACTCAATTATGGTATTCATATCCCCACCCATAATCAATATGCCCTTTTTAATTTGATCCACTCTACCAAAAAGTTTTTCATAGAAGGTTCGCTCGAATATATTTGGGGCGTAGATGTTTACCTGGGTATAAACCTGGTCATTAAATTTGCAAATAACTATAGAGTATCTGGCCATTTTGTCTGTCTCCTGCCATATCCGCTCAAATTTAATTCGATTGGAGATCATTATTGCAACCCCTCTTTTTTTTTTATCTGGTAAATTGGCAACAGAGATCACAGGAAATTTAGAGAATCTCCATAAGTTAATGTCAGTTCCTATCCAGTGTGTTTCTTGGACATAACAAATATCTGTCTTCTCCCCTAACAAAGTTTTATATAAAAGTCCCCTTTTCATTGGTGTGTTTAATCCCCGGGCGTTAATTGACATAAATCTCAGAGACATAGTGTACTCTGAGATCTAGTGAACCTCTCCACCCATCCTCGCCTCAGCTCTCCTCCTAGAGCCCCTAATCTGAACACCTTTACAAATAATACAACAAAGACACAACACATATTATAAAACATAAAACAATACATTCCAATTCTACAATTCATTCGCCACCTATACGGAAAATATTTCCTAGGTGATTCCCTGTCTAGCAGGCTAGCAGTCGTTGATGGCCTCCCTTACCATGCTGCTGGTTAATTATCTGATTAATACTATTATTAATTATTGGGTGTAACTTCTAATATGCCGGAAAGATTAACTTAAATGGGTTCCAATGGATGCCAATAGTATATGGTTTCGCCACACTTCTTGTTAAGCGTGTCTATCCTTCCTCCCTTTATTTTCTTTTCCCCATGCGTATCTCCTCCGCTTTCACCTTTCCACAAATGACTGCTTCCTCCCACATTAATCTACCTGTTTCTCTGATTACGTTCTCAACTCTATACAATGTGACTCTTTTCTTTTCTTTTTCCCCTTCCCTTCCCTTCCCCTTAAATTAATTTTGTGTACTATTTATTCCTGGATTAATTATTGTGGGGAGAGTCAAAAAAGATTACATTTATATTATCATTTTAGTCTCTAATAAATACATTTGCGGTAATTTTTAAAATCTTTATTAAAACTAGGCTTTAATCTATAGATTCAATTATACTAATGTGTTATATTCCCAAGTGCATAATACAGGTGATTATCACTATTCCTCTAGTGTTTTTTCAATTTCTAAACCGCTATGTTTCCCCTTTCTTCCTTACCCTTACTCCGACAACTATTATTGTCTCCTCCTACGGGATAATTGTGATAACAACTCACTTCGTGGTTAAATATTGGTCGGATATCATAAGCTCCGCGTGAAAAAGAAGAAAAAAGTGAACCTCTTTATTATCTTCAATGTTTATAACTAAAATAGTGAGTGCTTATAAAAAATAAGAGACAAACAGTCTAAGACTATATTAAGTGTTTTGTCTTATCATTGGATAGAGCTGAAGACCCAGAAATAAATTATACAGATGTGTATGACAGGTATTAATTCATATTAATATTACTATTAATGTGGATTATTCGAGTATCCCTAAATTGCAGAGCTTGGAGTAACCCTCTTTCGCATTATTAAGAACAATTGTTTCCCCTTTATAGGCAATCATTAGTTTGGTGGGGAATCCCCATCTGTAGGGAATATCTTTAGATCTAAGTTTTTGCGTTAGATCTTTAAAGGTGTTGCGGTTCATTCGGGTGGCATAAGAGATATCAGGAAATACCATTAATGACTCATATTTCCCTTTCTTTTTCTCTGTGTTATCACGCAACTGTCGTAAAAACTCTTCCTTAACAGAGCAGTTTAGAAATCTTACAATTACCTCTCGTGGAGGAGAATTGCTTGGATTGTCAGAGCGGAATACTCTGTGAATTCGTTCAAAGGGGGAATTCCCCAATATTGAAGGATCAACAAACTGTGAAACAAATTCATATACATAATCCCTGAGGTTAATGCTTTTAACTTCTTCATTTATTCCCTTAATTCTAAGATTGTTCCTTCTCGATCTATCTTCGAAATCTGCTATCTTGTTGTTACAATTTTTAATTTGTTCTTTCAAAGAGCAGTTTTGTGATTGTAGCTTTGTCATTTCATTAGACAAAGATCTGATTGTATCGTCTTGTTTAGAGACTTTTTCTGTTAAAGTTGTAATTTCTCTGGTAAGGTCTGATATATTCTGTTTTATATCATTCTTTAACTTTTCGTATAGCTCATTCATTGCTATTGCTAGACTCGTATTTGTTACTGTATCCGAGATTGGAGTTTCGTATTTGTCTGGCAGAGGGGTTATCCCTCCTCCGGCGGGGGACAGGGATTGTCTATGAAGTAAGGGTTTGTTTATATCAGGTCTTGGGGAGTGAAAAATTGATTTGTTCTTATCGGAGGTTAGTAATTTTTTGGGAGCCATAGTGCTTTATGTTGATATTAGTGCTTTTCTCTTTTTTTTTTTTTCTTTTTTTCCTTTCCCCTTCCCCTCCTTTCCTTCCCTTCCCTTTCTTTTCCTCCCTTCCCTTCTTTTCCTTTCCTTCCTTTCCTCCCCTCCCTCTCCTCTTTCTCTTTCTCCCTCTCTTCCCTCTCCTTCCCCTTTTTTCCTTTTCCCTCCTTCCTTTTCCCTTTTCCCCCTTGCCCTTCCCTTTTTCCTCTCTTTTTCACTTCTTCCACCCCCTTTCTTTATTAACCCTTTTCCTTCCTAATTATCCTATCTGCCTTCCTTAGTACCCTTCGTTACCTGCCTTACCAGGGTGTTTACAATTTCCTTCCTTTACCTTAATATACTTCTTTACCTGTTCTTTCCTTTCCTATCATTCGCTACCACCGTACTTGGACTATAAGTGGGTATAATAGTTCGAAGTCAGAGAGGCAAACAGTTATTGGTAATTAAATGCGGCTCTAACGCTAAACTCAGTAACCAAGATATAAATCGCGTTTCTATAGTCACCGTCTTCAGAAGAGCTTAATCACAGTTAAACTTAAATTACTAGCAAGGACACAGATTCTAATATCATGCTATACAACAACCAGACAATGCTAATGTGATAGTGGTATAACATTAATATGAAGCCACCAAAAATACGTTCACTACTCGTCAACAAGACAGGGTTTCCATACAGGCTAGTTTTTAGGATAGAGGTTACTTATTATGCACCAACAATTTCTAAAATAATCTAATCGATCAATTCGAATTTCCTCAGGTCTCCAGTACCATACAAGGGAGTCTGGTTCTTACTTGGAGATATATAAAATAAGAATACAGTTCTTCAGATGATCCAGAAGAGGGAGAGGAAAAATCAAGGCAAATGGAAATTGTCAAAAAAGAATTCCTGGGAAAAGTCACAATGCCTATATCAAAAAAAAAAAAAAACGAATCTGAATGGCAGGGGTTTCAATTAGTAAGTGGCTTTAACCCTTGAATTCAAACAGTTCCTTAGTGAGGAAAAGTCAACAAAGGGGTTTAGAGGGGCAGGAACAGTCTTACCAGTTCTAGACGATTGCCCTTTTTTTTTTTTTTTTCCCTTTCTTGTCGTTTTCAGGAAAGCTCCAAAAAAAAGTTCAGACTCCCTGGAAATAAGTATTATAATCGAATGGTAGGTTTTGACGGAGTATTTCGCTAGTTGTTCGCTCCCGCTATCTGTCTGCCGTTTATCCTTATCGTGAGTTCCATTCGTGAGCTCTTATCGTGAGTTTCCGTTCAATGAAAAAAATTAGAGTGATGACTGCACTACTAATCTTCTCGGTCTTCTGGAGCTTAGTAAAAAAATAAAGCAGACCAATTGCTGGAAGATCTTATGTGTCCCCATAAGGTGGAAGGTAAGTATGCCGTGTAATTCCAAGCTCTCCGTCCACCGACGGAGACCCACGAACCACAGCTTTTTCTTCAACTTCCGCAGTTTTCCACCGGGTAACAACAGCAGTCTGTAGTTTTCAAAGATTTTCCGTGGATTGCTCATCAAGATGCTAAACAGGAGCTAAACAGCCTCAATCAGGTTGTCGAGTTCTACCAACGGCCATAGGATTTTAGGAGACGTGATTCTCAAATTCTGTGTGCAGTTGAGTATGGCAAGGTTCGAGAGCGTGAGTTTTGAGCATTCAGGGAGAGCCCAAGTTTTCGGCGTATCGCTTCAACAAGCCATCACATCAGCGCGACAGCGTTACCACCCGCAGCATTCTAGGAGGCCACTCCCACGACAGACGCACGCACTACGTCTCACGTCATACTCCTCAATCTACATGATGATATTGCTATTCTATAAACTGAACTAGAGTCCCCATTCATAAGAATTTACGACGTTCGGTTTATAGACTTTCGGTTTATAGAATACATGTAATACTATTGGCTTTCTATAAACCGAACTAGAGTCCCCATTCATAAAAAATTCTTATGAATGGGGACTCTAGTTCGGGTTATAGAAAGCCAATAGTATTACATGTATTCTATAAGCCGAAAGTCTATAAACCGAACAACATTCAGTTTATAGACTTTCGGTTTATAGAATAGCAATAGCATTACATGTCTTCTATAAACCGAAAGTCTATAAACCGAATGTCGTTCGGTTTATAGACTTTCCGCTTATAGAACAGCAATAGTATTACATGTACTAGATAAATCGAAAGTCTATAAACCGAACGTCGTCGGTTGAAACCCTCCCAGAAGTAAAATTAACACTATAGGATCTATGCAACCTGGCTATTGGTACTATGTTTTATTGTCAAAACCAAAAGAGAGACATTGTACTGTATCCACTTTTTGATGGGATAATATTCCCAAATATAATACTGAATTAGTACTGGAAAGAAGTAAAAAAAAAATTGACCTTTACACCTGTAGCCCTCTAAAGGATACGGTCTCTACACATGGTTTCAAACTGGTAAAGCAAGGATGCACCAACACAGGGGTCATGTGATTGATAGCCGATTGAAAACAGCTTGGCATGCAGCATGTCAGTAGAAGCAACTTAACACCAAAGATCTTTTATATTTTGTGTATTTTACTTTACTTTAGAAGCATATAAAGAAAGATAAATCCTGCATTGAACATTTTCTTTTTTTGGGGGGGACGAGAAACCCCTATAAAATCAACCAATAAGGTATAAAAGATCTACACTGCCTTTATTGTTAAAAACTACCAAAAGAATTGATTCCTGCACCGAACCTTGATCTAGATGGGAGTACTATCTACCGAAGATTCAGTTCTTGTACTGAATCTTGTTTTGACGTGGAATACCTTTATATACCATATTGATAGGATTCTAACGCCCCATATTACCATTAGGTCCTATTACTGAAGCTTATTAAAAAAGACAAATCCTGAATTCAACTTATGATGGAGAATAGCTGTTAGCTCCGAATTGATAAAAATCGAAAAGCGCTCAGTTCTATTAAGAGGTACCCCATCTTGAAGTATATCTTCACAGGGGACATTTGAAATTTCGGAAAACAACCAACACCTCTGACTAGTGACCTTGTTCAGTTGAGAGTTTAAATCAAACCTCATAAAAAGTCCAGTCCTCCCGCAGGAAACATCTCTTCATAGTAACCTGATTTGTGTACCCGACAACATTATGGCACCAAAGAGGGAGAAGGAGAGAGAGAGAGAGAGACAGAGGAAAACTTATAAGTGCATACTGTTCCACCAGAGCGCCCAATACGTCACAAGGTTAGCAACGTTCGTTGGATGCAGGCAACAAGGAACAGTATGACCAGGCCAATAGTGGAATATTAGAGGAAATGGAAAAAACACCATTACAGTCATCTCATGAATCTAATCCTTCGCCCCCCTGCGACCATATTATTGGTACATCTTATTATACTCTAGAGAAAATCAATGTCAAAATCAGTCATCTTTAATATTTCCATAAGGGGAATTTAACCACAGATTCTAGACCCTGTCAAACTTGTCCACCTTATGATTGGCATAGGCATAGCCCCTCTCCATTAGACACTGATATTGTATTTGGTTGCGTACTTGGGACCATTCGACAGATTCGTCACTCCTCCATTACCTAGCTATTATAGCTTTCATTGCCATTAAGGCATGAGTAACAAAAGATAGGTTAAAAAAGGTCAGATGTTCAAGTCCCAAATGCAATAATGTTTTTTCGGGTGCAGGAGATATTATGACTTTTATGATCGTTGAGATATTATGAAAAATTTCTACCCATGTATTCCTAACCTTCTCACATGACCACCATATGTGTTTGAAAGAGACCCCAGGCTCAGTACACCTCCAACAGACATCTGGACTACTATGATTACATTTACGGAGTTTATATGGGACCATATACCATCTATATAACAATTTATAAAAAAGTTCTTGTAGAGTTGCACAATGCAGAATTCTGCCAATCAATACCCAATTGCTATTACATATATCCTCATTTATTGGGATTTTCATTTCTCTGACCCAGCTACTCAGGGCTGGTGCAGAATATCTCGGTAGAGTCCCCTCGATCCATAGTCTAAATTTCCCAATAACTCCTCTCCTGGGGCTATTGTGGAACAGTTTTATGAAATCTTCTAATTCTACCTTACTGGTCATATGAGATCTAATATAAGTCCTTACTCTATCAAGAAGATATCTTAAGGGGGGAGGACAAACTCCAGTCTTAGTTCTTGTATAGACTTCATCTGTTTATTATTCATTATATCGCTCACTTTTATCAGGTCCCTATTCCCCCATTCTCTCAAGTTAATGTTATTCATATTATATTCTATAGCCCGCAAGGGTGTAGAGGGGAGGATATTATCTTTAACCCCTTCGCGACAAAGGACGTGTCAGACACGTCCTGGGAGAAACTCCCTTAACGACAAAGGACGTGCCTGGCACGTCCTGCCGTGAATCAAGCGGTTTTCGCAATCAACGATCGCGAAAACCACTTTAACGGTGCTTGTCAATTGCCTCAATGTTGCATTTGATGCACATGTGTTAGCAGAATTGCCTCTAAGAATATGGTGATATTTGGAAGGCCTATTCCTCCTTTCCTCCTAACTCTGTATAGCAATTTCTTTGAGATCCTAGATTTCTTACCTGACCATATGTACCTCTCCACATTTGAAGCTTATTGATGATATAATTTGAGAGTTTTATTGGGATCATGCTAAACAAATATAATATTTTAGGGAGAATATAAGATTTTATTATATTGATCTTCCCAAACCAGGAGATTCTTAGGCCATTCCAGTCCCTCAATTTATTATTAACTTTAGCAGTGGTTGATAATTAATATTTATAATATTTTCTATGTTTGAGGGAATATTTATTCCTAAGTACTGAATATAGTTATATGTTCATTGGGAATTAAATTCTCTGTTTAGTTCTTCCTTCATCTTATTTGACAACCCTACCCCCATAGCTTGGGATTTGTTTAAATTTAACTTATAGTTAGAGAATTCAGAGTATTTCTCAGTCTCTCTCATGATCTCTTTTAAAGATGACTCTGGTTTTGATACAAAGATCAGAACATCATCAGCATACATGCTAAACTTACTTTAATTTTGTCCAATAGAAATTCCTTTTATTCCCTGTTTCAGGTGTATTCTGTTGGCCAAAGGTTCAATTGTCATTATATATAAAAGAGGTGCCAGTGGGCACCCCTGTCGGGTGCCATTAAGAACCCCAAACCACTCAGAACAAAAGCCTTGTCCAATCATCCTTGCGGAAGGTGTAGTAGATAAGGCCATGACCAGCACCTCCCCGAACTCCTCGAGAGTTTCCCTGAGGAAGACCCAATTGACCCTGTTGAAGGCCTTCTCTGCATCAAGTGCCAAAGTCACCACAGATTGGGATTGGGAGTTAACATACTCCTGCATATCTACTATATTACGTGTGTTGGAATCTGATTGTCTCCCTGCCACAAATCCTATTTGATCATTGTTTATTATTGCAGGGATAACAGCCTTTATTCTTTCTGCAATGATTGGTGAATAGATTTTAGTGTGGAGATTTATGAGAGAAATGAGTCTATAGTTGGAGACTCTAGTTGCGTCCTTATCCGGTTTTAGTATTGGTCTTATCAACGCTTGAAGCATTTCAGCTGGAAAGCTTCTAGCGGTCCTGATATCATCGAATACTTCTGTAAGCTGTTTTGATAATATCTCTATTTCTGATAAAAGAAACCAGAGAAGCCATATGGTCTTGGCATCTTGGTGCTTTATTAGGTTTAAGCTTCATAATTACCAGTCGCACCTCAGATTCCTGAAATGAGGAATCCAAGCTCTCTTTTACATCTTTCGAAATTTTAGGAAGCTTGGAGTCCTTAAGATATTCTGTCACTAGGTTCTTATTCTTATGTTGATTTTGTATGCTATAAAGGGTCGCATAATAGTCTTTAAAAGCGGAGCCAATACTTTCCGGGCTTATACAATCTTTATCCGTTGTTATAATTTGGAATATTCTTGAATTAAGATTTTTTATTTGATGTGTAAACAGATTATCTGCTTTATTGCTTAAAAATTACCACTTCTGCTTCATTCTTATCATAAGTCTGTTAGCTCTGCCATTTAGCCGTTCCCTAATCAAAGCCCGGATTCTGTTTATTTCGTTCTCAAAGTCTCTATTAGGGGACGCAACATTAGCTCTTTTCAAATCCTCAAGTTTAAGATACAGCTGTGGCAAGTTCTTCTCGTTTATTATTTTCTGCTGGCTATTCAGTTGGATAAAGTGCCCTCTTATTGTACTTATATATGCACACCATATCATAGGAAGGCCCACATCCCCCCCTTAAAAAACAGATCTGAAACCTTGGTAATATGTGCCAAATTGTCTTTTTTCAAGAGAAGAGTATCATTATTTCTCCAATGACCTCTCTGAGCTTTATATGATGTATCATATTCCAGAGATACTGAGTCATAGTCAGACCATGCAACTGTTTTTATATTTTTACATTCCTTTATGGCCTGTACACTTGCTAAAATCATATCTATACTTCCGTATGTCAGGCTTTCATTTTTACTTTTGTTTATTTTTACTCGCGATCGCGTCATTAGGCCACACCCCCTGCATTAGGCCACGCCCCTACATTAGGCCACGTCCCTTCAATGACGCGATCTTCCTGGGACTATAAATAACAGTCTGCAACAGACACAAATCGCTGAGTATTGTCTTTAGCAGCTGTTGTTCACGACTCCTTAGCTCCAAGCTACCTTAGAGTATCTTGCTACTTTCATTTTTGATTACCTGTTGCTGACCCGGATATCCTCAACCATTCTGATTTCTCCAATCCTGACCTTTGGCTTCCTGAATCGAATTGTGTACTTCTCCAATCCTCTGAATACGGACCGTCCATGTTATCCTGCATTTTTCTCTATCACCTAATCGCAAGTACCTTCCATATCTTCAATCAAGTGTTCCATCATATTTTTTACTTTATACTTCAATCAAGTTACATATATTTTTCCATATTACTTCAAACCATTTATTTTTTCTCTGCAATCAATATCAGTCAGTTTTTCTTCTTTTTGCTGCTAAACTTTAATACAAGAATTGCTTAAACGATATACCTTGTGTGGATTGTCATTTATTTCTGCAGTTGAGTTTCCAAATATTCTTAAAGTCACAGCTACCCTGACAAAATACTCAGCCCACCAAATGGAACCAGCAGAAATGGCATCCCAAATTCTTTCATTAACTCAAATGTGGATCATCTCACTCAAAGTCTTCAGGATTTACGTGTGGCACACGACCGCCTACTTTCATACACCACTGAATTGCAAAGCAGAAGTTTCACCACTCCCCTCTCTGTTCCCCCAAGGGAATATCCAGAACCTTCTGTGTGTACCCCTGAAAAATTCTCTGGAGACAGATCCAAATACAGATAGTTTATAAATTCCTGCACCCTTCTATTTTCCCTGAAACCCAGATCCTATCCAACAGACAGGATAAAGGTGTGTACAATTATCTCATTTTTAAGAGGTGAACCCATGTCCTGGGCTCATACTTTTTTGGAAAGAGATGACCCTATCATCGATTCATTAGACCAGTTCCTCACCGAAATGTCTCTTTTATATGAGGATCAAAACAAACAAGCCACAGCAGATATGACCATATGCTCCTTGTCTCAAGGTAAACGTCCTGTTGAGGATTATATTGCTGAATTTAAGAGATTGGCCGTAGACACTGAATGGAACGATATTTCCTTAAGGAATCAATTCCGTCTCGGACGATCTGAAGCTGTAAAGGATGAATTAGCCAGGACTGTTCTTCCTCCTACTCTAGACGCCACAATGCAATTGTCCATCAACATCGACAGACGTATTAGAGAGAGGAAAGCCGAACGGTCCTCTACTAACAATCCTTGGAAGAGAGCTATAACCCCTGTGAAACAAACCGACAAGACTTCCCCGCCTGAACCTATGGAGCTGGGAGTTATTCGTGGTCCCCTTTCACAGGATGAAAAGATAAGGAGGAGAACATTAAACCTCTGCATGTACTGTGCTTCCCCTGAACATTCTGTGGAAAATTGTCCTGTTCTCTCCAGAAACAAGAGTGGTAAGCAACTCTCTTACAGAAACCTTCTCTACATACCCCAGAAATCTCTTCCTCATCTCTCCCTCTCTCTCCTCTTACAGTGGGACAAAGAAAGGATACATACTAAGGCCATTCTGGACTCCGGGGCTGTTGGTCTCTTCATAGATCAAGAAAAAGAATATACCTCTAATAAAGAAGATTTCCCCTGTATCTATCCGACTTGTTGATGGATCCATGTTATCCTCAGGACCCACTACCTTCGAAATGATTCCTCTAAAGATGACAGTAAATCATCACCACATTGAATACAACTAATTTGATGTCATCTCTTCACCGATATACCCTGTAATCTTTGGAATGAATTGGTTGCATCTACATAACCCTACTATCAACTGGGAAAATCTTGAAATACAGCTCGATTCCCATTACTGTCAAAAGACCTGTTTCCTCCATACTCCACCTCTACAAATTACAGAAGAACAACTCATTCCTCCATGCTATTCTGATTTTAAGGAAGTCTTCTGTAAAAAAGAAGCCGAAACTTTACCACCACACAGGATATATGATTGCCCTATCGATCTGATTCCTGGGGCTCCCATTCCATTCGGGCATATCTATCCTCTGTCTGATAAAGAATTAGTCACCCTCAAGGAGTATTTGGATGAAAATCTACGCAAAGGATTTATCCGTCCGTCAACCTCTCCTGCAGCCTCTGGGATGTTCTTTGTCACAAATAAAGACAAAACCATCAGACCCATTATTGACTAAAGACAACTTAATAAAATCACTGTAAAAAATCGTTATCCTCTACCGCTTATCCCTGAACTTTTTGAACGATTACGTACCGCAACCATCTACACCAAGATTGATCTTAGAGGAGCATACAATCTTATAAGGATAAAGAAAGATCACGAATGGAAAACTGCTTTTCGCACCCGATACGGGTTATTTGAATATTTAGTTATGCCATTCGGATTGTGCAACGCCCCTGCTACATTCCAGCACTTCATAAATGACATATTCCGGGATCTTCTAGATGTGTGTGTCATTATATACCTTGACGACATTTTAATCTATTCAGACAATCTAGAAGAACATCGGAAACATGTACGATGGGTGTTGTCAAGGTTATGGACTCATAGTTTGTACGCCAAACCAGAAAAATGTATTTTCGAAGGTGACAAAAATCTCATTCCTCGGATACGTCATTACCCCCCAACAAGTACATATGGACGATTCCAAGATTCAATGTATACTCAATTGGCCCATACCTTCAAATGTGAAAGAAGTTCAAAGTTTTCTTGGATTTGCCAATTTTTATAGAAAGTTTATTAAAAAAATGTCTTCTATAGTCCAACCTCTTACTCTGCTCACCAAGGAAAACACTTCTTTCGTCTGGAACCCCCAAGCTCAAGAGGCTTTTGAAGTTTTAAAAACAAAGTTCACTTCCTCTCCCATCCCATGCCCAATCCTTCTTTGCCCTACGTTCTCGAAGTTGATGCCTCTGATTTCACTCTTGGTGCTGTTCTATCTCAACAGAACACTCCCCAATCAGTCCTTCATCCTGTCGCCTTTTTCTCCCGTACATTGACCTCTGCGGAAGTCAACTATCCTATAGGGGAAAAAGAGTAACTCGCTATAAAGTCAGCTTTTGAAAATTGGAGGCATTTATTAGAAGGAACAGAGGTACCTATCGTTGTCTACACTGATCATAGAAATCTCGAATTCCTTCACAAGAGCAGAACACTCACCCCCAGACAGGTTCGTTAGAGTCATTTCTTCGATAGGTTCCATTTCCAGATTGTATATCGACCTGGATCTCGTAATAAAAAGGCTGATTCCTTATCCCGAATCCCAGGAGTCAAACCAGAAAATCTTACCTCTTCAGACATTCTACCACCCTCACGATTTATTGGTGTCATTTCTTCCACCTTCATCAATCAACTCAAAACCTTCACAAAAAATGAAGCAACCAAGGATGACCTATCTGATTTACAACAGGAAGAAGGACTTTATTTCAAAGATACCAAACTTTATATACCTCCTTCTTTACAAGTAGACATTCTCCATATGTTCCATGATTCTCCTACAGCAGGACATCCTGGAGTAAAGAAAACAAATGAGTTATTAAAAAGACAATTTTGGTGGCCTAAACAAGGAAAAACCATCAAGGATTATGTATCTTCCTGTCCGACATGCCAAAAGAATAAACCAAGTCATCAACAACCCTTTGGGTTATTAATGAATCTACCTACACCCAATACTCCATGGAGTTCCATATCCATGGACTTCATAGTCGAGCTACCTCCTTCCGATAAATTTACCACTATCCTGGTTGTTGTAGATAGATTTACAAAAATGGCTCATTTCATTCCGACAAATAAACTACCCTCTTCCAAAGAATTATCCTCACTATTTATTAATAACATCTTCAAATTACACGGATTACCTACCGAAATTATCTCTGACAGAGGAACTCAATTTACTTCTCATTTTTGGAGAGAACTCTGCTCAACTCTTCAGATATCACCCAAATTCTCCTCAGCATATCACCCTCAGTCAAATGGACAAACTGAGCGTGTCAATCAATGTTTAGAACAGTTCCTACGGTGCTACTGTTCTCATCTTCAGGATGAGTGGTCTTCCTTCCTGGCACTTGCTGAATTTTCGTATAATAATACTCTACATTCCAGCACAAAGATGACCCCCTTCTACTCCAATTACGGGTTCCATCCTTCCTCCTTCCCATCCATTCCGTCACTACAAAGAAACCCCACCGTTACTCACCAAATTTCAGAAATGGAAAAGTTATTCGAACAACTGAAAACTAACCTCAACAATTCTCTCCAAAGCCATAAAAAATTTTATGATCTTAGAAGACGACCAAGTCCTTCATATCAGATTGGTGATGCTGTACTTCTCTCTACTAAGAATATTCATACTTCTCGACCTTCCAAGAAATTGGACCAATTATACATGGGACCTTTCCTAATCGAGAAAATCATTAACGAAAATGCAGTCAAACTCACCTTACCCTCTTCACTTCGTCTTCATCCCGTTTTTCATACCTCCCTCCTAAAACCACACGTTCCCGATCCTTTCTCCAGGAAAGTATATGTAAACCCTGATCCTGTGAGTGTCGAAGGACAACCTGAATACGAAATTGACAAATTACTAGATTCCAGAGTGTTCAGACGAAAACTTCAATACTTAATTCGATGGAAGGGTTATTCACCTGAGGAGGACACGTGGGAAGATGCAACCGAGGTACATGCTCCTAATCTCGTGGCCTCATTCCATAAACGATTTCCTGAGAAGCCTCGGCCTTAAGCACCCTGTGGTTGCTCCTTTTGGCGGGGATCCTGTCAGGCTTTCATTTTTACTTTTGTTTATTTTTACTCGCGATCGCGTCATTAGGCCACGCCCCTACAATGACGCGATCTTCCTGGGACTATAAATAACAGTCTGCAACAGACACAAATCGCTAAGTATTGTCTTTAGCAGCTGTTGTTCACGACTCCTTAGCTCCAAGCTACCTTAGAGTATCTTGCTACTTTCATTTTTGATTACCTGTTGCTGACCCGTATATCCTCGACCATTAAGATTTCTCCAATCCTGACCTTTGGCTTCCTGGATCAAATTGTGTACTTCTCCAATCCTCTGAATACGGACCGTCCCTGTTATCCTGCATTTTTCTCTATCACCTAATCGCAAGTACCTTCCATATCTTCAGTCAAGTGTTCCATCATATTTTTTACTTTATACTTTAATCAAGTTACATATATTTTTCCATATTACTTCAAACCATTTATTTTTTCTCTGCAATCAATATCAGTCAGTTTTTCTTCTTTTTGCTGCTAAACTTTAATACAAGAATTGCTTAAACGATATACCTTGTGTGGATTGTCATTTATTTCTGCAGTTGAGTTTCCAAATATTCTTAAAGTCACAGTTACCCTGACACCGTAAGATTTAAATCTGTGCGAGTAGTGGGTGTATTCCTTATCGGGTGGTCTTATAGTTCTCCAAACATCATAGAGTTTGTATTTCCCCAATGTTTCAGTAAAGGCTCTACCTAGCCCAGTAAGTGCAGGGTTCGTTTTTTCCCCCCTTAGGGTGGATTTATCTAGCTGTATATCAGCAATACAATTAAAGAATCCCAATAATAAGAAGGATCCCTGAATCCTATCTGCAAATTTGCCTAAAAGGCCATTGATGTAATGTACCTGTTTTTTATTTGGGACATATACATTTAGAACCGTAAATATTTTATCATTAAGTCTACAAACCAAAAACACATACCTTCCTCTATTGTCAGATTCTTTATATATTAATTCATATTTAAACTCCTGTGAGATGATGATTGCTACCCCCCCTTTTTTCTTCTGTAAGGAGGAATATTATATATTAAGGATATCTCTTACTAGTTATTCTAAGAACATCTATTCCCTTAGCATGTGTCTCTTGTATACAGCATACATCGACCTTTTCTTTATTTAACATATTTGACAGAGTTATTCTCTTTTGGGGAAAATTTAGACCCTTTATATTAAGGGTCATGATTTTAAGTGGACTCATAACTTCTTTTCATACATTTTTTATTCAATTGCTTTGTTTACAAAACAGAAAATAAACATACAACACAAAAATTTAGTGAAAATTCTCACCGTACAAAAAAACATTAACCCCCAAAACCCAATATGTGAGATAGGAACCCTCATTTCCTCTAAAAGGAATAGCACTACTTGGAAGGTTTAGCGGTAACCTGTTAACATACATTTATTTCAGCAAAATACTAATAGCAAAGGGGGAAAAGAGAGGTGAGCAAGGGAAGAAAAGGGAGAGGGGAAAAGGAAGGGAGAGAGAGGAGGAGGAAAGGAAAAAAAACACACAACTACTTTTAATATGTTATCCCATTGTGAAAATCTAGGTGAAAATCTAGGTGCCTTCACTGTACTACCAATAGTGCATTGTACTTAGGGCATTGTGTGGAAGCTTGTATATGCTCCTTCACCCTCACAAAACCTCCACCCCCCCTTCCACCTCCCCCACCCCACATAACAAACCTCATATTCATAATATTAATTTGTGAGTGACAACCATCAATACTACACGATTTAGTCCCTTTCTTCCCTTAATATCAAAAATTAAATATTTATTCTACACTTATAATATCTTTCTTTAGAATCATGTGGAAGCATATGCCTCCCTAACGAAAGCGACCTACAGAATTCCCTGTCCCCACATAAATCCAAAATTATCTCCCTCACAAGTGGAGCAGGTTGCGGGAGAGAAGAGAGAGAGAAAATAAAAAAATTGTAAAAAAAGACACCATTAATTTGTTATTCCAATTATGCATATCAATCAAACTTCAGTGTTCTACGAATAGTGCAATGTGCTAGTGCTTTATAGGCAACCCCCGTCCAATAGACTTCCAAACTTTTTATATCAGCCTTCCACCTTTCCACTTACACCCCCCCCACCCCCTGTATCAAACCCCATCATCAAATAGACCTATTCATAGTGTTGATCTGTGGCAGTTAAAATATGACATAAAATCTTAAATACATTCAGTGATATTCTATTTAGTCCTTTCCCTCTTTTCATATTGTGTGAAAGCAAGGCATGATATGTACAGCTTTGGTATCAGGTATAGCGCCCTAACACCCCATAATTTCTCCCCTTCTTTAGTGAAGCATATAGAAAGAATAAAGGGGAGGAGTGCACCCCTGTTCAGTTGCATCCCCTGAGATCAAAAATCTACAGCCCCTGTGTAATTCATCATATCTATACCTATTGATCAAATGGCTATATCTTTATACATCTTACTGTGATTCTATGTTTTAATCCATATCACCTCTCTCCACCCCCCCCCCCACCAACCCCCCAAACCACAAACCCCTGTCTCCCAGGTTTCTCCCTCCTTCCATTAAATTATCTCATTTTGTATAATTTCTCAACCCTTGCCAGCCATTCCTTGGCATCTTTTATAGTGCTGATGCCTAGTGCGTTCTCTTCATAAGTAAAAAATAACCTGACTGGGAATCCACATGCATACTTTATATTAGCACCCCTTAAGAAGTCAGTTAGAAATGTATATTCTCTTCTTCACTGCAATGTCTTAACCGATAAGTCTTGAAAAAAGGAAATATCTCTTAGCTCTTTCTCTTTAATCTGTGGGTTTCTTGCTGCTTGTAACACTTTTTGACGATATTGGTAGATCATAAACCTCACCAATACATCTCTAAGAGATGTATAAGTGTCCCTTTTAGATTTGTAAGTTCTATGCACTTTTTCAGTGGGTCCCCACGCTGAAATTTCTTCAATTCCCATTATTTTGAACAAATTGATAAAGTAGTCTTCAAGATTATGTTGGTCGATATGCTCGTGAATCACCCTAATTTATACATTTTTCCTCCTTGCCCTTCATTATCCATTATCTTTATGTCTAATTCCTCAATCTTATCGTCCAGGGACTTAATCCTATCTGCAGTCTTTTTAGAGTCGAACACCAGAGATTCCATCCTTTGTTCGTTCTGTAATTGATTCTCTAATATCCCTTAATTCCTCCTTAAAGTTAAAACAAGCTATTAATTCAGCTTTAATCTGTACGAGTTGTGTGTCCAGGCAATGTTGCAATTTTTCCTGTGTAACATAGTGAGCCTCTCTGGGAGGTGAGCTATCCTATCCTTTTGAGCTGTTATCATTTCAGAATCTGACTCCTGTGAAACAAATGAATCAAAGACGTATGAAGAGTCCATTTATTTCAGAATTTGAAGTGAAAATAAAGTTTTCCCCTCTTGTCCATCTTCTCCTTTTCTGGGTCTGTCTTGTTTCTCCTTATTTTTTATTAGCCATTATATATAGGTCGATAGTATCTTTAGGGAGTCTACAGGCAATTCACCTATTCGCCAAACGTCTGGCCCTCACGCAGCCTCTCAAAGAGATAGCACAGATGCCCCCCCCCTAAAAAATGAATAGAATTTTGTCAATTATAGCTGTTAAAGGGCTCCGAGTCAGTAACTGACACGTGTTGCGGCTTTATGAATAAGGGTATACAGGTATTTTCTCTTTTTTTTTTTTTGGTCTCAGACAGTCTCAATGGGGCTCAAAGAATATATCCAGGATATAAAAAAAAAAAACAAGTATCATGAGCGAGAATACCATGCTCTCTTATGCATCAGAAATAAGTGAAGTCGTTTTACCTGACCTGTCTGATTTCCCTGATCACCTTCAGTATCGCAGATACAGGTTATACTACTTGTTATCTGCTTTAGGCTTGTCCCACAGAAGCTTCTCCATTTAGGTTAGGATTCTTTGTATAATTGGCAGGCATTAGGGGCTCAGAACAGTATATACATCTCCCATTTTCAGAGCATAAGAGCAAGCTGCTCTGGGTCGATCTGCCAGTTTACAGAGCGCCTCTGCGCTGAGAAGGACTTTCTGCTCAATCCAGGAACTTGGATCATGCTACGGGTACCTCGCTCTGATATCCTTTGGACGCCAGTCAGCCTCGCTCTAGGGAACCCGCTCCTCCTTCTCAGCGTCCTCCTACTCCATCATCCTTCCGCACAGACACTCTATCCATTTCTATTCTTACTAATTAGAAGAAACTTTAGACTTAAAGTCTATTTCAAATTGGGCACACTCACTGGCACAACATATTTAATGAGGCATGTAAACTTTAAAAAGACACAGACACAACAGTCATAGATATCCACAATGATTGGGGGGGGGGGGGGGGGGGGAGAAACATAACTTTAAAATACCACCCTCTAGATGGTTTATTGGAATAAAATATAGACTAACGTTTGACTCTGGATACTAAACATTTCATAATCTTTTGGACTATGTGTATGTGATTAAGTGGGAATGTTGGGATCACGATTATGGAATGTTTGTTTATTTAAAATAGGATCCAGCCACCAAATCGTCTATTTAGTTTATTGGAGGAAGTTTATACTAACAACGGTTTATTTGATATAGGAAAAAATAATTTGGTTTGCTCATTTCGCATCAAATTAGTCAGTCTATAACAAGTTGGAATATGTGTAAATGATGAAATGGTACTAAGACTGTGGAAACAGTGGGGTCCAGAATTCTGAAGCAAGATGAGTACAGAAAGTAGAGTTATACACCATATAAGCTGAAGGTTGTAAATAATCTTGAACAAAGAGGGTAATAATAAAAGGGGAAAAGGAAAGGGAGGGGAAAAAGAGAGAGAAGGGAAAGAGAAAAAAAAAAAAAGGAAAAATATATATAAAGAAGGTGAAGGGAAAAGAAAAAAAAAACGAATACAACAAATAAGCATAAAGAAACATGATAACATCCTGACCTGTAAAAATAAAGATTATGGATAAAAATTGAGACTCTCTGGGACACCCCAAAAAAAGTTTGAGGAAACTACTTCAAATTGATATTAATGTTATGTGTATGAATACATGTATTTTAATAGTTAATGTTTGTATGTCTAGTAAATGTGCGCTTCTGTTATTGGTGGCCTCAGCTAGGCTAGGGGGAGGACACAGAGGGAGGGAAGATGGGACAACCTGGATAAAACATGAACACAAAACTTAAACTGCTCTCCTTAAATGCCCAGGGTCTCAACTCCCCTTAAAAGCTGAGTCATCTATACCATCTTCTCACTAAGAGTAATCCTGATATAGCTTTCATTCAGGAGACTGACTGGTCCACTCTAGCAAATACAGTATGGAGATATGCTAGATTCCAAAATATTTTCCAGGCCAACTTCCAAGGGAGAGGAAAGAAACAAGGTGTAGCTATAATTATCTCAGATAGAATAAAATGTAAAAATATATTTGAAGAGATAGACATAAATGGCAGGTACGTAATTTTGATTTGTAAATTAGACATAAGCTTTACCCTGTTGAATATCTACTCTCCTAACCAATCCTCTATACGTTTTTTAAGAGACTCTTAAACAGAGTAGAACAAATCTCAAAGGGCACTCTTATATTTGTCAGTGATTGTAAATTGAATTGGAGATAAAAATGTTCCCAAAGGCTCAAAGATTGATCCAACGATTAAATATATAGCTAAGACTTTTCAAACCTTCCTCAGTGGTAACAATCTCTTTAACATATGGAGAACACAACATCCCACAGAGAGGGATTACACTAATTTCTGCAAGGTACATCGCTCATACTCACGGATAGACAAGGTCCTGACCAGGGGATCGGACCTAGGACATTTCTTATCATCTATTATAGGACCGATCTCCTGGTCCGACCATGCTCCTGGATTTTTTATCTTAAAGAACAATCCTGAGTACGGCCAGAGAACAAGATGGAGACTAAACAAATTACTCCTCTCAAGAGACTCAGACACTTGATATAGAAAACAAATAGAATGCTACAAATTCTAAAACATAAATATTATTATAGTAACAACAAAATAGACAAACTTCTTTCCAATAAACTTAAAAACAAAAAGACCAGAAATCATTAAAAAAAATTATAAGCCCACAAACCATACTATCTCGTAAACATGATACAATCTTCAGGGTAAAAATAGATCCTCATTAGATATAAAAACCTTTTTGCAAAAATTAAATCTCCCTAAAATTAGAAAAGAAAAACTAGTATTTTGAACCAGCCAATTGCCCTAGAGGAGATAGCACAGACAATTAAAAACTTGAAGAAGGATAAAGCCCCTTGGCCGAATGGCTTCTCCTCTGTGTTCTATCAAACATTCTCGGGGATTGTCTCTCCTTTCCTTGTCAGGTCCTTCACAGGAATTGCTGAAGGGAACAGATTTCCAATAGAGGTGGTACAGGCATATATATCCCCCATTCTAAAATCTCAAACTACAGGCCAATATCCCTAATCAATCAGGATATTCAAATATTCTCAAAAATTATATCAGAACGATTGAAATTTATAATCTCAGATATTATACATCTAGACCAAACTGGATTCATTCCAGGCAGAGTGGCAGCCAACAACCTTTCGAAAAATCCTCAATTTTTTTTACAAAATTAAAACAAAAACTAATCCATCAATTATAATAGCGCTTGACGAAGAAAAAGCTTTTGACAGGGGGAGTTGGTCCTTCCTGGATAAGATTGTGGAGGAATTTGCGATAATAGGCTCTTTCAAAATAAATACAATGGCTTTATATACTTCACCACAGCTAAAATTGTAGGAGCAGGTTTGGACTCTGCCTAGTTCGATGTTCGGAATGTTACTAGGCAGGGGTGCCCATTGGCCCCACCGCTGCACCTTCTGTCTATCAAACCATTGGCCGCAGCAATCCGACAAGCTGCAGAGGTCCACGGGATTGAGTTGACATACCAAAATATGACAGTTGCATTATTTGCATACAATATTTTACTCACATTTACAGACCCTGTAGCATCGGTGTCATAAGTATTGGATATTATTAAAGAATATGGAGAGATGTCAAACTACAAACTTAATCTGGGTAAAACCCAGACCCTAACAGCCAATCTTAACTATAAGACTAAGAATAAACTGCGGTATCTCTTGGGTGGAGCCTGGGGAGGGGAGGCGATGGAATACCTGGAAATCAAGTTACGAATGGATCTGGAATCTTTGTTACAAGTTAACTTTCAGGCCATGATTAGCTATTTTAGAGAGGAACTACAGAAGTGGGGGAACATGGAGATCTCGTGGTTGGGCAGGCTGTATTCGGTCAATGCCTACTTACTTTCTAAATTACTTTATTTATTTAGATCACTACCTTTAACTATCGACTGGTCTCAAATAAATAATTTAAATATATATATGGTAAGGAAAGAGACCTAGAATATTGAGGTTTATCAAGGCCGGATGTTGAGGCCCTTCATGAGATCTCCATGTTTACACATTACCTCAAATGGAAGAGAGAGCTCGCCACACATGCTAGTTGGTATAAGAAGGAAAGGAATGATTGCCAGAATGTGGATCCACAGCACCTCTTTTGGATTGAGATAAACATTCTCAATCCAATCATCCAAAATAATATACTAAGTATAAAAAAATATAAAAAAAAACAAAAATACCGAAAGGAATATTAAAATCTACACCTTTGAAAATATTATCATACTGTACAAAAGATCTCAGTATTAGAAATAGATTATGTAGGGGAATAACAAATGCAACACAAATACTTACCCAGAATACCAAGAGAATACCAGTGTTCGCAGAGAGGTAGAGGTGCAGCTATTTACCTTTTCAGCAGTGTTCGTTACTAAACCAAGGATATCTCTGCTTTGGAACGAAGACCTCCTACTTCCTCTCAAAGACCTGGTGACCAGTTGTACAAGAAGATTTCAAGAGCATTATTCAGGCCTTGCATCGTGGATCCTAAACTTTGATCGCTACACCATTACAACACCAAAGTTGATGCTCCGATGTCGGCTTAATAATATAGCTGTTTATATGTAGATCCTTGAAAAATGAAGGTCGAGCAACGTTGCGCATCTCCTAATGCAGGTAGAAAAGTGACGTAGGCAGGATTCACTGGTAAATGTCTATGCTTGATCATGTATTGCTTCCTTTTTTTTGGAAATGAAACTCAAAGATTTTACCAGTGAATCCTGCCTTCATCGCTTTTCTACCGGCATTGGGAGAGGTGCACCGTTGCTCAACCTTCATTTTTCAAGTATTTCTATTACGGCAAGGAACACCATTCATTTGTCGCACTCACCTGTGCTGGGATAGCGGTTATACATCTGTGGAGTTTTTGGCAGCCTGCTCCAGTGACTTTATACTTTTATATGTAGATCCTTATTGTGCAGTGATGCCTTAAATATGGCTTTTATCCTATGGCTACACCTGCAATACAATTAGACACTTAGGGCTCTAACTGATGGCATTATCCGGACTAGAGATAAAGGACCCTCTCACACCCCTCCCCAAAACATCCTATCACTGGGCCGAAAATGGGCTGGCCCTCCTCCCTGTGGCGACTCCCAACTGACGTTGACCCACCCATTGGCCAGTGAATTCGACCACTGAAATGCGGGCCCAGAATTTGTCCATAATGGCTGAATTTGAAGCCAATTCAGGGTCATTTTGGTGATCCCTGAATTGCATGATTTAAGGGCCTGTTTGGATAACCCTAATTAGTGCAAAATTCAAAGGTCTGAATTTCACAATTAAATTTGGAGCTACCTGAATAAAGCCTGAAATGTTTAAGGAGACATTTTTGTAAGCCCCAATACACTACATGCAGACAATCCAGCATCCTTACAAATGGTGTTATGACTATGATTCTTGAACTTTAGCTAATATATGTTCTTACTCTGTACACTCAATTTAATATCACTTTTACCAAATACATAATGCTGAAATTCTTTTCTAGACTCTTTCTGACTTCACGTGGTAGCTCAAAAGGGAATTCAATGAGTATAAGTATTGTGCTACACGCCATCCTGACCTGTATCCTATCAGGTTTTAACTCACTGTGGTGCACTATTTTCAAATTAATTTTAAATGAATACTTGCCCAGAATGACTTTGACTTAGACAAAGTTGCAACGTTTACTATAATTTCCTGTGGGTTTTTCCCTACTCCAAAAAACTTTTATTTCATTTAGATCAGCTGGCACTACTGATGGCACTTAAAACTCTGCTCTGATGTAACCATTCACCCATGTGCAGACTCATCCAGGCTGTATCCAGTCATTTCAGTATCCTTTTTGCTTTGTTCCCCCTTTTTTTTTTACTTATACTCATTCCTGTCTGCTTGTTTTCCATCCCTGTCTAGTATTCCTGCCCTGTTCTTTGTATCCTTGTCTGGCCACAGAGTGGCACCCTTTCCTTTTTAGGCCTTAGAGCGGGAATTGCCCAGAGCGTCACCTGCCCAGTTAGCCCTAATATGACACCTGTCCAGTTGGCCCCAGAATGGCACATGCCCAGTTGGCCCCAGAGCAGTACCTGGTGAGAATGGCACGTGCCCAGTTGGCCCCAGAGTGGCACCTGCCTAATCCGGCTTCAGACCGGTTCCAGCCCTGTAATAATACCCTAGATGACCTGTCTTAGAACTCTGTAATAGGCTATGCCCTGTCTTGTATTCCAGTCCTATCTTGTATTCTAGCCCTGTCTTTGAATCCTGTTGTGTTTCCTTTTTACTTATTTCTGTTCCTTTGTAGTTCTGTTATTGTCCAGTTCTGTTTTCTTGCTGTTTGTTCATTGTTCTGTTCCATTCCAAATTTTCATTGTTTCTCTTTGCCTAGTTTCTCCTTGTTTGTGTATCTGTGCAATGTAAATCTATTATTTCTTAGCATTAGGGAATTGCCTAATTTTGGGGGTACCTTGACGTGGTTGGCAAGCTTAGTCTTATGGCCATAAGTAACCAAACTCCTACCATTTAACATCTCTAGTGTTAGGCTACTTTCTGTATTTATGTTTGTTCCTTTAAATGTTCTCTTGTTTTCCTTAGCCCGTTTCTCCGTAAATAGTCTTAGTTATACCTGTGCCTGTCCCCTTAAGTCCTGTATCAATGCCCTTTGTCTGTGCACTATATATGCTATTTTCTGTATCTTTGTGCCTTGTATTGTCTATCCTTAGTTTGGTTTCTCCTCTGTCCTGCTCTTGTCAGTACATAGCCCTTCACACTGTTTACAGGTCTGTTCTGCTATTTTGTCCTAGCCTGCAACATCCTGCTTTCCTGTTGAGTTATTATCTATGCCTGCTCCAGGATGTTTGCAGGGTTTCTCAGTCCTAGCCATGATATACTAGACACGGAAGCTGCCTCCTCTATGTGGCAAAAACCTGGAGCCTCAAGCTACCGGGGAAGTGCGGCTACCCAGCACAAGACCCTGTCTCCACCCCTGCAGCCTAGCTCCTCAACTCGGGTGCTCAGGGTCCCATGCCACTCGGGGCCTTGTGCATTACACTGATCTTCTATACAAAAAATCCCCAGACACGCACTTCGCAAGCACTTCACAACCCTTTGTTTAGTCAATATTTATAAATCCAGTGCATGGAACTGCATCACATCCTTAACAAATAGTAAAAATCTTCTCTAAAAAGTCCATCTTTAGTATTCATTATGGTAATGCTCATATAGAAAGTAGTTCAATCACTATGGTTGATGCAGATATAGGCTAAAAATACAAGCACAATAAATGTGTAGTATTTACTGCACAATTAAATCTCCTGCACTGTGAGTGCTGGGTGCAGACAAAATTACCCTGCATGGCAGGAAAACACAAGTTAGTAGTTCACTGAAAGTGCTAAAATCCATTAAAAAAAAATATTATTATTATCCTTGGAAAGAGAAGATACATAGTTTAAATTACAGATTCATATAGAGTGTTCACAAATTACACATATAATAAATGAATAAGAAAATGTGTCCCACAATAAATATCCAATACTCTAATGGCCACTTAGTTTCCTAAATCTTAGTTTCCGGAAACACCTGCATTGCCTTAATTTTTTAAATACAGTGTGCCAGAAACAGCACTGTATATAGCTTCCCTAAGCTATGTAAGAGACATACATAAGGTTCCACATAGCTTCCCTAGCATACAGTGTGCCATAGACCTTTTATAAAGGTAAAACATTAACAGGAGAGGACTAAAGCATTAACAGGAGACGACTGAAGCCATTAGCAGGAGAAGACGAAAGCCATTAGCAGGACACTAGTGAAGCCATCAACAGGAGAAGATTAAAGACTTCAAAAAGTGGAAACACATTCTATGAATGTTGTAGATTTTCAATAGGTAGCTGGATGATTTGTGTACACAACATGGTTATATGGGTTTATCTACTTACAATGAGGTGCATGACTATCAGACTGATTGTCATCCACATCTTGTTGTTATCGACATCAAGAAACATAAATATCTATTTCTTGTTAATCCACAGGTGATGCTCAGTAATTGTGTATAACAGTAACTATTGTTATATATACATCTTTCTACATGGATAATCCTTCTCTTTCATTGGTGTTAATATTTGGCGTATGTGATCCATGTGTTTAGCTGCATGGACAACTATTCTAACCATGGATATTTGTATCAAATATGATAGTAAGGCATGCATAAAAAGCAATTTCCATATGAAAAAAAAACGTTATAATTGTACTATTTTTTTAGGTCGTTAAACGTTCACTTCTCCAGATTAAAACTGGAGAATTGATGTAGCCGAATTTTGGAAATATTGCCCAATTTCAGTGCTTGGTTGGATGTAATCTGCGTTTTTTGAGGAAGTGTTATTGTATGCTTTTCATGCAGTTTCCCTGATTGAATCCGATGTGTTGGGCCAAGAATGGCTAAAAGAGACGATCTGGGCTCAAAATCTGCCATATTGAGTAGCCAAAAGAGAGGCTTTTCCAAATTTCAGGCCAACCATTTTTGCCAACCTGGTTCCATTTAGGACCAGATCTCGCTACATTGAGTGGACCATACTGGATGTCTGTGGCACAGTTAAAGTAGGACAATCGCTGGCCTATATTTTGGGTTTTGGGCTTTTTTTGCACACCACTTATGTTGTACAATCACTTACTTTGTAAGTGTCTCTTCATTACCATTTTATGCATACATATGGATGACCATTTGGATATGTTATATTTTTTTCTCTCCACATTTTTATGGTACCATTCTGAGAAGCACTTTACAGGATACTGCAATACACTATGAGAGTATTATTACATTTGTATGTGTTGTAATGTATGTACACTTTTAACACTTTCACCAACGGTTTTGACATACTAAGATTTTCCATTAAGTATCCATAGTTATTTGGTTGCATAAATGATCAGATTCCCGATATTTTATTCCGTCTCACTGTGAAAGTTAAAAAAAGCTTAAGACAATCTGGAGTTAACTACTTTGTAACTAAGCAACAACCATACTTAATATCTGCAAATAAGGAAAGGTACTATTTTATGCTGTTCTTTTAATTAGAAGCAGATGGCAGTTCTTATGAAATGTGATATAAAAATCTGCCGTTCAACACTTTAATGTTCCAATCTATTTTAGAATCTGTAGAACCATATTTGTACAAAAACAGACATATAGAATTGATAAAATTGCCTGCAGAGTGCATTCCTTGTAAGAAACTTTTGACAATAGCATATTTATTCCATTCAATGAATATCTAGCTAAAATATTGTTATGCTAATAACATGTTACTGAACAGTATATGAAGTGACAATATATTTTGAGATTTGTCACTAAGGTATAAAAAACCTGAGGTATCATAACTTGACTATAGTGTTCAACTCAGTCCCTGTTGAAGTCAATTGTATACATTTGAGGGTGCTAAGGGATCATTTTTAGGAGAAAAATTGTATTTACTATGGTTTTGTCACCAATTCTCACATAGCACAGGGCTTGTGATTATACACCTTACAACTTAATAGAAAAAAAAAAGAGAGAAGGACATCCAATTTATCCATTAAAGGGACACTAATACTTACATAAGATGTACCCAGATTACCAGTGCATTTAAAACAAACATATATATATATAAGACATGTGCCACTGTTTTTTTTATCTCTATGTTTGCATCAGTTGCATATAAAGGTAAACATAGAATTAGGTGTCTGTCTCCAGCATCCATTTTGAGAATTTTACCCATGGTGCAACATTCTCCAAATCTTTCAGCTAGTCTCACTTTACAACTGTGGCCAGAGCCTGCATGATCGTGTCATAAGATACACCCCTACTCTTTAAAAAAAAAATGTGTATCTTTAATATAAGAAAAAAGGAAACAAAAGTTCAAATATCAGCAGGTAGTGTACTTTTAACAGTGAGCAGGAAAAATAATGTTTCCCAAAATGTTCAGCCTTAAATATATTCTAGTGATATCTCTGTTTGCATTTAAATCTAAACATTTAATTACTGTAATTTAAAAGTGTATTTTCGTGTGAGAGAAAAAGAATATAATTTAGATTTCAGTTTTATTTTTATTATTTTTTTAAATTTGTTTTATATATTATTTAATACAATCTGTGTATATCAAGAGGCGGAACCAGCCTTTGATGTTATTCCAGCCATTTGTTCCATCCTGATGTACTTTCATGTTGTGATCTCTACTTGATTTACACTTACCACCAGTTTGTGAGTTCTCCTTGTATTAGGGGCCAATATATTTTTCTATATACCTGGTCATACACATGTTTGTGTTTTTGTTGTGTGTTTTTTTACAGAAATCAGATTAAAATTTTGGAAGAATATTACTCTTCATTGCAAAATATATTTCTATTCACGTATCCACTATTATTGCGCCATTCTGCGTTCGTTTTTTGTATATCAAGAAATTACACAAAATATCATGACATGTCGATCTTTGGCAACAATCATAGCCCTGGATAACATTCCGAAACTGACATATCACCTTACATTTCCATATACAATGAAGAAAGTCTGCTGCTGCCTGGTTGCATTTACAACAGGAATTATTTTGTACTATATTTTTTATACGTACTGGGGACATATAGGCTCTATGGAGTATTTTTAAAAACATATCTCTATACATGGTCGATTTAATCATGAGGCAGAGTGTTTCGTTTGCTTTTAAAATAGTGTCAATTGATAAATGCTGAAGATGTATAGACCACTTGAGTTTTCTAAAATCTCAAAGGAACTAAAAACATGGAAACATTTATTATTGTCATATATTTGTTGAATAGCACTAATTAAGATGGTAACCTTTCCAAGATTACTATATCCTTTACAACATCTACACTTGATCTTTAGATCCAAATACGTCAAACATATAAACTCCACGCTCAGTAATTTCGGATGGACAGATAAACATCCCAAAATTAGCTGGCTAAAACTACAGCAACCATGGAATAGAGGTGGCCTTAAGGCACCTAACCTTAAAGAGTATAATTGGGCTGCCCTCCTGTGCTTTACAATGGACTGGATCTTAGAAATGAAAGATTTACTGACCGATTTCTAGATCAAAACACCTACCCATCCATAAATCTCAAAGCCCTCTTACATACTCCAGTAGGACACCTGCCAAATTAGGTCAAAAACAGCATAGTATTATTTGGTCCAATCCGAGTTTGGATCTTAATACATCTTTATACCTTCCATTCCTTAAAAACCCACATTTTTTGAATGGAAAGGCAGAATACCCCTACACGCAGTAGGTAAAAAGGAATTACCTCCAAATGACCATTTGTAAATGTTTGCTGGTACCACTATTTTTTGAAGGTACATTGCCCCCCTGCTCTCTTATTGGCTCCTGTGTATCATAATGGGCAGGACTAGGTGACTGTGTACACCTTTTATAACCTGCCTTCCGAAAACAAAGAGAGGAGATTTACCTGATCAAACAGGATCATAACTCCGCCCCCTGGTAACATTACCCTCCCATTCAATGCAAGCCTATGATCAGAATTTTGCATTCTGAGCCCCTAGCCCCAAAGTGAGATACTAGTGTTGTAAAGTCACTGGGGGGTGGCACACTAAAACACTATATTTCACGAAATGGCAGTGTCCAGACACACTTGTGAAATAAGCAGTGATCACCATTACTAGGTGCATATTATTGTCATATTCCTTCAGAATCAACATGGTGGATATATGTCATCATAGCTATAAAACCTTCAAAACCTTATGCAAAAAAATAAAAATAAAGGACCGTAAGCAAATGAGCATGTATAGAAAATGGGAAATAGTAATATATATGTTACACACAAAAAATAGTTGTTACTTATGTTACATGTATATGAATATACGTATCACAATCACCCAACAAATGGTGCCACCAATTGGGACACAGAAGTACACAAATGGGTACTTTTGTGTCCATTCTTATGATACAACACCAGGATTTGCAGATGTTTTTTCCCAGAAATCTCCAATGACATTCAAAAGAGCTGAGCACGCCATTGTATTTACAAGTGCAAGTTTCTGAAAGATTTTAGTGTTCTAGACACTTTTCTGAAGCTCACTAACAGCATACAACAGCCCACAGGTAGTGTACTTTATCCCATAAATTCCTGCAAATGGTTTGGGAGAAGTGGTGTAATGCACTCCAGGGGCGTCCCGAGGGGGGTGCGGACTGCACCGGGTGACACTGCCAGCGGGGGTGACACCCGTGCTGTCGGCATCCCCCCACAGCGCATCATGCTGCTGTACTTTTATTTTTTTTTCTCTGGCAGCCACATCTGCTGGATTCTGCCACCTTAAAAAAAAAAGTAAAAAAAAAAAATCCCTGTGATTTCCCTGTCTGTGTTTCCCTCCTCCATGCAGGAGGGAAGACTGCACGGAGGAGGCGTCCGGAGACACGGGCGGGAAGTACTGGGGAAGGGGGAAGGAGGGAGGAATAAAACAACAGAATGACATAATATTAGTGGCATCAGAATGGCTCAATATTACTGGTATCTGAATGTCACAATAATACAGGCATTTGAATGGCACAATAATACAGGCATCTGACTGGCACAATATTACAGGCATTTGAATGGCACAATATTACTGGTATCTGAATGGCACAATAATACAGGCATCTGAATGGCACAATATTACTGGCATCTGAATGGCACAACAATACAGGCATCTGAATGGCACACTATTACTGGCATATTAGGCAAATTGTCTGGCTTATTAACAGCAAAATAATACTGGCATATTATTATTGCATGTGACATAATTTGTGGGGTTCCTGTATGTGGCATATTTAATAGGCCATCTGACTGGCATTACTAAGGAATCTATTTGGCATGGTATTGGAGGAAATCCGGGGGGTGACACCTGTCACGATCTGGTACGAGGCTTTGCAGAGTAGGTATAGGTTTTGGCAATGGACCCCGGCAATAGAACATAATTATTCTGCCTGAAGTCCCCCCAGGACTTTTGCACTCTGAACTATCACCAGAATACCAAAGCTAAACCTAATAGGACGGCAGCTGGATACAGAGTAGGACCGAGGCGAAGGTATCAAGGGTGCAGGCGGAAGAATAGTCAGACAACCTTAAAAATCTGGACAGTCGGCAAACAAATGAAGTCAATTCAGGCAAACAGGTCGGGACAGGCGGCAAAACAGGCAAGTTCGGGCAAGCAGGAGTCCGCAACAGGAATCAGCAAATCACAATATAACACAAATGCTAGTAAAGGCACCAGGCACTATTACAGGCAAGGACTAGTTCACAAATGAGGGTTTAAATAGTGTAGGAGAGATTGGCTGGCCAATGGAGTCTTTGGGGAGGAGAAACAGAGGTTTTATTACTGTCCCTTTAAGGGGCAGGAAGCCAAATGTAGAACTGCACATGTGCAGAACAGTAACCTAGGGATAGTCATGAGAGGCCTGCTAATGGAGCTTGTGTGTCTGGCTGGGAATCCCTGCAGAAGACCCAGAGGGCAGTGAGACAGAGCTCTGGGGAATTCTGAGCAGGTAAGGAGGGAGTGATTGGCAGTGTGACGGTGCCGTCGGGTCATTACCCCCCACTGGACGGGTGCTGTACGAGCGCCCAGGCCCAGGCTTGGCAGGAAAACGAAGGTGGAAAGAGCGTACCCTGGCAGGGGCATGAACATCAGAGGAATCGAACCAGGACCGTTCTTCAGGACCGTATCCCTGCCAGTGAATGAAATGCTGTAGATGGCCACGAAAGATTCTGGAGTCAAGGATGGATTGTACCAAATATTCCTCTTGGTCCTGAATCAGAACAGGGTCAGGAGGACGAAGAGGAGAGGACACTATGGGTTTAAGCAAGGATACATGGAATGTGCCTTGGATGCGCATGGAGGGAGGTAATTCAAGAGAATACGAAACATTGTTGACACGAGAGCGAACTTTAAAAGGCCCAATGTATTTAGGACCGAGTGTATGTGAGGGTTGTTTCAGATGGAGATTCTTAGTGGACAACCAAACCAAATCACCAGGGTTGAAGGGAGGAATATGAGATCTCTTCCTATTTGCAAAGGATTTCTGCATCTGCTTCACAGCAAGCAATTGTCTGGATAGAGTTGACCAATGTGACGTTAGCTCTGAGATTTTTTCGGTCAGCGGCAGGAATATCGGATGGACAAGGTACCATAGGCCAAAGGGAAGGTTCAAACCCATACATAGCACAGAAGGGTTCCGCTAGGTACAACAAATTAGAGAAGTCGGAATGGTCGTTGCTTATGTAAGATCTGAGATATTGCTTCAATACTTGGTTTGTTCTCTCGGTTTGTCCATTGGTTTGGGGGTGGTATGCCGAAGAGAACCTAAGAGAAATATCGAGTTGACGACAAAGTGTTCTCCAGAATCTGGAAATGAATTGAGGACCACGATCTGAGACAATGGATTGAGGAATCCCGTGGATCCGAACGATCTCTTTTAAAAAGACTTGAGCAAGGGTTGCTGCTGAAGTCAATTTCTTTAAGGCAACGAAGTGGGACAGTTTGGAAAAAAGGTCAACAACAACAAGGATGGTAGTATTACCCTGAGACTGCGGAAGGTCAGTGACAAAATCCATGGCTATGTGAGACCATGGTCTTTTGGGGACAGGTAATGGACATAGGAGACCTTATGGCTTGGTTCTCAGTGTTTTAGATTGAGCACACTTAGTACAGGCTGAGACATATTCATAGGTATCACGGGAAAGGGTAGGCCACCAAAAATATCCGAGGAGAAGGAACTTGGTATTAGTGATTCCCCAGTGTCCCGCGATGGGAGAATCACGAGCCCAAGATAGTACAGCTTTTCTGAATTTAGGTTGAACAAAATATCAGCCAGAAGGAAGTCTTAGATCCTTGGGTCTAGGGTACTGAGTTCTGGAAATGTGTTGTAACAGAACCGGAGAAACTACAGCCATGATCTGAGTGGAGGGAAGAAAAGTATCCTCTTTAGGATGAAAATTAGCATGTTCATACAATCTCGACAAGGCGTAAGCTTTTTTATTTTTGGATCCGGGGCGGTAAGTTAGCAGGAAATTGAATCGAGTGAAGAATAACGCCCATCGGGCCTGTCTGGGATTAAGTCTCTTGGCCTTTTCTATGTAGAGGAGATTCTTGTGATCAGTCAAAATTGTAACAGGAATGATCGTACCCTCCAATAAATGTCTCCATTCTTCTAGAGCCATTTTTATGGCTAGTAACTCTCTGTTTCCAACGTCATAATTACATTCAGCGGATGAGAACATTTTAGAAAAATATGAGCAAGGATGAATACGATTGGTCTCTTGATCCTTCTGTGATAGAATTTCTCCTGCTCCGGATTCAGATGCATCTACCTCTAAAATAAAAGGTAAAGTGGGATCAGGACGATGAAGTATAGGTGCGGTGATGAAGGCTTCTTTGATTTTTTTGAACGCTTTGACAGCTAAGGGAGGCCAGCTTTTAGGATTTGCGCCTTTTTTGGTGAGTGCTGTTATGGGTGATACCGTCTTAGAAAAATTTCTAATGAATCTTCTGTAATAGTTGGCGAACCCTAAGAAGCGTTGAATACCCTTTAAAATCAGTGTGAATTTTCCATTCTCTGATGGCCAGGACTTTCTCTGGATCCATCTCAAGACCATGATCAGTGATGATGTAGCCCAGAAATTTGATTTTATTTTTTTCGAACTCGCATTTCTCGGCCTTGGCAAATAATTTGTGACACCTCAGACGTTGGAGTACTTGTTTCACAAGGATTCTGTGGTCTTGGATATTTCTGGAGTAGATCAGGATATCATCCAGGTATATCATGACATGGGAAAGTAACATATCACGGAAGGTATCATTTACAACATTTTGAAACACTGCTGGGGCATTACATAGACCGAATGGCATTACCAAGTATTCGTAGTGGCCATATCTGGTGTTAAATGCTGTTTTCCACTCATCGTTCTCATGGATACGAATGAGATTGTATGCCCCACGCAAGTCTAGTTTGGAAAAAACGGTAGCCTCTTTTAGTTGATCGTATAATTCAGATATTAATGGTAGAGGATATTTATTTTTTACAGTGATTTTATTCAATCCTCTATAATCGATGCATGATCTGAGTGAACCCTCCTTTTTAGCAACAAAAAAGAAACCGGCACCCGCAGGAGAAGAGGATGGTCTTATGAATCCCTTTTTGTGACTTTCTTCGATGTATTGTGCTAAGGCTCGATTTTCATAATCCTATGAGGAGGGAGTGTTTCAGCACGTTCTTTGGAAAAAACATCCAGGAATTCCCAATACTGAGCAGGGACTATAGATCAAGGGTTTTCAGAGGTAAGTTTGAGGACAGAATGGACTTTGGTAGGTTGGGAACAACACCTCGTCTTGCAATGATCACTCCAGGATGCGATCTCACCTTGTCTCCAATCTATGATTGGGTTATGTTTCTGTAGCCATGGCATACCCACTATGACTGGAAGAAGAGGACTGCATAGAGCATCGAAAATAATTTCTTCAGAATGAAAAACCCCAATCTTTGCTCCTAATAATATAGTTTCTTCTGAAATTAATCCAGTACCAAGCGGTGAACCATCCAAGGAAGCAATGGAACTGATTTGCGGTTTGTGTGTGAAAAGGATACCTTGTTGCATAGCCCAATTTTTATCAATGAAATTTCCAGCGGCCCCAGAATCAATGAAGGCTTGTGTGGTCACTAGGTGACCTGTCCACTGGAGCGTGATTGGTATTAACATTGGAGGGTGAGAAGGAGGCATAAGGACAGAAATGCTCAGTGCATTGCCCCCTTTTTCCACTAAGCATGGAAGTCCCTGCTTCTGGGTACAGAACCGGGCCATATGCCCTTTTTGGCCACAGTATAAACAAAGGCCCAATGATCTCCTTCTTTGTTTCTCCTCCTCAGATAAACGTAACACAGGTCCTATTTCCATAGGTTCAGCTGGAGGGGCAGAGTTTTCAAGACTGGAACTCTGAGGAAGGAAGGTTGTTTGGGGTTTGTGAAACCTTGGTCTCCTATCCCGTTCTCCATCTCTCTCATTGCGTCTTTCTTAATTGCGGGCATCAAGCCTTAAACATAATGCTATAAAACTTTCTAGGTCGTCAGGTAGATCTCAGTAAATTAGACCGTCTTTAAGAGATTCATTAAGGCCTCTCCTGAATGCAGCTCTGAGTGCGCTTGCGTTCCAGTCTGTCTCATATGCAAGCTCTCTCGAGCAATGGAGACGCCCAGGCCAATGCTTCACCTCTGAGTAGATTAATAATGAAAGCAACACAAGATGAGTTTGAAGCAAAAGCCTGTAGTTGTGAACTGTCACGATCTGGTACGAGGCTGGAACTGCTTTGCAGAGTAGGTATAGGTTTTGGCAATGGACCCTGGCAATAGAACAGAATTATTCTGCCTGAAGGAATTCCACCCTATGGTTGAGCCGCAGGTTTTGTTCCCCCAGGACTTTTATACTCTGAACTATCACCAGAATACCAAAGCTAAACCTAATAGGACGGCAGCTGGATACAGAGTAGGACCGAGGCGAAGGTATCAAGGGTGCAGGTGGAAGAATAGTAAGACAAGCGTAAAAATCAGGACAGGCGGCAAACAAACAAAGTCAATTCAGGCAAACAGGTCGGGACAGGCGGCAAAACAGGCAAGGTTGGGCAAGCAGGAGTCGGCAACAGGAATCAGCAAATCACGATATAACACAAACGCTAGTAAAGGCACCAGGCACTATTAAAGGCAAGGACTAGTTCACAAATGAGGGTTTAAATAGTGTAGGAGAGATTGGCTGGCCAATGGAGTCTTTGGGGAGGAGAAACAGAGGTTTTATTACTGTCCCTTTAAGGGGCAGGAAGCCAAATGTAGAACTGCACATGTGCAGAACAGTAACCTAGGGATAGTTATGAGAGGCCTGCTAATGGAGCTTGTGTGTCTGGCTGGGCATCCCTGCAGAAGACCCAGAGGGCAGTGAGACAGAGCTCCGGGGAGTTCTGAGCAGGTTCTGACAATGTCGTGTCAACACCATGAGTTACTGCACCGGGTGACACCAACCCTAGTGACGCCTCTGATGCACTCCCTCCAAGCCCAGTGGCGTCCCGAGGGGGGGGGGGGGGGCGGACCTCACTGGGTGACACCTCCAGCGGGCTCTGACTGGCACAATATTACTGGGCTCTGACTGGCACAATATTCCTGGGCTCTGACTGGCACAATATTACTGGGCTCTGACTGGCACAATATTCCTGAGCTCTGACTGGCACAATATTACTGGACTCTGACTGGCACAATATTCCTGGGCTCTGACAGGCACTATATTACTGGGCTCTGACTGGCCCAATATTACTGGGCTCTGACTGGCACAATATTCCTGAGCTCTGACTGGCACAATATTCCTGGTATCTGACTGGCACAATATTACTGGGCTCTGACTGGCACAATATTACTGGGCTCTGAGTGGGACAATACTACTGGTATCTGAATGGCACAATATTACTGGTATCTGACTGGCACAATATTACTGGTATCTATAATTGTACAATTGTCACCTCGTGGGGCTCCTGTGTGTTGCATAATTAATGGCGGTCCCATATGTGCATAATTATGGGGCGCTTGTGTGTGGCATATTTATTGGGCCCCATGTGTGGCATAATTAAGGGACTCTTTTGTGTGGCATAATTATGGGGCACCTGTGTGTGTGTGGCATAATTATGGGGCACCTGTGTGTGTGGCATAATTAATTGGGCAGAGGTAAGGCATAAATAGTGGGGCTCTGGTGTGGCATAATTTATGGGGCTCTGGTGTTGCATAATTTATGGGGCTCCTGTGTGTGGCATAGTTAATAGGCCATCTAACTGTCATTACTAAGGAATCTGTTTGGCATTGTATTGGAGGAAATCCAGGGGGGTGACAGCAACCCTAGTGACGCCCCTGTCCAAGCCATTACATTTACTTTATGGTGGAGGCTTTGGTCCATGGGTATGGACATTTTAGAATGCGTAATAAAATGCACATAGAATGCAGAAACACTGATTATGAAACTTGTCTTTTTTAAAATAATAATAAAAAAATATAATTTTAATGATTTGATATTAAACTAAAAATGGCATATATTAAAAATATATGGGATATATGTATATATATATATATATATATATATATATATATATATATAATATACATTTGCCTTTTTATGTCTATCTGTTTACACACACACACACACACACACACCCACATATATATATAGACACACACAAACACACATATATATATATATATATAGTGTGTGTGTAAACAGATATACATAAACGGGCAAATGTATATTTTGGCAAGCAGCTTATTTAACAAAATGTAATAGAATATAAGCATATGGGGTATATTTTGTGGTTTACAATATGTAGATCTAATCCACACAAGTAGCAAAGTATACCCACAATGCAACACATTAACCTTTTTCTTCTCTGAGCTACATTCTGGTTATTAGAATGGATGATAGCTCCCTTAGGTTTTACAATATCTTTATGACTACATCCCTTGTGGCAAGTACCGTATGCTTACCATAGCTACAGGCAAAGATTGCCACAGCTGTATAAGTCTTTTAGTCCACAAATCAATGTTCTTCACATTTACAAAGTTTGTCTCCATTTCTAGTGAACATTTACAAATAATTCCACATTAGGAAGCAACTAAAAAGTCAAGGAAATACTCAAGATGGGGAAAAATCTATAATATATAACCCAGTACACAGAAAGTTATACAAAATAAAAAAAAACAGCAACCCTACAATACTCAGACAGACCATGAATGCAAAATCATCTAAAACACATTAGTTTATTATTTCTTGTCTAGATTCATGCAGTCAATGTGGCATGCATAAGGATTAAACAGTCCTTTTATTCACAGTAAGATAGAATAGTTGGTAAATACCCTGACTGCAGTACCTGTCCAGACCTCAAGGTTGCAGGTTCAAATTCTGGCAGAGTCAACTCAGCCCTTCATACCTATGAGTTCTGTCAATTGTATAATAATTTCAGCTGCTGATTCAGCCAAACAATGAAATACATCAGGTATTATTTCAAATAGCAGGACCCAGTAAGATTGTTCAGAGCTTCACTTAAGAGGAGAATGGGGTCTATGCATTAAAAGGTGAGTTGAGGTGAGATGAACATTTAATCTCGGTAATTTAGCTATACATTGTACAGGGAAAACTCTGGTGAGCTTCTGTTGCAGGGGGATCTCACCATACTTGTCCGTGCACAATGTATAGATGATGTGGTAAGATTAAATCATAAATGACTTTCAAACTCAAGGTGTTTTTTGCAAGGCACACAAGATAACTTAGCACAAAATACAATGCAATTTCTTACAGAATGAAAATAAATAAATATGAAAAACATCTGATCAGGAGAAAGGCAAAGTGGACAGTGATTATATCTGATTTTTAATTTGTTTTAATTTGCACTAGGTTCCTTGAACATTAAGTTAGTTTTGAATAAATACCATCACTGGTAAAATAAAAATAAAAATTCAACATTGATGAATGTCTACCCTTGAGATGCATGTATCGTCATCCCAAGCACTGGTATGACAGGAAACTGAAATCTTTTTAATTGAAAACAGTTGGTGCCAAATCCCTTTGAAGCAAGCAAACTTTTTCTTCTTTTCATGACAACAATAATTTCCCACTGCAAGAAGTTGTCCAGTTATTAAATTCCAGTAATAAAATAACTTAATCAAACATATAATGGTATGCATCAAAACATATTCAAAAATAATAAGTTTGCTGTGTTAACGCTTCAACTATATACATAGTAAAGTCACATGTGAAAAATAACAATACTTATATCATAGATGTCTCCCAAAAAACTCATGGAAGAGAAAACAGACAAATACCATATAGTGTAGTATTTACTTTTAACAATGGAAAGAAGATGAAGAGGGAAATAAGTGAAAGTTCTCCATAGAATGCAGTCCTCAGCTTTTTTATGTAGTAAAATGCAGCTGAATGGGAGAATTGCCTTAAGTTTGAAATTCCTGTCTCAATTCCCTGCAATTCTCTCTTTATTGAGTAGAACCTTTAGTGACATTTTAAAACTTATGGTCCATACATATGCCTTGGCAGTATCCCTGGCTGAATGAAGTAATACATTCCAGAAGAAGCGAAATGACCAGACAGATGATGCAGCCAAATAAGCCAAAGTGAAAAAAAGTGTTCAACAGGCAGGTACAAAAGGAAAAAAAAAAAAAAAAAGGGGGGGGGGGGGCACAAAATTAACACCTTATGCATTTCATGCCTGAAAGCACTTAATCATAGGCCTCCAGAGCCAACTGATCTGCTGGACTTTAAGGAGGAGCTACTGCAGACTGAATACTTCACGGGGTTGAGAGTACACCAGACCCAGACATTTTCTGTATGTGATTTCATAGGTGTTAAACTGTTCTCTCGCTGTACTCCTAGCTTTTTCAGTTGACAGGGCCCCATGGCCTGTAGCCAAGTGACATCTGGCAGCTCTTCCTTGGAATACACCAGGTCAGGAGGCTCTGGCCACTTCCGCATCACCTGCCTCCAGTAAGTCCAACATACATCATATACCAACAGAATAGAAACATTTATAACAGACAGGGCTTCATTCGTGAAAGAGGGTATTGCATGGACTATCCATGTCTCATGTAATTCCCTCTTTCATGAATGAATCCCAATGCAAAAGGGAGCTATTGTCATGTCCCCATATACTCACCTGAGTCCCCACAGCCTGAACGCTGCTCCCAACGAATCCAAGATGGCAGGCGCGAGGTAGATCAGTGTCCATATCCCAAACACTCACCAGCCAGGGAAAATCTCATCTCTTCTTCCTCATTCATGTGGTGGTGTCAGGGGGCGTGACCTCCACCAAAGTAAACAGAAAGTGTGTACACACTGCTATCAAGTCACCATAGCAACACAGCAACAGTGGAAACCAAAGTATCCTCCTTCCAATTAAGGATTCCTCATCTGCACACTATTTAAGCCCACACCCTCTACAGCTCAGCTTCCTGAATTTTAAGCTGTTTTGATATGTTCAAATATAGCCCACTTCCACTTCTGGAGCTCCCACTTTGGCTCCTGCTTGTTCTCACATAGGTTGCCACCTTTTCTTCATAAATAAGAAATGCCAATAATGACATGCCATTAGATTTATATTGGCCTCAAGCCATTTTTTACTGACCTGTCGGTAAAATACTTGCTGGGTGGCAACCCTCTTTCTCACTCACTGTTTTGTGACCCCTGAACTTCCTTCTGTTCTTTGGCTGCTCCCTCCCTCCTGTTTCCCTATTATCACCTGTTCACTTTCTCCTCTCCTTGCATACAGTTAACAACATGACATTTTAATGGACAGAAAATAAGTAAATGAAGCCAAAGTGCTAGCATATGTTCAACACTAAGTCTCTTAAATTTTTTTTTTATCATCCTTGGCCAAAAATTTTCTACATCAGAAAATTAGTATGCATGGCAACAGTTTTTTTTAAACCCACTGGTAGAACATTTTGTAGCTTACTCTGCTATTGCATCTGTCAAAATTGTCAAAGAATATCTAGTAAACAGAAATATGATAAAATTGGGAACTTATGTAAGGCAACAAAAGATATTTAAGTGACATGTTGTATTATTCGTTAAAATATTAAGAGGCCTGGTTAGTATGTAACTTAAAGGTGACCGTCTCATTAGTCAACAGACCATAATACAACTGTCAATGTCCATAGTATGTTTCATTCACTGTGTTGCTCTACCTTATATGTGTGAGATTGCTCAAACCAGTGCATTTTTCACATTTAAACTCTGCCATAGGTGGTCTGATGTTTTTTTAAGGGTCTATCTAGTGCTGGAAATGCACTTTAATGTACTTTCAAAGTACTTTAAAACGCATGTTTTACATTTTTAATTGCTTAAAATATAAAATTGTTAGATGAAAATATAAAATTACAGCAAGAAACCAGGACTGCCCATGCTAGCTGAATAAAAGTAATTTCCTTATTTTTTTTGGCTGCTGTTTCTAATGCGAATAATCCTATTCAAATTATGGAATTTCCTGTCTCTCTAGTGATCAACAATGTGTTGTGCTATTCAGAGATCCTACTGTGTTCAATAGCAAGGTTCACACAATTCAGTTTTAAGACTGAAATAAATGGATATGTTAATAAATAGACTAAATTGTCTATATGCATTTATATTTGAAGGTTTTTGACTTGCTGGGAGTTTTATTTTTACAGTAATTACATATATTTGATTTTTGTTTTGTGTATTCACAGCTTTAATAAAAATACATGTTCCAAATTGTTTATGGGTCTATACACCATCCACTGTACTTGCAGCATGCTCACACTTATTTAGAAGGAATCATATGTATATCACTTGAGCCTGTGACAAACTTGGTACACCAACATTTATATTTCTCCCTCTTGCACATTGTTGAGGTTAGTTTGGTTCACCTTGCTCTCCAGGGGTTAAAAGGGGGAAGCATTTTAATTGGATTTACTCCAATACATTAAAATGGTTTTGGTAGCAGTATAGACTGCTTTTGTGTGCCTACTAAATAGTACGTGAGGTTAGTTATTAATAGTGTGCCTTGACAAGGAAGGTGAACCTTATTATGCTATGGCCAATTCATATAACGAAAAATCCTTCATTTATATTATTATGTAAGAATATTAGGAATACTGATAATAGTGCATAATCACAGTCAGAGCATAAATCAGGACTAAGGAGTCAAGAGCACTTAGAGAGTGCTGGGAAATCAGTCATATAACATTTTAATCAATGTGATAATTCATGGAAACTAAGCATTGATTGAAGCCATGAATGTCAAATGGCTGAAAACAGGGACTACGCTACGTGGGACATGGATAATTGTGGCACATAGTGGGAGGAGAAAGAATCCCAGATCTCGTCATCCCGATGTCATAAAAACACTTGAAATGCTAGGTGCAGGAGATCAGCCAAGCAAGGGAGCACGGGGACTGTATGGCGTGACTGTTACACCAATGGCCATAAGAGACACAGTCAAGGAAGTGTTCGCAGCTGCAGAACGTGTCTGACTTTTAAGAAATACAGGAAGTGTAATAAAAAAGCAAGGGTAGAAAATAAGTAGATCTGAATATAATCATTATGCTAGTGGTACTTTAACGCAAAGGATATATGAGATTCTTATATTAGCATAGTGATTTTGGTTGATAAAAGACCATCAAGCGCAACCCTTTACCTATTCTTTTTTCTTGCTGTTGATCCAAAACAAGGTAAAATATCCTAATTGATCCACAATTTTGCCACATTTTGTCATATTCCTTCCTGAGTCCAAAATACAGCATTTTATTGCATCAACAAGCTGTAAATTCTTAATGTTGATAACTCTCTATGTTCTGTTTCTCTCTAAAAAAAAAAAAAATAGCTTCAACCCCTTTTTGAAGACATCTATAGTATTCCACACCTTTATTGTCCTTATGTAACAACCAGAATCCTACAAATGACTTGTTTTCTTTGTTCCTTTTATTTAATGGACACTAATAGAGAAAGGCAAATATTTTCCTTGAAATAAACAAAGTCCTCATAATATAAAGAATTCAAGGAATAGAAGCTTGCAAAGTTCCTATATACATGGTATAGAGGATTAAGACTAAGTACTAATGCATATTCCAGGTAAATGAAGAGAAGCAGGGAAAGTACTTTGCAGGCAATAAGCAATGTTGTGTCTTTCTGTAGGCCAACAAGGCCTAGGCCAGCACTTTATAGTGGACAGCATTTGTATCCCTGTCGATCTAAAGTTAAAATTTTTTACTAGGAAATATGAATGCACATGTAATCTGTTTGTTCAAATGTAACAAAAATATAAATGATAAAGTACATTTCTTGGTTTAATTTCCTTTTATTTACCTCCAGACATGTCAATTCACCTCCCAGGACTGCCAATGCACCCCCAGACTTACCTGGTAACTAGTGAGGGAAGCCTGTGATGGAATGCTGGGAGGTCACATGACCAGTAATAAACAAATTAAAAAGAAGAGGACCCATGAAATAACCCTGAGGTATTCCACTTTCATCCAGTTTGAGATTTGTCCATTTAATTGTCCATTCAATTTTTTAGACAATTTCTAATGCTAATGCAGCTAAAACCCGTTCCACTATAATGTAATTCTGCTTATAAATTGGTGCTTCTCCCAGTGGTGTATCTTGGTTTTGTGCTGCCCCAGGAAGACAAAATCCAGGCACCCCCTACCCACGCTTGACATGCCCCATAACCCACATCACCCCATTACATGGCCCCATCACATGCCTCCATCACCCCCATTACACACCTCCATCACCCCCATTACATGCCCCATCACCTACATGTCCAATCACCCCCATTGCATGCCCCCATCAGCCCCATTTTATGCCTCCATCACCCTCATTGCATGCCTCCATCACCACCATCACATGCCCCATCACCCCATCACATGCCCTATCACCCCCATTACATTCCCCATCATCTCCATTACATGCCTCCTTCACCCCATTACATGCCCCATCACCCCCATTATATGCCTCCTTCACCCCATTACATGCCTCCATCACCCCCACGACATGCCCCCATTACCCCAATTACATGCCCCCTCACCCCAGGACTTACCCTGATCCCTGTGCTCGTCTGACGTCACAGCGCCGGATCACATGACCTGTCTCATCACTCACGTCCCCTAAGAAAAAAACGCACGGGCAGCCCGATCGTCGTGATCAGACTGCCTGTGCTTTTTTATCTTGTTTTTTTTTTTTCACTGTTGGGGGCCCCTGAAATGTGCTGCCCTAGGCATCCGCCTAGGATGCCTTGCGGTAAATAGCACCATGTGGTCACTATTTCCCAAGTGTTCCCTTACTTTCATGTTTAAGATATGCTCCTCATTGTTATTTATTACCAAATCCAGACAGGCATCCATTCTAGTTATAAGAGTCTACACAAAAAGCATTGATCGTTTTCCAAATACAATTCGGATTTGAGGATGATTGCTGCATTACTGACATTTCAATTCAACTTCTTTGAGAAGGCAAATTGAAAGTAAAGTTGAATAAAAATAATTTAATAAAATCAATCCTTAAATAAAAAAAAAACACCTGCCTTTCAAAACCTAATATAAACGAGCTCCCAGCCCCCTAAAAACACATTGGGGGCCAGGGCTAATAGCTTAGCTCCCCCTACCAGTACTTGGGCTATGAGCTGCCCAAATGGCACCCAGCCCCCTTAATATTGGCCGGGGGCCAGACACTGGCACAGACTCTACAAATACCAACTCAACCTAAGTATCCTTCTATGTCGGTGCAACTGGTCAATGGGAGTCCTATTCTCTTTAGACCTGTTATGAAAGAGACCATACGTCTCTGTCTTACAATTGAACCTCGACATCAAGAACACATTCATTTTATGAATGTGTGAAATCATTTGGTGAAATCATTCTGCTTTCCTCTTATTCTGGGATCACCTTGGCTAAGATCCCATGACCCCGTTATCAAATGAAGAACCAGAGAAGTAACCTTTTCTTCTTTTTGCCAAAGAAGATGCCTCTCTTCCACCTATGTTTCCCTTATACAAGAGATCTAATCTGAAACTTCTAAAGTTCCGGAACTACCGGCACTGTAATAATACTGATGTTAGCAGGTTTTGGAGTCCAGCATCTAGATCAGCAAAGTCTTCTGCCAGAAGCAGCCACTCGTTACCCAGGTGATTGAGCCCCTGAGCTTTGAGTGACAATCTGGTCTTTAGCAGAGCTGAGAGGCTGGAACAAAGATTAGAAGTGTAGTCAAGCAAGCCAAGGTCATTAGGTAGGAGAAATCAGAGTAGTCAGATGGTCCAAATCGATAACCGGTAACAGGTAAATAGAGATCAGTAGACAGCTTGATTATGATGCAGGCAGGAACCACAATAATCTGGCAAAGGTACAGTCACAGGAAATGGCTTTTATAGGCAGAGAGTGAACACATGACCAGACACAGCTGTGGAGAGTTGATAATTATAACAAGGCTTTATATATTCATTGTTACTAGAACAGAGGGTAAAATGTAAAAGACAGGCTGATGAACCGGTAAAGAAGAGGGCTAGGAACATGGAAGTTCAAGTCCAGGTACAGTCAGTTCCTGACAGGCACATTATAAAATCTACAAACAAGTATTCGGCAAAAAGGAGGCAGAAAAACTTCCCCCACATCAGTCCTACGACTGCCCAACTGATTTATGGCCAGGAGCTGCTATCCCATTTGAAACAATATTTCCTCTCTCTGAAACCAGAACTGTCTGTGCTTAGAGAATATCTGGAAGAAATCCTGTGCAAATGGTTCATTAGACCTTTGACATCCCCTGAGGGAGCAGTGATTTTCTTTATTGGCAAAAAAGATGGGCAATTAAGACCCTGCATGGATTACAGGGAACTTAATAACATTACTGTCAAAAACAAATATCCCTTACCATGTACAGAGAACAATCAGTATGTCTCCCCTTAAAGCAAACTATGGCTATAACCCTACCTTTTTTCCCCGATGTGCCTAAAACCCAAGATGTTCCTTCTGTCACAGACTGTCTTTGTCTTCTCTAAGAAAACATCTCTATCATTAAAAACTCACTCACCATGGCGCAAAGAGACCACCAGAAATATTCTTATAAACATCGTCAATCTTCACCCATGTTCCACATAGGTGACAATGTGTGGCTCTCTTTAGCTCACATGAAGACAATGAGTACGTCAAAGAAACTTAGTCCAAAATACCACCTTCCCCATGATTTCCTTTGTTGGATCCAGAGCAGTTAAATTGAAGTTACCGGACAAGTGGCACGTACATCCTACTTTCCATGTGTCTTTGGTCAAAAAATGGGTACCTGACCCAGATCCTAGGAGACAACAGCCTCCTCATCCTCCAATCATTATAGATGGCTCAGAAGAATACAAAGTGGAAGAGATTATGGACTCTTGCATCCAATATGGAAGTTTGACTATTTACTTCCTTGGAAGGGCTATGGCCCAGACGAATATATATGGAAACCTGTTACTAATATCCATGGTCACACCAAAACTTTTTCACAGGGACCCTCTCCTACCTTGCCAGGGAGTCCCTGCTTTAGGAATTTACTAATTTTGGGCAAATGCAGATTTTATTAAGAAATTAAAATGAACTAATCCTATAAGTCCTGTTGCGAGGACTTTTTGCTAAAGAAATGCTTTGAGGTTGTGGATAAACTTTTGGTAACTACCCCTATTACAGTAATACAAAAATGTATTGGTAATATACATCTGAAAGCATGGGGGATTAATAAGATTAAACCTTTTATAAAATTACAGATAGATCATGGATTCCTCAGAGGAACGTATTCACGTACTTGTAAAAGATTTTTTGTTGAAGCCTGAAATCTCTGAATCTGTACCTCTAGAAAATGTAATATGTAGTCATTTTAAAAAGAAGGTTGTCTCTAGAATTTCCTGAGTCTGTATCCTTAGAAATTAAAGAACCCCCAATTCTAAAATGGGAGGCTGTAATTAATCATTCTCACCCACAGTCTGATTGGTTACAGGGAATCCTTCCTGTGACAAGCACATTATATAAACTTGACAGAGTTGCACTTCAAAATGATATATAGGTCATACATGGTCTCCTTGAGACTTCACGAACTGCAGAATTCAAATTCTAACATATAACATAATTATAACAATATCTGTAGGAGATACAAAAGCAAAGTCATGTCCATGTACCACATATGGCTGGAATGCAATCTTCTGGATTCACTTAACAGGATTCTCCCATTAAAAAATGTAAAGGTTTTTTTTTGTAATGTTTATTTCCGATATGTCTTGTTTTTGTTATGTGACTGTATTTAATAAAATATGTTACTAAACAAGTGTGACATGGCCCCGCCATTTTGTGAAATATAGTGTTTTTGGGTGTTACCCCCTAGTGACTTTATAGCACACATTTCTCACTTTGTGGCTGGGGACACATCCTGCCCACTATGATACACAGGAGCCAGTAAGAGAGCAGGGGGAGTATTTTATGACATCATCATGCAGGCTGTGACCACAGTTGTAAAGTGAGACTGCCTGGAAGATTTTGGCCAATGTTGCATCATGGGCAATATTCTCAAAATGGAGCCAGGAGATAAACACTTAATTTGATTTTTCCCTTTTTATGCAATTAATTCAATCATTAAGAATACTGATAACTTTAGATCTGAATTCATCACCTCCAATATTACTTTTTTATCTGAAAAGCAAATGAGGCAAATATACATTTTTTTAATGCTAGCTGCGAAATTATGTACAGCAAGGAATCAAAGAAACCAGGTCTGATAAATTGTCAGGAAGTACTAAACTGTATTGAATACCTGTGTAATATGGAAAAGGGGTTCTATGCAGCAAAAGGGCAACTTGATGAGTATTGGGAGATATGGTAACCATGGATTTTGTTATATCAAAATAGTGTTGTATAATTACAAAACTCCAATGGGATCACTTCTTCCTTCGGCTACCCCTTTTTCTTGAGTCTGTTGAGAGCACATGAGAATCTATGATAATGTAGTGTGAAAGTTGTTTGATCTATAAAAAGCTTTAATGGTTTTGATATTGTGGGAGTGCATATATGTATATGATATTATTTATTCTCACATGTTATGTTGTTAAGGATTGTATGTATTTTATATGTTTTTGAAATAAGAAAGTTAATAAAAAAGAACATAAAAAAAAAATCCCACCTCCTCCGCAAAAAATAAAAATGTGAGCACCTACTCTAAAATATCTGTACCCAGCATGGAAGGGATGCATAATGAAATCCCTGCATTGAAAGTCGGATTTCATTTAAAAAAAAAAAAAAAAACTGGCCAAAACCCAGCTAATACAGTAGCTTGGATTGATGGCATCATATAGTGATATACAATGTTCATCTCAACTCACCTCATCTCATCTACTGATTCCTCAGGTATAGAACCAGAAGCTACAAATTTGGACTTAATGTTATTGTATCTTTGACTCAAATATCATGCATCCAGTATCACATTCAAAGTTCTTAGATTTTAAATGTTCCTTTCTTAACTAATTACTTTTTATTTATCTTTGTTTCCAAACTCGTTTTCACATTCTTTCATGATTTGAATTGCCTCAAACTGTCATATGGAGATTTGGCGCAGCATGCTCGGGGAGGGAATTTTGTGCCCCTCCCCCATCTGCACCCCTGGAAGACCTGCCCGGCTCCTCCTCCTCTCTTGGGGAGAATGACAAGTCTGGGAATGCATTGCAAGTCTAGAGGGCAGGATTGTCAAGTCTGGGGGCAAGTCTTTGATTGGCATGTCTGTGGGGGGCACAGTTGGCAAGTCTGAGAGGCAGAATTGTGGTTGCCAAATGCTCTAGGTACGCCCCTGCTCACACAAAGACACAACTTCCAATTTCATCAACCTCTTCAACTTGACTCAGACTGTTCAATGCACGCCTTCCCTACATCCCACTTACCACCAGATCTTTTAATCAATCACCTGAAATCCAGCCCTCACTATACACAATAATTTGCAGTATGTTTAGTTTGCTCACTCGCTCACTATAATTACTTTCAGGCTCCAACCACTTCAATTTCTATGTGGCCGGAGTCTGAAGGATTACAATCCACTCACTTTTTTCTCCTGCACACCTTTCCTCCTGCTTCTTCATTTGCCTTTTGTTCCCACCTGTTCCTTTCCATAAATAGATAAGTATACTGTAAGCATAAGCACATTTGTCCCTCAATATAACTGATGAAGGGTAATATTTAGCAGGTTATCACGATAGGATAGAATCACAAGTAGTAAATATATATAAGAATGCAAATAATTAGGGTCGTATACAAAATAAATAATAAATGTTAACAAATAGCACTAAGAGCTCACAGTAGGAAAGGTGACTTAATATTTAACACATTCTATTTTCACAAATAGAAAAGTATAAACGGTAAATGAGTAAATGAGCTAAGATGCACTAGAGTTTTTGAAATTTTCTAGAGATTGTAAATAGTAAGTGATCACTGATAAAAGGAATATAGAGAAAGCTTATTTCTGAATAAAGATAGAGATCATAACAAAGATATTAAAAGATGATAAGAATAGGTATCGGCAGAAGGGAATCAATAGGGAGAAGGGATAGATTCATAGAGAAATAACAATAAGGATAGGTAAAGACACTTATTGAAATCTCCCCCTACTATATAGGGAAGACACATGGTAACACACTGGAATGAAATCAAGATAGGTACGGTTATAGGGATCTAGGGAATTATATATATTGGGGGCTATATGCAATATATATATTGAAATTGGAGAGGTACGTGTGAGTTTTGTTGAAGTTGAGGCGGAGGAGGGAAGGAGTGAGCTGGGAACAAGAGGGGACTTCAGTGTTAGTGTTTCTTTTTCCCCCTCCGCGCCCAGGCACCACCATACCGCGCAGTGGGGAAACCTTTTTGTCCCTCAATATGGAGAAGTAATGAAACTATTTATGAAAAATGCCTCAGCCTAGCTGTGTATGGGAGACTCATCCAAATACACGTAAATGTTGGAATTTATTCAGTAGGCTTAGTGAATGCAGTAACTGGCGAAATGTGTGGGTTTTATCTAATGTATGTTTTTTTTTTTATATGTTATAAATGTAACGGTTATGTGCAAAGCTACCTCACAGAAAGTAAATATTATTAACGAGACATCTGTGGTGATTAATATAGCAACCAATGAAGTGAATGGTTAGATTCCTATCTCTGAATGCTCAAGGGCTGAATTCTCAACATGAGGTATATAAGCACATAAATGATGACTTTTAAATGCATGAGTCAGAAGCTCAGTGTAGAACCCTGACAGTACCTTTACATATGTGAGTGTGTTAGGCCAGGGCGTGGCTAGAAACCACAGGGACCACTGCTTGATCCTTAGGTGGCTGTTCCAGTTAAAGTGGCAACCCCTGAAACCACAGCTCCGAACCAGAACCCAGTAGGGTTTGTTAAAATAGTACTTAATAAGTACTGCAGGAATGGAGTGCCCTGTGGAGTTGATAAATATGAAGATAAGAACAAGGGAGGTAGATCCCCCGGGAGCTATTTACTGCCCATTCTCGGACAATCTGGTTAGATGTGATAGCTTAAACTGCAGATGTCTCAAATCGAACATTTTGTGTGGGAGGAGAGCACCTTAGGAGAAACACTGTGCACTTTCTACAAGACTTATACTTCAAGCACTTTATGCCGGATAATGCCTTTTTTAATGTAAGATTTTTACTACATATGTTATGCGCAATAAAAGTGTTTTTTACTTAAGGTATATCTCTTTCCCCTGTCTTTCTGGTTATACACCAGTTGATTCAAGACCCTACGAGGGGCTCCTGGATGCCTGTTAATCTGCTCAGTAATATGTGAGTGGACATATAGATATATCACTTTAAAGTCACAGTTGTTTGTAGATATACTACACTATAATATATGTATATATATATATATATATATATATATTTTTTTTTTTTTTTTTTCACCTTTGTTTAATACGGAGAGGACTGCCTCATTATAAAGGGTAATCAAAGTGTGAAGTGTTTGGGAGAAGCACACTGATTCACGTTTTTTTGTATGTTATTGTTTGTACTAGAAGTGAAACACTAGTTGATTTTGGTGCTGCCACTCTGTTTGTTAGATTTATAGTGTTAAGTTAACTTGCTATGGAGATGGGAGGGAAAACACATGTGGCAGTACCAGGTGAATATTATGGAGGAGCATTTCGAGGGAGGAGTATCTTCTTCCTCGACGGTTTGCAGCTTCAGGCTGACAGACACTGGGAGCTTCCATCTCAGCCAATCCAAGTGTCTTCAGAGTCATGGGAAATGTACTCCTAACATTATCTTTGCTTTTTTGTTCGTTAATGAAAATTGCAATGGATTTTCTTTGTCACTGAAAACAAGCAGGGGAAAAACCTATGAACCTATTTTGAAATATAGTTCATACATACATTCAGGCAAGAAATGGTCAACACAGAAAAAGTATAAGTTGGAGGTCACTGGAGATGAGAATTATTACACAAGTTAGATAGAAAATGTGGGATAGTACAAACACAAAATATCAGGGAAAGGTTCCTGATGACACATGACCCTGGACACCCCAGATATTTAGGAATTAATTCTGACAGGATTAATAGGATGCTCCAGGCTGAAGCACAAGGGAGAGCAAATAGCAAACAGGAAAAGTGCATAATACTGGAATAACATTCATAGTCCAGGACTACAGGAAAGACTAAAAAATACATGAACAGTGTAAAGCATAAGACATAACAGAACTAAAAGAGACATACAAAGGCACAGACAAAAAAACAGGACAGGGCTAAGGAGTAACGAGCATATGGGGAAACCAGAAACAGGCATACAGGGAGAGGATGGAGGAATCTTCATGTGCTTCAGGGAAAGAGAGAAAGGGAACATATAAACATATAGACATAAACAGAAGCTAGCTTAATACCCTGAGATGGCAATTGTGAGGGTTAGGTTCACTTGATGGCCATTAGATATAAGCTTACTAACCAGTGTCAAGGTACCTCACAATCAGGCAAGTCCTTAAAGGACTGATTAAATAAATGAAACTAATAACTGAATTACACAGAAACACAGACACCAACACATAGAAACATACCTATAGCAGCACTGACTGAAGTCCTGAAGGAGTAAGCAAACTGAAGTAATGGGCGGAGCACACTTATATAGGAGCAAAGTAACAAAAGTGAAACGATGAAAACACAGAATGGAACAGAACATAGCAGGCAGAAAGGAAAAATGGAAATGGGTCAGAGCAGAGAATAGGGCAACTCAATAATGGGGTTTGGAGAGGGGACACCTTAGCAGGGTTCAGAGAGGGGGGGGGCCTTAACAGGGTTCTGGAGAGGGGGATTAACTTGCAGGATTCAAGACAGGAAGACTCTCTGACAGGACTCAGGAGATGGGGAGCCTCTTACACGTTAGCCCCCTTAACCGGGCTCAGGGCAGTCTCTAACATGGCTCTGGATTCAGACCAGGACACAAGGAATCAACAGGAACATTAATGTAACATAAACTGGAAAGCAAAAACAGAAAGGGAAAATAAATAAGTGGATACATAGTGGATGACTGGACACTGGATGATGCATGCGAGATGTAGCCTGACACAAAGTTCAAAAATAGATTCACGATGAATGGGAGGGTAGCTTGCAATAGTCCCACTTGCCTTTTCTTGCTCAGTAGTAACTAATAACTTTCAGTCATTTAAAGCTAGAACATGAAATCCCCAGTTACCGTAATAAGAAATGGTATCGATAGGGAAAATTTGACATACAACAAGGTTTGTGGAGAGTGGAAGTCAGGAGGGGAGGGGAAGGCAGGGAGTGTTTGATCTAAGATGGAATAAATTACTGAAGAATTTTGTTCTTGTTAGTCAAGCTTTTTGTTCTAGGATTGGTGAACAATTGCTTGAACTATGAATAATAACTTAAATCTCTACATTTTTAACATAGGTATTTCATTTAGTAGCATCACTCAGATTTGTGAAGTACCTCCATTATTCGTACAGTAATGATACCTTGTTTGGAATGATGAACATAATTTCACTCGTTCTTTTATGCTGTGCTTTCTGAAATGTTAATGAAGCTGGTATTCTCAAAGGTCATAATTTGAATACTTCCCTTTGTCTACCACCTATTTTCTCTGCTCTTCTAAATAAGAGAAAAAAAAATTCCCCAATTAACGTAACAACCTTCTTAAGTCAAGATTCCAAAGAGAAAATAACATTACACAAGAATATGTGGTAGATTTTTGGCTAGTAACTTAAGCTCTGGTGTACGTTAATTTCTTTTTATGGTTAATGTTATATCCTCAGCATTTCTTTCTTGAGTTGTTTTGTTCTTCTTTCCTGCAACAGACAGAAAGATAACAAGTGCTTTAAACTGCAATTTATAAAGTGTAAATTTAGTCCGACCTGTCTGGCATTTTCTTGGGAGCCATTTATCTTGTAAAGCAAACAAAGTTTTGGTTCTTTTCAAATAGTGTAAAAATAGAATGCTGCTGTAATTGCTGCTTTTATATAATTGTCAAAAACATGTGATGAGGAACAATAAAGCATCTACATGTTTTTCTTGATGCCACTTGGAAGTTCTTGGAAACTTTTATCCAATAAAATCAAATCTTTATTTTCTTTGATCTTCAAATTTTGTGATTGAAAGTGAAACTTCAACAGATATCTTTTGATGTGATTATTAAATATTTCTACTGGGATTGGTTCCATACTAGATTTGAGAATTCACAGAATTGTTTTGTAGCCCCCACTAGTCTAGTATAAGAAATACTACTTTCTGTGTACAGTATTTAAAATATATATACTGTTGGAAAAAGTAATATAGCCTTTGTTCCAGGTGTTATCACAATTAGTAAGTGCTTTAAATGAATACCTATGAAAACTTCTAAGTAACAGGATGGTTTGGTTGGGGCATTACATTACAAATGATAAGCTTAGGGTCATGTCTACAAATGCTCGCAGTTTAGGGAATAAGATCCATCAACTTGTGGCAATATTGGCAACTGAGAATGTAGATTTAGTTGCTGTTACTGAGACATGGTATAATGAAAAACATGACTGGGACATATCAATACCAGGGTACTCTTTATATAGAAAAGACAGAGAAGGTAAAAAAGGGGGAGAGGTGGCCCTGTATGTGAGGGATAGCTTAAAATGTAACGTAATACAAGTTAGTGAGGCGAACATAGAGTCAGTTTGGGTTACATTAGAATTTGGTAATAATATGGTAACTAGGGTAGGTGTGATTTATAGGCCCCCTGGACAAACAGAGGAGTTAGATAATCTACTAGTTGAGGAAATAGCTAAAATGACAATGAAGGGAGAAGTGATCATCATGGGTGACTTTAATCTTCCTGATGTGAACTGGAAATACAAAATAGCTACTTGCGCCAGGAGTACGCATATCCTAAACTCCCTACTGGGATTATCTCTAAAACAAGTAGTGGAGGAGCCAACTCGAAAGCAGGCCATACTAGACTTAGTGTTCACAAATGGAGATTTGTTATCAGATATTACTGTAGGTGAAAGTTTAGGATCTAGTGATCACCAGACAGTGTGGTTTAATATAAGAACAGTGACGCAGTCACACCACACAAAAACAAAAGTTTTAGATTTCAGAAAAACAGACTTTTCTAAAATTAGATTAGGTGTAAAGGAGTCATTATCAGGCTGGAGCAATTTAAATGGAGTCCAGGAGAAATGGGATTATCTAAAAGTTGCACTACTGAAGGCAACAGAAAATTGCATAAGGCTTGTCAGTAAGAGCAAAAAATTGAAGAAACCACTGTGGTACTCTGCAGAGGTGGCTAAAATAGTAAAAAATAAAAAGCTAGCATTTAGTAATTATAAAAATACTCAGAGTGAGGAAGATAGAAAGATCTATAAGAGTAGGCAGAAAGAGGCAAAGCAAGCCATAAGAGCTTCTAAAGCACACACAGAAGAGACTATAGCCCAGTCAGTGAAAAAGGGGGATAAAACATTTTTTAGATACATAAATGAGAAAATGAAAGTAAAACAAGGATTAGTTAGATTAAAAACAAAAGAAGGATGCTATGTAGAAGAGGATAAAGGCTTAGCAGACTGCCTTAATGAATATTTTTGTTCAGTTTTTACAAATGAAAATGAGGGTAAGGGACCTCATTTAGGGAAAAAGACTAATGAGTCTTTTGATGCATGTAAGTTTAGAGAGGAAGAGGTTTTACTTCAGCTGTCTAAAGTAAAGACAAATAAGTCCATGAGACCTGATGGGATACATCCAAAGTTATTAAAAGAACTTAGTGGTGTACGAGCAAAACCGTTAACAGATTTATTTAACCAATCATTGTTAACGGGAGTAGTTCCAGAAGATTGTAAATTAGCTAATGTTGTGCCCATTCACAAGAAAGGTAGTAGGGAGGAGGCGGGCAACTATAGACCAGTAAGTCTTACTTCAGTAGTGGGGAAAATAATGGAAACCTTGTTAAAGAATAGGATTGTTGAACATCTAAAGTCGCTTGGATTTCAAGATCAGAGACAGCATGGGTTTACTTCAGGGAGATCATGCCAAACTAATCTTATTGATTTTTTTGATTGGGTGACTAAAATAATTGATCAGGGTGGTGCAGTAGACATTGCTTTCCTAGATTTCAGTAAGGCTTTTGACACTGTCGCACATAGAAGGCTTATTAATAAACTGAAATCTTTGAATTTGGATTTCAATATTGTTGAATGGATTAGACAATGGCTGAGTGACAGGCAACAGAGGGTTGTAGTCAATGGGGTATATTAGATGCAAGGTCTTGTTACTAGTGGGGAACCTCAGGGATCTGTACTTGGACCCATTCTCTTTAATATTTTTATTAGCGATATTGCAGAAGGTCTTGTTGGCAAAGTATGTCTTTTTGCAATAGAGCAGCAGGAAATGCTAGCAGAATGCTTGGTCGCATAGGGAGAGGTATTAGCAGTAGGAAGAGGGAAGTGCTCATGTCATTGTACAGAGCACTGGTGAGACCTCACTTGGAGTATTGTACGCAGTAATGGAGACCGTATCTCCAGAAGGATATTGATACTTTGGAGAAAGTTCAGAGAAGGGCTACTAAACTGGTTCATGGGTTGAAGGATAAAACTTACCAGGAAAGGTTAAAGCATCTTAACATGTATAGCTTGGAGGAAAGACGTAAAAGGTGGGATATGATAGAAACATTTAAATACATAAAGGGAATCAACACAGTAAAGGAAGAGAGTATATTTAAAAGAAGAAAAACTACCACAACTAGAGGACATAGTCTTAAATTAGAGGGGCAACGATTTAAAAGTAATATCAGGAAGTATTACTTTACTGAGAGGGTAGTGGATGTATGGAATAGCCTGCCAGCAGAAGTGGTAGAGGTAGACACAGACAAGGATTTTAAGCATGCGTGGGATAGACACAAAGCTATCCTAGCTATAAGACCGGGAACGGGGGACTAATAAAAGTACTCCAAAAAAATTGAGCAGACTAGATGGACCGAATGGTTCTTATCTGCCGACACATTCTATGTTTCTATGTTACATTACGTCTAAAATATAGGAGTAGGGTTAGGCATGAGGGATATGGGGACATTATATTATTGGATAAATGTATATGATTTAGTGGTTTAGGATTAGACTTTACTTTGGGGGGGTCAAGATATTAACACCGCCTTTAATATATATGATTTAATGTCTACTCAAAGTTTAATGTGCATCTGTTCTACAATAGATAATTAAAATTACGTGGGTGCACTCCAGAGTCCAAATTCCTTCAATAAATTGCATCTGGACTTTCTATTCCATCCTAAAATCCATTCTAAAATGCATGGACCCCATGACCTTGAGGATGGTCTGGGCCCTGCAATGTGCTGTGCTGCAGATTCCACTGCAGGGTATTACAGCGGATGCCCTCTTCCTCTCTGTCACATGACACTACTTTGAGTGTCCTCAGACAGACAGGGTAATTGTAACCAAAGTTCAAAGTGGGCACCGATTACATTTAAGTAAACTATGCTGTTCAACTTCACAGACTCCCAATGTCCCGTAAAGTCTCTGATTGGGTCTGTGTGCCGCGGTGTCCCTGGCTCACAATCACTCTGTATTTGGGGATTGAACGACAGTATACAAAGTATAGTAGTATAAAAATGAGAGCTGCTAATTATCTTTCATTTAAATTAAAAGTCACACAAATCTCCTGTAAATACAAGTGACTATATGAAAAAGTTATACATGAAAGGCATGTTTTCATAAAGAAAAATCGGGTTTTTGGTAACTCTTTCAAATAAAAAATGTATTATGTTTTGCTACTGCCAATTGAGGCCACATTTTATCTTGTGAAGCAATTGCACATGCCTTAAATGTCTTTCAGTAGATTTTCAGCAACAGATATTTGCACAACAAATCTCTATATAAATCAGCTAGTTTTAACCTGCAAACACAGCTGGGCTTTAACGATCCAGACAGTTCATCCTCTACCAGTGGTTTATAGTTAAAGGTCTAAATGCAACCATTGCAGAGCATATCTAGTTTAAAAAAACATTTTTTTTTATCACACAAAGGACATGTGTTTAGGATCCTCACTGTAATCTGTAGAATAATCTTTCATGTATGAATTCAAATAAAAGCTTGTGTTAGGCTGGTATTAGAGCTATCCATTTTTAGGGAATAATTCACTAAAATTACAGTGCTGCTGAGTTGACAACAAAGCTACAAAATAAGAAAAAAGTTGAAGAAAATGTACAACTTTAGCAATTTGGTAAAAAGTGAATGTCAAACTGGCACACTTCACTGAGTTACAAATCTCAATTAAAAATAATCACGTAGTTGGCAATTTCCACCACGTAGTTGTCTATGTTTCCAAATGCAACTTGGGCATGTTAGCCGGCAAAGTGGAACAACGCAGCAAAAACTGAGTAACGTTAGAAGAAATTGAGATACAAACAAATAAACCAAATCTTTTGTTTTCCACAAAAATAAATGCTTTTTCTAATATTTACTCCAGTTTTGTTAATAATATTTAGTATCTTTTTGTCCTGATCCCATGGATAATGGGAATCCTTAGCTAATACCTGGACTCTAGACTTTAGATTTCTTGAAACATCCTTCTCTGTTTTCATAAACACCTACCAACTTGATTAAACACACATTTCAAATACTTCCTGTGCACCAGAGGACACTCCATCTTAATCTTTGGTCACTTACATATTAAGCTTTGTAAGGAAGGCCCAGGTTTTGGGGGCATGGCACAAATACAACTGGGAAGTAAAATGATTTACAGACAATCATTTCTATACAATTCTTTAAACTCTTCCAGTTTAAATACTGTAATATAAACATAATTTATATAACAACTATCTACAAATACTATGGCCTTAATTTGCAAATTCTATTCACCATTATATGCAATTCCCTCTTTCATGAATAAGCCCTAATGCAAATGTTAATATTGAATGTTTTACACCCAACTTTATGCACTTAATATTAACAATGCATTGTTTTTCATCTTCAATAGACCTATCTTCACCACCTCCCATACCAGGTTCCTTACACCAACTGTCAGCTCTTGATGTGCAGGCTCAGGAATCTACACCTGTATACCACATCAGTCTTGTCTGATGATCATGCAAATGTAGTTGACTACTTCTGTGTAGATACTTTTGTGCATCCATGTACAGAGAAATGTGGACATTTGTACAGTTATATGACACCCATGTACTTGTGTGCTATGCAGAGGCGTCGCTAGGGGTGGGCTACTGGGGCTATAGCCCCGAGTCCCCCCTTCATAGCCCCGAATGGAGACTCTGGGGCTAAAGTATTCTTTAGCCCTGAGACTCCAGGGCTATAAATATAAAAAAAAAAAAAAAAAAATCCCCCGGTGAGCTTTCCTCCGTCTGGGACATAGTCCCAGAATCGGAGGATTAACATCACGCGGGGGTGAGGGCCAATCGGAAGGAGAGGCTGCTATAGGGAGCTCGCTCCCTAGCCTCTCCTCCTGGCCATAGAGATTACAGAGCGACGGGTGCAAGCTCCGCCCCCGTCGAGCTGTGTCAGCTGCTTGCCGGATGTCAGGTGGACGGACATCCGGCAGAAGGTCCTGGATGACGGACCAAGTGTAAGGTAAGTAAAAAAAAAAAAAGTGTGACTGTGTATGGGTGTCTAGGTGTGTGTGTGTGTATGTCAGGGTGTCTAGGTGTGTGTGGGTATTACTGGGTTCTGAGTGGCACAATATTACTGGGTTATGATTGGCACAATATTACTGGGTTCTGAGTGGCACAATATTCTTGGGCTATGATTGGCACAATATTACTGGGTTCTGAGTGGCACAATATTCTTGGGCTATGATTGGCACAATATTACTGGGTTCTGAGTGGCACAATATTCTTGGGCTATGATTGGCACAATATTACTGGGTTCTGAATGGCACAATATTACTGTGCTATGATTGGCACAATATTACTGGGTTCTGAGTGGCACAATATTACTGGGCTATGATTGGCACAATATTACTTGGTTCTGACTGGCACAATATTCTTGGGCTATGATTGGCACAATATTACTGGGCTATGATTGGCACAATATTACTGGGTTCTGAGTGGCACAATATTCTTGGGCTATGATTGGCACAATATTACTGGGTTCTGAGTGGCACAATATTCTTGGGCTATGATTGGCACAATATTACTGGGTTCTGAGTGGCACAATATTCTTGGGCTATGATTGGCCCAATATTACTGGGTTCTGAGTGGCACAATATTCTTGGGCTATGATTGGCACAATATTACTGGGTTCTGAGTGGCACAATATTCTTGGGCTATGATTGGCACAATATTACTGGGTTCTGAATGGCACAATATTACTGGGCTATGATTGGCACAATATTACTGGGTTCTGAGTGGCACAATATTCTTGGGCTATGATTGGCACAATATTACTGGGTTCTGAGTGGCACAATATTCTTGGGCTATGATTGGCACAATATTACTGGGTTCTGAGTGGCACAATATTCTTGGGCTATGTTTGGCACAATATTACTGGGTTCTGAGTGGCACAATATTCTTGGGCTATGATTGGCACAATATTACTGGGCTATGATTGCCACAATATTACTGGGTTCTGAGTGGCACAATATTACTGGGCTCTGAATGGTACAATATTCCTGGGCTCTGAGTGGCACAATATTACTGGGTTCTGAGTGGCACAATATTACTGGGCTATTATTGGCACAATATTCCTGGGCTCTGAGTGGCACAATATTCCTGGGCTCTGAGTGGCACAATATTACTGGGTTCTGAGTGGCACAATATTACTGGGCTATGATTGTCACAATATTACTGGGCATCTGATTGGCACAATATTCCTGGGCTCTGAGTGGCACAATATTCCTGGGCTCTGAGTGGCACAATAGTACTGGGTTCTGAGTGGCACAATATTACTGGGTTCTGACTGGCACACTATTACTGGGCTCTGACTGGCAAAATATTACAGGCATCTGACTGGCACACTATTACTGGGCTCTGAATGACACAATATTCCTGGTATCTGACTGGCACAATATTACTGGGCTCTGAGTGGCACAATATTACTGGTATCTTACTGGCACAATATTACTGGGCTCTGAATGGCACACTATTCCTGATATCTGACTGGCACAATATTACTGGTATCTGAAAGGCACAATATTACTGGTATCTGACTGGCACAATATTACTGGGTTCTGAGTGGCACAATATTCCTGGTATCTATAATTGTACAATTTTCAAACACTGAAAAATGTGTGGGTGTTTTCTTACATTTTTATTATGGGGGTGGGGGGTGCAACACTCAGGGTCCGCCCCGGGTGCCAAATGCTCTAGGTACGCCCCTGTGTGTGACCGAGCTCATCTGGGCTCTAGCCTCAGATCATCCGAAGACCTAGCAACGCCCCTGGTGCTATGTAAACTCTCATAGGTTCAATCAAAGGATTAGCATGCAGTCAGCATGGGCTTGTATTATGTAACTGCTTACTGATTGTGTAAATAGGTTAGATAAGTGCAGAGACAACGTTAGAAGCTGTTCATTAGTAAAAGGAATGTCAATGTACCATAGTCAAGGATTCAGATGATCAGTCATGTGAACTGTAAAAGCACGTGATGCCTACATTTTGTATTGCAATGTATTAAACATCTTTCTCTTTTCCTGTAGCTACATCTATGTTGAGAACTAAAAATGGCTCCCAGGGTGGTGGATCATAGAGCTCATGATCAGCTGAGCACATCAGGGGCCTCTCCACAATCTGATGACTCTCCTTCGATGTTGGCATTCAAAACTGCTGTCCATGGTCAAGCTGTTGGAAACCATAATGGTGAGCAACCAAGAACGGTTCCATACCTAGTTGATGGAGAAACAGCATTAGTCAGTTGGGTGAGTTTGTTGTGGAGTCAGTGGCGGATCCAGGGGGGGGGCAACGGGGCAATTTCCCCCCCCCCCGAGAAGAGGAAGAAAAAAACCAAACAACCGCTTAAAAAAAAAAAACAACGCGCTTGCAGGCAGAGACGGAGGTGAGAAGGGATCGGAAGATCCCCCTCACCTTCTCTGCCTGCCTGCCAGGCTGCACGGGGAGCCGAACAGGCAGCACAGAGAAACCTCCGTGCTGCCTGTTCGGCTCCCCGTGCAGTCTGACACGGAAGTGCCAACAGGTCACGTGACCGGCGCGCTGACGTCAGACGCGCGCCGGGTCACGTGACCTGTCGGCACAACCGCCTGGGAGCCGAACAGGCAGCATGGGGGAGACCATGCTGCCTGCCACTAGCCACCAGGCAAAGGTAAGTGCTGGGGAGATGGGGGGGGGGGGGCACATTGGCTGGGGCTTATTAAATGGCTAATAACACTGCATACTGGGCAAATTGGAAGGGGCATATAAAATGGCAACTAACAGTGGCATATTACTGGGCAAATTGGAAGGGGCTAATAAAATGGCAAATAACACTGGCATATTACTGGGCAAATTGGCAGGGGCATATAAAATGGCAACTATCACTGGCATATTATTGGGCAAATTGGAAGGGGCATATAAAATGGCAACTAACTCTGGCATATTACTGGGCAAATTGGAAGGGGCTTATAAAATGGCAACTAACACTGGCATATTACTGGGCAAATTGGAAGGGGCTTATAAAATGGCAACTAACACTGGCATATTGCTGGGCAAATTGGCTGGGGCATATAAAATGGCAACTAGCACTGGCATATTATTGGGCAAATTGGAAGGGGCATATTAAATGGCAAATAACACTGGCATATTACGGGGCAAATTGAAAGGGGCATATTAAATGGCAAATAACACTTGCATATTACTGGGCAAATTAGCTGGGGCATATTAAATGGCAAATAACACTGGCATATTATTGGGAAAATTGGCTGGGGCATATTAAATGGCAACTAACACTGGCATATTATTGGACAAATTGGCTGGGGCATATTAAATGGCAAATAATACTGGCATATTATTGGACAAATTGGCTGAGAGAGCCATAAATGGGATGGTAGAGGAGAGACGGACAGACATGGGTTGGCAGAGGAGAGATCGACAGATATGGGGAGAGGAGACAGACAGACATGGGAAGGGAGAGGAAAGAGACATAAATGGGAAGGGAGAAGAGAGAGACATAAATGGGATAGTAGAGGAGAGACAGACAGACATGGGATGGGAGAGGAGAGGCAGAGAGATGGGAAATGAGAGGAGAGACAGACGGACATGGGAAAGAAGAGGATACATAGACGGACATGGAAGGGAAGAGGAGAGAAACGGATATGGAAGGAAGAGAGACAGAGGGACACGGGGAGTGAGAGGAGTGTGACAGACATGGGAGAGAGGAAAAGACAGACGGACATGGGAGAGAGGAAAAGACAGACGGACATGGGAGAGAGAAAAAGACAGACGGACATGTGCCCCTCCCGAGATCAGACTCTGGATCCGCCCCTGTGTGGAGTTGATGGGAATTAAGTGCCAATAGGAGTGTGAGGGTAGAGCTGAATACTGCAGCGATAATTTGCAATAAAAGTATGCTAAGTTTGACATTCAGTGTGCTTACTACCAGCGCACTTCTATTATTGAGGCAGTTCCAACGACTGACATTCCTCCATTAGCACAAGTGGTTGGAAGTGACTCTGGTGAAGGTGACAATGATACTTACAAAGCTGGATGGTTGCTCAAGTAATCCTCCTCCTCCTCACTTGATGCTGATGAGTAAATCATACTGTAGCATCTTGTTAGTAGCCATAGAATCCCTTGATTACTTACCATTCCTGTCACTGGTTGTACACCTGGGCTGACAAACTCTGCACACACCTTTTTATGTGTTTTTTTTTTGCCATGGCACTATTTCCGTATAAGTATAAATAATCCCCCCCCCCCCCCCCCCCCAAGTATCATAATACTGAATATTTGTATTTGATATATTAGGGCATATATGTAGGCATGTCCATGGGAAAAGCATAGTTTAAAGTGTGTAGTAGTATAGTTTAGAGGGCTTTAAAGTTGAATTCTCCACCTCAGAATAGGATAATTAAAACGTCCAAAATGCAACTATCAACCTCGATTCTAAATTGTATTCTGGGCTGATAGTCGCATATTGGGTAGCCAAAATTGTATGCTTTTTATGGTTAAAATGTCCTGATATGAAGGATGCTTTGAATTTCGAATGGCTTGAATTGCCGATTCAGACATGGAGCCGTATTTTGGCTATTCATTCAGTTTGACTATTATTCCCGACTCGAATCCAATTTGGAACAAATTAGTTTATATTGTGTAGACCATTTAAGCATGTAAGATATTGTGACACCCACTAATATAGTGGGTGTCACAATACAGTGTATGTCCAAAAATGTTTATGCTTATGTCCTGCGTTTTTTTTTAACCCATTTTATTTATAAATTAAACTTTGGTTTAGCTAATCATTTACACACACTATTTCTCAGAATAAAGTCATGTTTTTTTAATACTAACAAGAGACCTGGGAATACATTTAGTAAAGCAGGATATATAGAGAGTGTTATATTTAACTTAAATACAGATCTAGAAAATTTGTCATTGCATAATTAAGTGAAAGACAGTGTTAATCCCACATGGAATATATAGAATATACAGGACACGTTTAAACAACATCAGCACAAAAAGGACATATAAACATCTGCATAAAGTGTTCTATAGTGTTAACATTATCTAGTGCCTTATTTATTATGACTAGCACTTTAATGTATCATACTTTCTTGTTCTGGTCTGACCTTTTATTCATCTTGTGTTGCTCTGTTCATTTCTGATCACATGTTCTCATTATCTAACCTTTGCTTGTTTAAAATTCTTCTAATTGTTTTCCCATCTCACTCTGTTCTGTGGCTAGTAATCAGAAAAGCTCATTGTGCTCTTACTGTGTTTAATACATACCTCTTCATCATGATTTTACAAGTTTTATTTGACCCAAGTAGCTACACAAGCAATTGAATTTGACTGATGGGTCACTAACTGCCCTTGGCAGAAGTTAAGCTTTCTGCCCTGAATCCCTGTTATGTGAACTTACTTTTAACCACTTATCATTAAAAAGAATATACTTTTTTTTGTGTTAATAGGATTGTCACTTAACTAGATACTGCAACAAGGTGTAGTACAGAGCTTGCACTTCAGAGGTTATAGTAGCAGGCTGAGTTAATACAGAACTTGCACTGAACTGTAGAATGCAGTAGGTATTTGACATTGTAGCGCATTGTCAAAGAAGATAAGAGCCAAAAAGAGTAGTCAGGAATAGCCAGGGTCAATACATAAAAAAACAGGTAGTCGGAAAAGCCAGGAAATATCACAGGACACGTAATCAGACGAGCCTGAGTCAAAAACAGGAAAGTCAGCGTAAATGCCAATAATGCAGGATGCACGAGACATAACAGGACAGCTGAGATTCTGGGCTTTAAACTTTGCCGCCAAGAGTGCTCTGTCGCCACTGCATGCATAGCCCTGCCAAGATCCGGTCTTCTAAACGTGACACTGGTTGTGCCTTCCTGCTTTTCCAGTATCCGCTGGAGACCAAACTGCTAAATGATGAAATGTGTGACATCATCATGGCCAGCGCTTATGTCACTGCAACATACCAAGTAGCCAAGTTTCATGCTTCACTATGGGGTCACATCCCTGTTTTCATACTGCCAAAGCTTGATAAAAAGTAACCTCTGATTGAAGTCTGTCATCTTACGTATCATCACAGAAACAAAGATAATCTTAATCCACTAATGGGAAACACATAAGAGTAATATTAGGATAGAGTAGGACTCAGTATAAATAAGGGAAGGCACAACCACCTTATATAGATAAGGAAGAACTGATAAATATTTTTTGATTTTTGTACTATTACTTCATGTCACTGCAGAGGAATATGAGGGTAATGCATGGCTTTCTTCTAGGAAGGGCAAAAGGTGTTATGCCAAACCACAGTTTGGGAAGGTGGGGGGGGGGGGGGGGGGGGGGAGGAGGTTCACTCATCAGCTGCCCTTTGTTTTTACTTTTATCATTGCAGATTTGGGGGACATGTAAAAACAAGAATGTACCATTGTTGTATTGTTTTTCCATTAGAGAGACATTCAAATCAAAGGCGAGAGCTTTTTCTTCCTCTGTGATTAACTGTGCTGCTATCAGCATGTGTAAGTAAGTTGGCAAAACATATTAAGTCATCTGCGTGTTATCTATCTGAAATATAGATTGGCCAGACATTTTCCCAAATGATGAATCTCAATGTGCATTGTATACATGGATTGCTTTTTGGCATGATTTGTATTTTATTTTGTATATTTTTCTATATATTAAATTGTTTCTCTGAAGCACGACATCGGTTTCTATTCAAATAAAATAAGGAACTCATTTATCTTACGTTTTAAGTGCTGAAACACTTTTCTCAGAGTACATTGTATGAGTATCCAGTTCTTTAAGTAGAATGGAGAAAGTACCGAAAGTTGCAATTTCACTGACTGATATTCACTACTGGTAGAATGCAATTGATGTGCCTGTATGCATGGGTAAGTGGCTATAAATAGGAGGTGCATTATGGGGGAGCTGTGTTGCAGGGGCAAGACAACTACAAAGGGAATGAAGCAGAAGACAGCGTGTGTACCCATGAATCCATTAACAACAAAGATTGCGTAGAGTCATGTACAAATAATGGTGCCATGTCTATGTTGAATACTAACTTGTAAAGGTCCGTTCACCAAGAGGTGAGTTGAGGGGAAATGAACATTACATCATTTTAAGTATACATTCTACAGGTGCAAACCTGGTGAATTTCCCTGCTAAACAAACGCAACAAAATTGTCCCTGCACAATGTATAGTTCAACTGGTGAGAATAAATATTCATCTCACCTCAACTCACCTGCAACTCACCTTTTAATAACTAGACCCCTTAGACCCCTTAGAGTCTGAATGTGATTTATAAATACTTGAAAGGGGAAAACTGTATTCACAAATTGCTACTTTTTGTGTAGAGCAATGGCAGAATAGGATAATTGTAGTGCAATAGTCACACTTTTCTGATTTATACATAGTCTATGGCAAAATTCTTGAAAACTAAGTTGATCACTATTCATTTGTGGCAAAACTGGTGTACTGGGGATTTTTTCTGGCTATAATCATTTTATACATACATGCAGACATTAGTTATGGTGCAATTGAACTATATTTATGACAAGAACACCTTTACACATTACACCCATTGTGAAAAAAAAAATGCAAGTGATTTGTTACAGATATTATCACGACATTTCAGATAATGGTTTTTCAAGCCACATAATAGCTCAACAATTCTTATTTTATTATTTTCTGATAGTGACAACATTCTCAGAACCAAGGGTGTGGGAATAATTAGGATGCTTCTTAATCATTTCACATCTTTTTTCTGTTCGATGAAATGAGATTCACATAGATTAATTACTAACTGCTATAAATAAACTTGGAGAAAGGCAATATCCATATAAGAGGCAGAGGGCAACTGTCATTTAATATATCACAGCATTCTATGCACCTGTTCTCCCTCTTCTGTTACTATAGCAACCTCACTTCATAAGAGAAGCTATGCATAATTAGCATGAATCAAGGTCTATATCAATCAGAATAATCTGGAAAAAAACTAGAAGCCCAAAGGTTCATACAAACTTCTTTTCTCTATAATAATGTACCAGGCTTCTTATTATCAGAACTACAGAATATTAATCTGTATGAATTAGTAAAAAGTTATCCATTGGTCTCTTTGATATAATGGGGTAGATTTAATGCCCTCCATTACTGAATGCCCCCGGGACTTTTAAACTACCACCCAGTATTCCATTTGGAATAGCGTGCTATTTAACAGAAATGTTGTAGCCAAATGTCTTGTGTGTTAAAGTAATGTAGTAAGGGAATGACATTGTTTAGCATAAAACACCTTTATTCTCTTTCCCCCATTAATATTATGCTGGAGGGCGATGAGTGTAATAGTTTTGCGCAATTTTTATTTTTTTTTAATCATTTTATCCCTGGACCCAGCAATCTCATGCTGTCCTCATTAAATGAAAATGTGTGGTCCCTAGACTCAAGGGACCACACATTTTTCATGCCCATGGTCACTAAAATAAAAATTAGTAACCCACTGGGGCCAAAGGCCAGTACTATGCCCATAGCCGCTTACTTAATGTGATGAAGCACTGTATGCCCTTCCATTTTCTTCTCATGCAGTATTTCTACTTTGTGAGCTCGGCTGTCGTTTTTGAGCTGACTAATAGACTAACCAGTTTTTCGATTTTATTAATTGTTAGCGCATGCAGAATTGTGTTTAATCCAGGTTATACTCCCCCAGAAGAGCTATCATCACTCTCCCGTCCTGGCTCCTCTTTCTTCTGCTTTTGCTCCATCTCCCTGGGAATTGTCCGGAGCCCTTGGGTGGGTCATGAGCCTTTCATGATCCGCATAATCTATCAGGGGTTTTAGATCCTTCATCACTATGTTCTTTTGGGAGATGTCGGCAATTGTGGGGGCTATTCAGAGATTTTCTCATTTTGGGACAATAGATGCTAGGTAGGTGCTGCAGCCATTGGATGATTTACATAAACCGCCAACTGCTCAGCAGTAGCTCGTCAACAGATTATTCACCCTCCTTTGGTGTCGATGTAACTTACCTGCTGATTGTCAGGGTGCCTGGGAATGGTGCCAGACAGGTGGCTAAAGTAAGTGGGGCGAAGACCAGACATTTCATACCTTGAATTTATTATGTCTACTATTGTTCTCCACTTTCCCACAACTGTCCCTTTTCCTATATATAGAGAATTGTGATCCCTTGTTTCCCCATTATGGCCCGTCCCTACAGTGAGTATAGACCCTTTAGTTTAGAGCTTCTGAGCAGTTCACCTGATTGGGGATTGGATGCTCCTTTTTTTCATTATGTTCTTTGTTTTAATTGTTATCAGATTCTGTACAGTTTACATATCCTGTAAGATACCCAGTAAAATGTTCAATCCTGCTGTACTGAATGCTAGTAGTCTTCTCTACTCATTCTGGTACAAAACGTGGAGATCCAGGGTCTGATTACTGAGTGCTGCTGATTTTCGTTGGGGACCTCAGGAGGATTTTCCTGACAACGGGCGGGGAGAGTATCAGTCCTTGGTATGCATCCCATTAGCTGGAGCTATGGCCCAATAAAATAACGTACATAGCCCCCCCCCCCCCCATACCCTATTTGCCAGGGGCTGGGAAAATGACCCTGGCACATTAACTGAATAAAATACATTAAATGAGTCCCTTCCAACCATTCCCACTACTACCTTTCCCAGGTAATGGGGAAAGATCAAAGCCCCAAGTCTGAAAAAAACAACAACAACCTTTGAGTGCCATGAGGGCCTGTAGAGAAAAATATACCTTTATCCAGGTTCTAGTAGAGATATGAAAAGCCCTGGATCCTCAGCTTCTGGCCCATGGAAACAGACCATCCATAAAATGCAATATAAAAAAATCCTCACAAACAAAACCTACCGTATATACTCGAGTATAAGCCGACCCGAATATAAGCCGAGGCACCTAATTTTACCACAAAGAACTGTGAAAAAATATTGACTCAAGTATAAGCCTAGGGTGGGAAATGAGGCAGCTACTGGTAAATATTGCCCCCAATCTGCCATTTAATATTTCAGGATATTGCCCCCAATATGTCATTTAATATTCCAGGATAATGCCCCCAATATGTCATTTAATATTCCAGGATTTTGCCCCCAATATGCCATTTAATATTCCAGGATATTGCCCCCAATATGCCATTTAATATTCCAGGATATTGCCCCCATTATGCCATTTAATATTCCAGGATAATGCCCCCAATATGCCATTTAATATTCCAGGATATTGCCCCCAATATGCCATTATATATTCCAGGATATTGCCCCCAATATGCCATTTAATATTCCAGAATATTGCCCCTTAGTATGCTCGTTATGCCACCCTCCTCCCCCCCTTCCCCAGACCCCAGTACTTACCTCTTTGCTGCTCCATCTCCCGGTGCTCTGAAGGTCCGTGGCTGTGAGGGAAGCGTTGTGAGCTCCCCTCCAGCCGCACGGATCAATAAAGTTTGTTTAAAAAAAACACACTTTGTTGACCGCGTGGCTGGAGGGGAGCGCACAACGCTTCCCTCACAGCCACGGACCTTCAGAGCACCGGGAGACGGAGCAGCAAAGAGGTAAGTTTTAGATTATTTTTTTTTTGAGACGCTGACTCGAGTTTAAGCCGAGGGGGGCATTTTTCAGCACAAAATATGTGCTGAAAAACTCGGCTTATACTCGAGTATATAAGGTATGTCTTTTTAGTCCACTGTGTGGAGAACAGATTCAGAAAGAAATACCTGCCTGGGAGATATTGCATAACCCCTATAAGCATTAACAGAATTATTATTATTTATTGAAACTTTTAAGAGTACCAAAAATAATAGTACAGCCACCTTGAATACACAGTGGATAGATGGGTTACAATTTCCCATAATCGAAAAATAGACTACGGTGGAAAAAAATTCCCCCGGTACTAGGTTATCATAATGATACCGTGACAACAGAGTGCTGATTTGTTTGAGCCATGAATAAAAACTATTTCCCACCAAAAATCCTAATTTCATATCCCTTTACCTCTAAAGCCTTAATATGAGAAACCCCACAGAATGTGCATTGAAAAAATAGCAAGACATGAAAACCTGGTTAGGAATGTGAAAAAGCCCAGATATGCTAGGAAATGGCATATAAATTATTGGATGATTTGAAAATACTAGGATTGCTAGCATCAGCTCTAAAGTCTTTGCTTCATGTAGGTCTACCTGAAAGGAAGCTGGAAAAAAATAGTTTTAATTATTCATATTATGATAGCAGTGAAATATCAATTAGCAAAAAGGTGAAAGAGTCGAGATATTCCTACATGGCCGATATTAAGAGGGCAAATTAATTACCAACTAGAAATGGAAAAGCACAGAAATAAGATTCCTAGAAAAGCTGAGGAAATATATGGAGCATATCTTCAAGAAAAATTAGTTTATCTGTTTAGAAAGGAGAAAAATCTTCATATTTCCACTCATATAGATACAGAGTATTGGAACAGACAGGGATATGGGGATCTAGACTGGATGACTTGTGGTATACTCATACCTATGTAATTAATATATATATATTACAACTGAGAAAAGTGTATACAAGAGCAAGTATATGTTTTTGTTATATTAGATAATTGAATAAAGAATGTTGGTAGCCAGGAGGATAACTGACTCTTCCCACCTTAAGCACAAGTAAGTGGTCAACTTATACTCCCCACAAACTCGGCCGGACTCACTCAGTCCCCATACTTTTTTTGAGAAGAAAGATAAGTGACTTTTGTTTATATTTAACAACCCACATACAATGATAGTGTGCTTTTGCAGCTCCTGCAAAGATTGATATCTCTTGGCTCACAAGACCCCACTACGATAGAGGCTGCCAGGCTTAACCCATCTGTTTTGGTTCATGGTTTTGTATATATTAATATGGCACAATGAATTTCACAATAATTGCTGAGTTAAACTTAAAACTAAACTTGTGTGTGAAAAGAAATGCAAACCTAAAATGGCTCCAGGCAACTTGGTAACAGTAATTGTTTACAGTAACAAAAGCAGATTAGCTTACAGTACAGCTCCCAATAAACTTCCAGTAGCACAGTTATTGGAACCAACATATATTTGCCAACAGCTCAAAAGTCTACCAGTTAATTTTAGGAATTTTGGCAGAAACATATACTAACAGTTAACCCTCAATTTGACAATCACCTGGAAATGGCAAATATAATAATGTTTAATAAAACAATGCTATCAAATATAGAAAAATTATATACTAGCTTAAACACTTGTCTTAACAATATAAATTATCTTTAGAACTACAAAGGTACATGTTATAAGCTACACAAAGAGACTAGCAATGGTGTTATCCGAGTGAAGTTTTTAAGGAGAAAACTAAAGTATAAAAAATAAAGAATTTGCGAAAAATTTATCCGTATAGTCCCATGTAATCTTTGTCAACAATGAGCTGCATCTGTATGTCTGAGTAGATCAAATTAGTTTCTGATGTTTCTGAAGAAAATTACTAGTTCTACCACTTGGCAACCTGGCTAGATTTCATGCTGCTCTGAATGGAGATCACATTTTAGGTGCTCCCTTCACCTCCATCCCTGAATGACTGTCCATCAACTCACTGCATGAGTGTCCCTAGCTAGCTCAACAGAATTAGAAAAGTTACAAGCCCCTCCTAGATTCACATATTCCAAGCCCAAGATTTAAACTAGATACTATGGAAACACAAATACAGTCTTTACTTGACATTAACCCTTCCAGTGCTGGTAACTACCATTTAAAAAAGGGAATACCTGCTAAATGGTGGAGATATAACTTAAATTATTATGGTGGTAAATAGCATGTCCATAACACCATCAAAGTTGGGATACTCCCACTGGACAGGAGAATATAACTGCAGTCACTATATTCCTTCAGGAATAACATGTGATTCAACCTAAACGAAGACATACTTTAAAGCACTGGTACTGTGGTAAGTGAATAACAGCATTTTGCACGAATTGCATTATTCCCTATTTTCTCACTAAATGTAAGATTTGGGCTTTGGGTGTAATAGCCTCCCGTAGTCCCCTAGCATCCCCCCACCCAATAAAATTCAAATTACTGGTCCCCCTTGGGCCAGCAAATTTTAAGATGCTATCTGGTTAAATTGGCACTTGAGGTGATCAATCTTCCTGCATATTTCAAATTGATATTCCCTTGTCATGGAGGAAAGCAGACCTATTTCGAGGCACATTTTTGTGTGCACACACAATATTACACCCATAGATGCTAAAGGAGCACAGCATTCTGTACAGCTATTCCCCTGGGATAAATATTCTGATATCCTAAGCTGTTATTAAAGCTTAAAACAAGATTTATAATATATTCCCCTTCTGAACTTGGCATACCAAGTTGAAGACAGTAAGAACAAAGTCCTTTTTATCATCATCTCCTAAGGTTGCAGCTCCCTAATAAACCTTTAGACAGCCCCCACTTGTGTGCATTGAGTCAGGAGAACTCCAATATACTGGTTATATATCAAATGTATGTATTAACCTTTGATGAAGCCTTGATGGGTGAAATGCATCAGGCACCCTTACCACTTGAACAACTGTGATTTGTTTTTAATGAATATATGTGTACTGAATCTATTTTTGGCTTGTTATGACAAATTGATGAGCTATTAAATCATTGTTTTAAATATTGTATGTGTTTTGTATGTTCCTAAATGCTCACTTCAGTCTATCTCACTATCCCAAATTTTTATAAAGTGACAGGCACTGTGCAATTGATTTATATAAATATATATAAAAAGAAAAAGGTGTATAACGATGTGCAGCAAACACTAGTGCAACTCCCCCAAAAAGCACAACAAAAATAATAATAGTAAAATAATAGAAGTGTTGCGCAGAATCTATGAATAAATAAAGCAATACTTATCAAAAAAGGAGAACTTGCTTCTGAATAAAATATGTCTCAAACACGCTTCCTCTCAAGGATAATATGTGAAAGACAAAGAAAAATACATACAATGTGCATTATTTATGCAAAAAAGTATGGGTATATGTGATTCCCCAAAAGAAATAAACTCACACAGTATAGAGCCCATATACTGGCTCTGAGTGTGTAGCGCATTTGGACTTAAAGTCCTATAATTCCCAAATGTGGCTCTCGAATTCCCAGCTCATTCGTCAGGATGGAGACACAGATACAGACAATCGGGTATGATAAAGTATATCCAGAGAGAATACATTTATTTGTCCCCAAACATTTTGAAGCTTGATTAAAAGATGCAAAGGAAGGGGTCAGCATGTAAAATCAACATCACCAGTCCTTCCGTTTCGGCGTTAGAACTGCAGACAAGATTTTTCGTCCATCAACTGATAGCAGAGAAGGAAAAGGTAGGCGAGTAGAGTTTCACTTCCGCGTTCCCAACAAGTTGCTTGGATGAACGTCACTAGACTGTGACGTGTTTCGCCCTATCGGGCTTCTTCAAAACAGTGACGTTCTATCCAAAGGAGTTCTCATTCTAAAGAGTCGCCCAATATTTTTGCTATGGTGATCTTGCGCGTCCACAGCAGGGACGGAAAGTCCTCGTTTCATATACAGTTTCATATACAGAAAGAGATAAAAAATATATGTGCTGCATAAACACATGTATACTGAGTAGATCTTATACAAAAAATGTTTAAAAAATAGAAAAGCAGCATATTAAACCAGAGTGTATATGGCAAGAAAAGGAAGAAATAAACAAATGGCCATATTACCATATATACATATATGTGGAAGCGTGGCAGAGCTCATAATACAGGGAGTGCAGAATTATTAGGCAAATGAGTATTTTGACCACATCATCCTCTTTATGCATGTTGTCTTACTCCAAGCTGTATAGGCTCGAAAGCCTACTACCAATTAAGCATATTAGGTGGTGTGCATCTCTGTAATGAGAAGGGGTGTGGTCTAATGACATCAACACCCTATATCAGGTGTGCATAATTATTAGGCAACTTCCTTTCCTTTGGCAAAATGGGTCAAAAGAAGGACTTGACAGGCTCAGAAAAGTCAAAAATAGTGAGATATCTTGCAGATGGATGCAGCACTCTTAAAATTGCAAAGCTTCTGAAGCGTGATCATCGAACAATCAAGCGTTTCATTCAAAATAGTCAACAGGGTCGCAAGAAGCGTGTGGAAAAACCAAGGCGCAAAATAACTGCCCATGAACTGAGAAAAGTCAAGCGTGCAGCTGCCACGATGCCACTTGCCATCAGTTTGGCCATATTTCAGAGCTGCAACATCACTGGAGTGCCCAAAAGCACAAGGTACTCAGAGACATGGCCAAGGTAAGAAAGGCTGAAAGACGACCACCACTGAACAAGACACACAAGCTGAAACGTCAAGACTGGGCAAAGAAATATCTCAAGACTGATTTTTCTAAGGTTTTATGGACTGATGAAATGAGAGTGAGTCTTGATGGGCCAGATGGATGGGCCCGTGGCTGGATTGGTAAAGGGCAGAAAGCTCCAGTCCGACTCAGACGCCAGCAAGGTGGAGGTGGAGTACTGGTTTGGGCTGGTATCATCAAAGATGAGCTTGTGGGGCCTTTTCGGGTTGAGGATGGAGTCAAGCTCAACTCCCAGTCCTACTGCCAGTTCCTGGAAGACACCTTCTTCAAGCAGTGATATAGAAGAAAAACATGATTTTCATGCAGGACAATGCTCCATCACACGCGTCCAAGTACTCCACAGCGTGGCTGGCAAGAAAGGGTATAAAAGAAGAAAATCTAATGACATGGCCTCCTTGTTCACCTGATCTGAACCCCATTGAGAACCTGTGGTCCATCATCAAATGTGAGATTTACAAGGAGGGAAAACAGTACACCTCTCTGAACAGTTTCTGGGAGGCTGTGGTTGCTGCTGCACGCAATGTTGATGGTGAACAGATCAAAACACTGACAGAATCCATGGATGGCAGGCTTTTGAGTGTCCTTGCAAAGAAAGGTGGCTATATTGGTCACTGATTTGTTTTTGTTTTGTTTTTGAATGTCAGAAATGTATATTTGTGAATGTTGAGATGTTATATTGGTTTCACTGGTAAAAATAAATAATTGAAATGGGTATATATTTGTTTTTTGTTAAGTTGCCTAATAATTATGCACAGTAATAGTCACCTGCACACACAGATATCCCCCTAAAATAACTAAAACTAAAAACAAACTAACAACTACTTCCAAAAATATTCAGCTTTGATATTAATGATTTTTTTGGGTTCATTGAGAACATGGTTGTTGTTCAATAATAAAATTAATCCTCAAAAATACAACTTGCCTAATAATTCTGCACTCCCTGTAAATTAAATTTGTATACATAAAATGGCTTAGGTTTTTTTAAACATGCATTAAATACTTTTTATCTTAAGAAAAATAATATATAGACAAAATAATTAATATAAAATAAATATGAATATATAAAAGGGGGAGCATAATTGGCCAGAACAAGTATTAGAAATAAAAAGATGCATAAAAATATACACATATGTATATGGAAAGATGGCAGAGCTTATATTAACTTGAATACTTATAAATGAAAAATATAAATACATTTGAAATTGTATCTCACAGAGTCTATATCTGTGGAAAGATTTAACATAAAAAGATTTAGCATAAAAAGATGCAGCATTAGAAGAATCATTGTGGTGGACTATCTATATTATTCACAGTGTCCACTACAAAAATGTATAGCCTTTTAAATTAACTATAATAAAAGACAACAACACATAAAAAACAGAGGTTTAGCAGAATGATTTTAAGAAAAAATGTTTATAGAGACTTTTAATAAAAGCATTTCTAGAGGAAATTATGCAATTCAAAATCTACATTCAGACCTTTAGGGGCTAAGGTGTCTAGTTCAAAAATCCATCGAATTTCTGCTTGGCCCAAGGTTTTGATTTTGTCCCCACCTCGCCAGTGTATTCTAGGTTTATCAATAGCTGCAAATTGAAGTAGGGAGGAGTCTTTTTTGTGTGTAGTTAAGAAGTGATAAGATACACTATGTTTTTCGTACCCATTCTTGATGTTTCTAATATGTTCCCCTATACAGATTTTTAGAGCTCTAGACGTCCTACCAATATAATGTAACCCACATGGACATGTGAGCATGTATATTACCCCACTCGATTCACAGGTAATAATATCTTTGATTTTATACATTTTGCCAGTATGGGGATTTTTAAATGTGCATATAGTTTTATTTTGTGTTTTATTACTCTCTTTACATGCTAGGCACATTTTACACCTATGGAAACCCATTATATCTCCAAACATATTCCTATTTGTTTTTTGGGTTTTGTTTGTTTTGAAGAAACTCTTGCTCAGATGGCTTTTTAAGCTAGGGGCACCTCTACATATAATTTGAGGGTGTGTGCTTAGTAGTGGTTGAAGGTCCGGGTCTTGTAACTTTAGAGGCCAGTACTTGTTGAAAATATTTTTAATATGTTTATTGTTTCTACTGAAATTAGTTATCATGAGAATTTCTTGTTTTTTTTTTTACGGTGGCCTTTTCTTTAGGTTTTAGAAGATCCTTTCTATCTAAGTCACTTATCTCTTGAATAGCTGTATCAATGGGTGAGCTCTTTTTGTCAATTAATTTATTTTTAATCATATTGGCTTGTGTATAAAAATCGTGGATATCGCTTATCCGACATAGTTGGTTTCTAGGGACATTCAATAGCCACGGTAGGAAATGGCAACTATCGGATTCTATATAACTGTTTGTATCAACTTTCTTAAAGAAAGTACGGGTTTTAAGAGTTTTTGATTCATGGAACACCTCCAGATCTAGAAAATTGATGCTTATGTTACTACCGTATTTGCTCGATTATAAGACGAGGTTTTTTTCAGAGCAAATGCTCTGAAAAATCCCCCTCGTCTTATAATCGAGGTCTCTTATAATCTGACCTCAAATTGAGGTCAGATTATAAGACATGGATCCAGGTCCCCAGCAGAGCTGCAGGGGACCTGGATCCCCCTCTCTAGCAGCAGGGGAAGTCTGCGCAACGAGCGCAGACTCCCCTGCTTCCACCCGGCACGACCGCCGGGGCTTCTGTGAAGAAACTGGATACTTCCGCTTTCGTCACAGAAGTCCCGGCGAGCGTGCCGGGCGGCAGCAGGGGAGGTCTGCGCTCATCACGCAGACTTCCTCTGCTGCCCCACTAGCCACCAGGGACAATCGGGCAGCTGGGGGATGTCTGCGCGATACGTGCAGATATCCTCCATGCTGCCCGACACGGCAGACTATTATGACGGACAGCTGTCCGTCATAATAGACTGCCGTGTCGGGCAGCATGGAGGATGTCTGCAAGTATCGTGCAGACATCCCCCGGCTGCCCCCACTAGCCACCAGGGATCAAGGTAAGGGGAAGGGAGGGAGGGGGGGCAGAGAGACAGGGGGAGGGAGGGAGGGGGACAGAGAGACAAGGGGGACAGAGAGACAGGGGGGAGGGAGGGGGGCAGAGACAGAGTCAAGGGGAGGGAGGGGGTTAAGAGACAGAGACAAGGGGAGGGAAGGGGTTAAGAGACAGACAAGGGGAGGGAAGGGGTTAAGAGACAGAGACAAGGGGAGGGAAGGGGTTAAGAGACAGACAAGGGGAGGGAAGGGGTTAAGAGACAGAGACAAGGGGAGGGAAGGAGTTAAGAGACAGAGACAAGGGGAGTGAGGGGGTTAAGAGACAGGCAAGGGGAGGGGGGAGAGAGAGAAAAATGGGGGCAAGGGAAAGAGAAAGGCAGCATTGGCACATAAAAAGAAATAAAAACTAGAAATACATTTTTTGATATCATAATTTTTTATTAAAAAAGCAATTTACATGTGAATATATACAAGTTTAACTTTTTTCCTATAGGGTAGTCTTATATTCAGGCTTTTATTTTTTTCCCTAAAGGAATATCCAAAGTTTGGGGGGTCGTCTTATAATCAGGGTCGTCTTATAATCGAGCAAATACGGTATATTCTGCCACTAAGGTAATTCCCCACGTATTAGAGTTTAAAAATTATAGAAAAGATTTTAATGATGGAATATCTCCTTTCCATATGAAAAAGAGATCATCTATATATCTATTGTAGGTCACCAGGTTTGCAGCCCAGGTATGCTCCCCATAAATGGATGATTCCTCCCAGAATGCCATAAAAAGGTTTGCATAACTGGGGGCAAACCTGGTGCCCATGGCTGTGCCTCTCAACTGTAGGTAATAATTACCCTCATACCAAAAGAAATGATTCTCCAGTATGAGGAGGATACCTTCCAAAATGAAATTAATTTGGGACTCTGGTATGGTGGCTGCCTTTTGGAAAAAATGCTGGACCCCTTATTATGTTGGATAATGGTATATAGTGAACTTACATCGCAAGTCACCAACATATAATTGTCATGCCAATTAAAGACGTCAATTTCTCTTATAAGACACATTGAGTCTTTTAAATAAGATTTGGTTTGTAGTACAAAGGGTTGTATTAGTTGTATATTCTGATAGACATGATAAAAGGGAGTCAATTCCTGATACAATTGGTCATCCAGGTGGGTTGGTGAGATGTTTATGGATTTTTGGTAGTATATAAAAAACAGGAGTTTTTGGATGTGGTGGATTTAAGTATTGGTATTCTTTTTTATTTAAGATATTTAACAAAAGACCTTTATCTAGAAACTTAATCAACTTATTTTTGATGATGTGTGTAGGACTATAGTTAAGTGTTTTATAGACATCTTTGTCATTGAGCTGTCTACTAATTTCTATGCAATATTGAACCTTATCTAATAGGAAAATTCCTCCTTTGTCAGCAGGTTTTATGACAAGTTCTTGATTATTTTCTAAGGTATTTAGTGCTAGGAATTCCCCTCTAGATAAGTTATGTTGGAATTTATTAAGGTTTTTAATTTTTTTGATATCATTAGTTACCATTCTTTCGAAGGCCTTCATCTCATCTGATTTCATATGCCTAGGGCAAAAAGTTTATTTATTTTTAAGTGTGGTATGAGTATATGGACCCTCTTGTATTGGAATGTTTTTCTCAATAGGGTTTTTAATAAAAATATTTTCCAGGATATTGCCCCCAATATGCCATTTAATATTCCAGGATAATGCCCCCAATATGCCATTTAATATTCCAGGATATTGCCCCCAATATGCCATTATATATTCCAGGATATTGCCCCCAATATGCCATTTAATATTCCAGAATATTGCCCCTTAGTATGCTCGTTATGCCACCCTCCTCCCCCCCTTCCCCAGACCCCAGTACTTACCTCTTTGCTGCTCCATCTCCCGGTGCTCTGAAGGTCCGTGGCTGTGAGGGAAGCGTTGTGAGCTCCCCTCCAGCCGCACGGATCAATAAAGTTTGTTTAAAAAAAACACACTTTGTTGACCGCGTGGCTGGAGGGGAGCGCACAACGCTTCCCTCACAGCCACGGACCTTCAGAGCACCGGGAGACGGAGCAGCAAAGAGGTAAGTTTTAGATTATTTTTTTTTTGAGACGCTGACTCGAGTTTAAGCCGAGGGGGGCATTTTTCAGCACAAAATATGTGCTGAAAAACTCGGCTTATACTCGAGTATATAAGGTATGTCTTTTTAGTCCACTGTGTGGAGAACAGATTCAGAAAGAAATACCTGCCTGGGAGATATTGCATAACCCCTATAAGCATTAACAGAATTATTATTATTTATTGAAACTTTTAAGAGTACCAAAAATAATAGTACAGCCACCTTGAATACACAGTGGATAGATGGGTTACAATTTCCCATAATCGAAAAATAGACTACGGTGGAAAAAAATTCCCCCGGTACTAGGTTATCATAATGATACCGTGACAACAGAGTGCTGATTTGTTTGAGCCATGAATAAAAACTATTTCCCACCAAAAATCCTAATTTCATATCCCTTTACCTCTAAAGCCTTAATATGAGAAACCCCACAGAATGTGCATTGAAAAAATAGCAAGACATGAAAACCTGGTTAGGAATGTGAAAAAGCCCAGATATGCTAGGAAATGGCATATAAATTATTGGATGATTTGAAAATACTAGGATTGCTAGCATCAGCTCTAAAGTCTTTGCTTCATGTAGGTCTACCTGAAAGGAAGCTGGAAAAAAATAGTTTTAATTATTCATATTATGATAGCAGTGAAATATCAATTAGCAAAAAGGTGAAAGAGTCGAGATATTCCTACATGGCCGATATTAAGAGGGCAAATTAATTACCAACTAGAAATGGAAAAGCACAGAAATAAGATTCCTAGAAAAGCTGAGGAAATATATGGAGCATATCTTCAAGAAAAATTAGTTTATCTGTTTAGAAAGGAGAAAAATCTTCATATTTCCACTCATATAGATACAGAGTATTGGAACAGACAGGGATATGGGGATCTAGACTGGATGACTTGTGGTATACTCATACCTATGTAATTAATATATATATATTACAACTGAGAAAAGTGTATACAAGAGCAAGTATATGTTTTTGTTATATTAGATAATTGAATAAAGAATGTTGGTAGCCAGGAGGATAACTGACTCTTCCCACCTTAAGCACAAGTAAGTGGTCAACTTATACTCCCCACAAACTCGGCCGGACTCACTCAGTCCCCATACTTTTTTTGAGAAGAAAGATAAGTGACTTTTGTTTATATTTAACAACCCACATACAATGATAGTGTGCTTTTGCAGCTCCTGCAAAGATTGATATCTCTTGGCTCACAAGACCCCACTACGATAGAGGCTGCCAGGCTTAACCCATCTGTTTTGGTTCATGGTTTTGTATATATTAATATGGCACAATGAATTTCACAATAATTGCTGAGTTAAACTTAAAACTAAACTTGTGTGTGAAAAGAAATGCAAACCTAAAATGGCTCCAGGCAACTTGGTAACAGTAATTGTTTACAGTAACAAAAGCAGATTAGCTTACAGTACAGCTCCCAATAAACTTCCAGTAGCACAGTTATTGGAACCAACATATATTTGCCAACAGCTCAAAAGTCTACCAGTTAATTTTAGGAATTTTGGCAGAAACATATACTAACAGTTAACCCTCAATTTGACAATCACCTGGAAATGGCAAATATAATAATGTTTAATAAAACAATGCTATCAAATATAGAAAAATTATATACTAGCTTAAACACTTGTCTTAACAATATAAATTATCTTTAGAACTACAAAGGTACATGTTATAAGCTACACAAAGAGACTAGCAATGGTGTTATCCGAGTGAAGTTTTTAAGGAGAAAACTAAAGTATAAAAAATAAAGAATTTGCGAAAAATTTATCCGTATAGTCCCATGTAATCTTTGTCAACAATGAGCTGCATCTGTATGTCTGAGTAGATCAAATTAGTTTCTGATGTTTCTGAAGAAAATTACTAGTTCTACCACTTGGCAACCTGGCTAGATTTCATGCTGCTCTGAATGGAGATCACATTTTAGGTGCTCCCTTCACCTCCATCCCTGAATGACTGTCCATCAACTCACTGCATGAGTGTCCCTAGCTAGCTCAACAGAATTAGAAAAGTTACAAGCCCCTCCTAGATTCACATATTCCAAGCCCAAGATTTAAACTAGATACTATGGAAACACAAATACAGTCTTTACTTGACATTAACCCTTCCAGTGCTGGTAACTACCATTTAAAAAAGGGAATACCTGCTAAATGGTGGAGATATAACTTAAATTATTATGGTGGTAAATAGCATGTCCATAACACCATCAAAGTTGGGATACTCCCACTGGACAGGAGAATATAACTGCAGTCACTATATTCCTTCAGGAATAACATGTGATTCAACCTAAACGAAGACATACTTTAAAGCACTGGTACTGTGGTAAGTGAATAACAGCATTTTGCACGAATTGCATTATTCCCTATTTTCTCACTAAATGTAAGATTTGGGCTTTGGGTGTAATAGCCTCCCGTAGTCCCCTAGCATCCCCCCACCCAATAAAATTCAAATTACTGGTCCCCCTTGGGCCAGCAAATTTTAAGATGCTATCTGGTTAAATTGGCACTTGAGGTGATCAATCTTCCTGCATATTTCAAATTGATATTCCCTTGTCATGGAGGAAAGCAGACCTATTTCGAGGCACATTTTTGTGTGCACACACAATATTACACCCATAGATGCTAAAGGAGCACAGCATTCTGTACAGCTATTCCCCTGGGATAAATATTCTGATATCCTAAGCTGTTATTAAAGCTTAAAACAAGATTTATAATATATTCCCCTTCTGAACTTGGCATACCAAGTTGAAGACAGTAAGAACAAAGTCCTTTTTATCATCATCTCCTAAGGTTGCAGCTCCCTAATAAACCTTTAGACAGCCCCCACTTGTGTGCATTGAGTCAGGAGAACTCCAATATACTGGTTATATATCAAATGTATGTATTAACCTTTGATGAAGCCTTGATGGGTGAAATGCATCAGGCACCCTTACCACTTGAACAACTGTGATTTGTTTTTAATGAATATATGTGTACTGAATCTATTTTTGGCTTGTTATGACAAATTGATGAGCTATTAAATCATTGTTTTAAATATTGTATGTGTTTTGTATGTTCCTAAATGCTCACTTCAGTCTATCTCACTATCCCAAATTTTTATAAAGTGACAGGCACTGTGCAATTGATTTATATAAATATATATAAAAAGAAAAAGGTGTATAACGATGTGCAGCAAACACTAGTGCAACTCCCCCAAAAAGCACAACAAAAATAATAATAGTAAAATAATAGAAGTGTTGCGCAGAATCTATGAATAAATAAAGCAATACTTATCAAAAAAGGAGAACTTGCTTCTGAATAAAATATGTCTCAAACACGCTTCCTCTCAAGGATAATATGTGAAAGACAAAGAAAAATACATACAATGTGCATTATTTATGCAAAAAAGTATGGGTATATGTGATTCCCCAAAAGAAATAAACTCACACAGTATAGAGCCCATATACTGGCTCTGAGTGTGTAGCGCATTTGGACTTAAAGTCCTATAATTCCCAAATGTGGCTCTCGAATTCCCAGCTCATTCGTCAGGATGGAGACACAGATACAGACAATCGGGTATGATAAAGTATATCCAGAGAGAATACATTTATTTGTCCCCAAACATTTTGAAGCTTGATTAAAAGATGCAAAGGAAGGGGTCAGCATGTAAAATCAACATCACCAGTCCTTCCGTTTCGGCGTTAGAACTGCAGACAAGATTTTTCGTCCATCAACTGATAGCAGAGAAGGAAAAGGTAGGCGAGTAGAGTTTCACTTCCGCGTTCCCAACAAGTTGCTTGGATGAACGTCACTAGACTGTGACGTGTTTCGCCCTATCGGGCTTCTTCAAAACAGTGACGTTCTATCCAAAGGAGTTCTCATTCTAAAGAGTCGCCCAATATTTTTGCTATGGTGATCTTGCGCGTCCACAGCAGGGACGGAAAGTCCTCGTTTCATATACAGTTTCATATACAGAAAGAGATAAAAAATATATGTGCTGCATAAACACATGTATACTGAGTAGATCTTATACAAAAAATGTTTAAAAAATAGAAAAGCAGCATATTAAACCAGAGTGTATATGGCAAGAAAAGGAAGAAATAAACAAATGGCCATATTACCATATTACCATATTACCATATATACATATATGTGGAAGCGTGGCAGAGCTCATAATACAGGGAGTGCAGAATTATTAGGCAAATGAGTATTTTGACCACATCATCCTCTTTATGCATGTTGTCTTACTCCAAGCTGTATAGGCTCGAAAGCCTACTACCAATTAAGCATATTAGGTGGTGTGCATCTCTGTAATGAGAAGGGGTGTGGTCTAATGACATCAACACCCTATATCAGGTGTGCATAATTATTAGGCAACTTCCTTTCCTTTGGCAAAATGGGTCAAAAGAAGGACTTGACAGGCTCAGAAAAGTCAAAAATAGTGAGATATCTTGCAGATGGATGCAGCACTCTTAAAATTGCAAAGCTTCTGAAGCGTGATCATCGAACAAGCGTTTCATTCAAAATAGTCAACAGGGTCGCAAGAAGCGTGTGGAAAAACCAAGGCGCAAAATAACTGCCCATGAACTGAGAAAAGTCAAGCGTGCAGCTGCCACGATGCCACTTGCCATCAGTTTGGCCATATTTCAGAGCTGCAACATCACTGGAGTGCCCAAAAGCACAAGGTACTCAGAGACATGGCCAAGGTAAGAAAGGCTGAAAGACGACCACCACTGAACAAGACACACAAGCTGAAACGTCAAGACTGGGCAAAGAAATATCTCAAGACTGATTTTTCTAAGGTTTTATGGACTGATGAAATGAGAGTGAGTCTTGATGGGCCAGATGGATGGGCCCGTGGCTGGATTGGTAAAGGGCAGAGAGCTCCAGTCCGACTCAGACGCCAGCAAGGTGGAGGTGGAGTACTGGTTTGGGCTGGTATCATCAAAGATGAGCTTGTGGGGCCTTTTCGGGTTGAGGATGGAGTCAAGCTCAACTCCCAGTCCTACTGCCAGTTCCTGGAAGACACCTTCTTCAAGCAGTGGTATAGAAGAAAAACATGATTTTCATGCAGGACAATGCTCCATCACACGCGTCCAAGTACTCCACAGCGTGGCTGGCAAGAAAGGGTATAAAAGAAGAAAATCTAATGACATGGCCTCCTTGTTCACCTGATCTGAACCCCATTGAGAACCTGTGGTCCATCATCAAATGTGAGATTTACAAGGAGGGAAAACAGTACATCTGAACAGTGTCTGGGAGGCTGTGGTTGCTGCTGCACGCAATGTTGATGGTGAACAGATCAAAACACTGACAGAATCCATGGATGGCAGGCTTTTGAGTGTCCTTGCAAAGAAAGGTGGCTATATTGGTCACTGATTTGTTTTTGTTTTGTTTTTGAATGTTAGAAATGTATATTTGTGAATGTTGAGATGTTATATTGGTTTCACTGGTAAAAATAAATAATTGAAATGGGTATATATTTGTTTTTTGTTAAGTTGCCTAATAATTATGCACAGTAATAGTCACCTGCACACACAGATATCCCCCTAAAATAACTAAAACTAAAAACAAACTAAAAACTACTTCCAAAAATATTCAGCTTTGATATTAATGAGTTTTTTGGGTTCATTGAGAACATGGTTGTTGTTCAATAATAAAATTAATCCTAAAAAATACAACTTGCCTAATAATTCTGCACTCCCTGTAAATTAAATTTGTATACATAAAATGGCATAGGTTTTTTTAAACATGCATTAAATACTTTTTATCTTAAGAAAAATAATATATAGACAAAATAATTAATATAAAATAAATATGAATATATAAAAGGGGGAGCATAATTGGCCAGAACAAGTATTAGAAATAAAAAGATGCATAAAAATATACACATATGTATATGGAAAGATGGCAGAGCTTATATTAACTTGAATACTTATAAATGAAAAATATAAATACATTTGAAATTGTATCTCACAGAGTCTATATCTGTGGAAAGATTTAACATAAAAAGATTTAGCATAAAAAGATGTAGCATTAGAATTATCATTGTGGTGGACTATCTATATTATTCACAGTGTCCACTACAAAAATGTATAGCCTTTTAAATTAACTATAATAAAAGACAACAACACATAAAAAACAGAGGTTTAGCAGAATGATTTTAAGAAAAAATGTTTATAGAGACTTTTAATAAAAGCATTTCTAGAGGAAATGATGCAATTCAAAATCTACATTCAGACCTTTAGGGGCTAAGGTGTCTAGTTCAAAAATCCATCGAATTTCTGCTTGGCCCAAGGTTTTGATTTTGTCCCCACCTCGCCAGTGTATTCTAGGTTTATCAATAGCTGCAAATTGAAGTAGGGAGGAGTCTTTTTTGTGTGTAGTTAAGAAGTGATAAGATACACTATGTTTTTCGTACCCATTCTTGATGTTTCTAATATGTTCCCCTATACAGATTTTTAGAGCTCTAGACGTCCTACCAATATAATGTAACCCACATGGACATGTGAGCATGTATAATACCCCACTCGATTCACAGGTAATAATATCTTTGATTTTATACATTTTGCCAGTATGGGGATTTTTAAATGTGCATATAGTTTTATTTTGTGTTTTATTACTCTCTTTACATGCTAGGCACATTTTACACCTATGGAAACCCATTATATCTCCAAACATATTCCTATTTGTTTTTTGGGTTTTGTTTGTTTTGAAGAAACTCTTGCTCAGATGGCTTTTTAAGCTAGGGGCACCTCTACATATAATTTGAGGGTGTGTGCTTAGTAGTGGTTGAAGGTCCGGGTCTTGTAACTTTAGAGGCCAGTACTTGTTGAAAATATTTTTAATATGTTTATTGTTTCTACTGAAATTAGTTATCATGAGAATTTCTTGGTTTTTTTTTTACGGTGGCCTTTTCTTTAGGTTTTAGAAGATCCTTTCTATTTAAGTCACTTATCTCTTGAATAGCTGTATCAATGGGTGAGCTCTCATATTTTTTGTCAATGAATTTATTTTTAATCATATTGGCTTGTGTATAAAAATCCTGGATATCGCTTATCCGACATAGTTGGTTTCTAGGGACATTCAATAGCCACGGTAGGAAATGGCAACTATCGGATTCTATATAACTGTTTGTATCAACTTTCTTAAAGAAAGTACGGGTTTTAAGAGTTTTTGAATCATGGAACACCTCCAGATCTAGAAAATTGATGCTTATGTTACTACCGTATTTGCTCGATTATAAGACGAGGTTTTTTTCAGAGCAAATGCTCTGAAAAATCCCCCTCGTCTTATAATCGAGGTCTCTTATAATCTGACCTCAAATTGAGGTCAGATTATAAGACATGGATCCAGGTCCCCAGCAGAGCTGCAGGGGACCTGGATCCCCCTCTCTAGCAGCAGGGGAAGTCTGCGCAACGAGCGCAGACTCCCCTGCTTCCGCCCGGCACGACCACCGGGGCTTCTGTGAAGAAGCCGGATACTTCCGCTTTCGTCACAGAAGTCCCGGCGAGCGTGCCGGGCGGCAGCAGGGGAGGTCTGCGCTCATCACGCAGACTTCCTCTGCTGCCCCACTAGCCACCAGGGACAATCGGGCAGCTGGGGGATGTCTGCACGATACGTGCAGATATCCTCCATGCTGCCCGACACGGCAGACTATTATGACGGACAGCTGTCCGTCATAATAGACTGCCGTGTCGGGCAGCATGGAGGATGTCTGCAAGTATCGTGCAGACATCCCCCGGCTGCCCCCACTAGCCACCAGGGATCAAGGTAAGGGGAAGGGAGGGAGGGGGGGCAGAGAGACAGGGGAAGGGAGGGGGTTAAGAGACAGAGACAAGGGGAGGGAAGGGGTTAAGAGACAGACAAGGGGAGGGAAGGGGTTAAGAGACAGAGACAAGGGGAGGGAAGGGGTTAAGAGACAGACAAGGGGAGGGAAGGGGTTAAGAGACAGAGACAAGGGGAGGGAAGGAGTTAAGAGACAGAGACAAGGGGAGTGAGGGGGTTAAGAGACAGGCAAGGGGAGGGGGGAGAGAGAGAAAAATGGGGGCAAGGGAAAGAGAAAGGCAGCATTGGCACATAAAAAGAAATAAAAACTAGAAATACATTTTTTGATATCATAATTTTTTATTAAAAAAGCAATTTACATGTGAATATATACAAGTTTAACTTTTTTCCTATAGGGTAGTCTTATATTCAGGCTTTTAGTTTTTTTCCTAAAGGAATATCCAAAGTTTGGGGGGTCGTCTTATAATCAGGGTCGTTTTATAATCGAGCAAATACGGTATATTCTGCCACTAAGGTAATTCCCCACGTATTAGAGTTTAAAAATGATAGAAAAGATTTTAATGATGGAATATCTCCTTTCCATATGAAAAAGAGATCATCTATATATCTATTGTAGGTCACCAGGTTTGCAGCCCAGGTATGCTCCCCATAAATGGATGATTCCTCCTAGAATGCCATAAAAAGGTTTGCATAACTGGGGGCAAACCTGGTGCCCATGGCTGTGCCTCTCAACTGTAGGTAATAATTACCCTCATACCAAAAGAAATGATTCTCCAGTATGAGGAGGATACCTTCCAAAATGAAATTAATTTGGGACTCTGGTATGGTGGCTGCCTTTTGCAAAAAATGCTGGACCCCTTATTATGTTGGATAATGGTATATAGTGAACTTACATCGCCAAGTCACCAACATATAATTGTCATGCCAATTAAAGACGTCAATTTCTCTTATAAGACACATTGAGTCTTTTAAATAAGATTTGGTTTGTAGTACAAAGGGTTGTATTAGTTGTATATTCTGATAGACATGATAAAAGGGAGTCAATTCCTGATACAATTGGTCTTCCAGGTGGGTTGGTGAGATGTTTATGGATTTTTGGTAGTATATAAAAAACAGGAGTTTTTGGATGTGGTGGATTTAAGTATTGGTATTCTTTTTTATTTAAGATATTTAACAAAAGACCTTTATCTAGAAACTTAATCAACTTATTTTTGATGATGTGTGTAGGACTATAGTTAAGTGTTTTATAGACATCTTTGTCATTGAGCTGTCTACTAATTTCTATGCAATATTGAACCTTATCTAATAGGAAAATTCCTCCTTTGTCAGCAGGTTTTATGACAAGTTCTTGATTATTTTCTAAGGTATTTAGTGCTAGGAATTCCCCTCTAGATAAGTTATGTTGGAATTTATTAAGGTTTTTAATTTTTTTGATATCATTAGTTACCATTCTTTCGAAGGCCTTCATCTCATCTGATTTCATATGCCTAGGGCAAAAAGTTTATTTATTTTTAAGTGTGGTATGAGTATATGGACCCTCTTGTATTGGAATGTTTTTCTCAATAGGGTTTTTAATAAAAATATTTTTCAAACAAAGATTTCACATAAATTTTTGTAGGTCAGTGTAAGTATTAAATCTATTTGTATTAATTGTAGGTGCAAATTTTAAGCCCCTATTTAAGACTTTTATTTCATCCTGAGTTAAAATATGTGTGCTGAGATTAAAAATGCCTTTAGGCTCTACCATCTCCCTTTTTTTCCTTTGTTGGATTCGGGTTCCTGCTCTATTCCCTCTATATCGGGGATTCTGGGTCTCTTCTGGGGTGACTGGGCCTGGTTGGGGTCCCGTCCTTTGAACTTGTTTTGACCAAGATCTAAAAAAGTGGTATTTGATTCTTGGGTGTAGTTAGCAAGAGCTTCAAATCTATTTTTAATAGGAATGTGGTTAGGATTGTTTTGGGAAACTAGTCTCCTATTGTAATGTTTCTTTACCTGTTGCCACTCTGGTTCAAATATTACATTTCTGTTATTCCTAGGGTTAAATTGACCCGTTCCTCGTGCATATGGTTCATATTGATGAAATGAACTCTGTTGGGGAAACTTTATGTATTGTTGATATTGTTGATAAGAAATGAAGTTAGCACTCCGAAGACACAGGTAGGGTGCAAAATTGTGAAGACTTATTGGAAGATCAAAACACAGATGGAAGGGTGCAGGAAAAGGCAACTTTACGTGTTTCACGTTGAAGAATGTTTAATCATTATGTATTACACAGCAGCTGCAGTACCAGTTCATAATCAGATAATTGCTAACCTTTATCACTCTAATTGTTGAGTACTCTCTTTCCCACGATGATTAACATACTGGCTGAGAGTCATGGGAAATGCAGTTTTCTGGTTGTTTGGCATGAACCATGGTAACATTATACACTATAAGCAGGTCCAGTATTGTCCACACGCAGTGCTCATTATAATGCCTTCTAGGCCAAACGTGACAGTTAAAGTTAGACCCCATCTTCTCTCACACAGAATGTGACACTAATGGGCATTTCCTATAACAAGATATGTGTATCATACTGTATCATCTTACCTATTACAATGTAAAGCACCAGTCAGCATGTAGCTGAAGTGTCACATTGCCACCTTTGCATTGCCCCCTCAACCTTCTAAAACCCCTTAATCAAATGTGCTGGAGAAAACTCTGCCAATGAGCAGCACAGAACACATTAGTGCTAAGAACACACTAGAGCACTTTGAAAATTCATGCTAATCACACACTACCAACACTCCATATTTTATTTTGTTTTCAATAGCAGGACATCACCCTTTTATGGCCACTGGAAGGTTTAAAAAATAAAGATATTTCTACTAGTTATCAGCTCCTGCACATGCAAAGGTAACATGAATTAAGAGGGGAGGGTAAACAGAAACAAGGCAATCCAAGGTAAAGGAAGCCAGAGTGAATGAGAGAGAGACACCAATAGGATGAAAGGAGGGATCTATGGGAAGCTGGACAGTAAGGTGAAAGACAGACAGATAATGGTCAACGGGGTGAATTAAATCAATGGTAGTAGGAAGAAGCTAAGGGAACTTGGGCAATATCATAATGAAATGGTTTCGAAATGAAATGTTTAGTTGTGAGTGAGGGGAAAAAATGAAATAAATAAGAATTTAAAACTAGTCTAATATCATTAACCCAGGTAAGTGAATATGAAGAAAAAGATTCAGAAACTATATGGCCCAAGTAGCAGATTCAGTGGACCATGCAGTGTGCTCGGACTCAGGGCAGCTGCTCCTTTTTGCTCAGTGGTAAAAATGGCCCTGAGAGAGCAGACCAAACCATTCTGACAGGATGAGTATAGAATTAAATAACATCTTTTTTGCTGCAATTCCCTGTCTGACAGTTTTTTTTTTAATGATCTCTATGTCTAGTTAACCTAACCTTAACAGCCTACTGCTTCTCCCTCCCTTGCTGCAGGTCCACTTTCCTGGGGGCCGGGAGGCATGAGTGTGATATGGATTTGATGATGATTTACCTACATCAAAACACTAACATTGCAAAACCATGACCAGATCAAAGTAGGTAAGTAGTAGTAGTATTCCAATTTTAATGGTCTTTTACTGATTTTCTGTTGATACAATGCAAACATCGAATTTAGGGAAAACTCAGACCTTCGTGTTTGAGCTGAGAAGAGTTTTAATGTGCTCAATAGTTAGTTTTATTAACAGTAACTAAAACAGATTTTCTAAAAATGTTAACGGAATGGATTTATGCTTTTGTTTTTTTTCAAACTCAATTACTGTTTCAGAATTACAATGATTTTACAAGGCACCTGTTTACTTCACATTAATCCCAAACTGAGAACATCTGTTGGCTTCTATTTCACTTTTTGAAGAGGGGAATTAACCTTTTAAAATGTTCTTCTGCTCACCGGTGAGTTTCAGTGGAGTTTTCATTTGAGAGTATCTGTTTAGAAGGCATCAGGAGCTGGTACTAGTCCAATAGCTAATAATGGCTAAAATGGTATAAATGCAGGTTTTTTCACTATCCCACCTGTATTTTTCTTACTTATTAGTTTTAAAGAATCTTTCAGACACTACTGTGTCCAAGACAAGTAATACTCTAAAGCAACATTTTGAATACATTTTAATTAAAATTAATCAAATTAGTCAAAGAAGTACAAACATTTGTTTATTTTAGTGATCACAATGGAGATGCTGAATTATAGGCTATAATAAGTATAATGAGACAATTCACTTTCACTTTCCCATAATACATTGTAACTTGTACCAAATTATAGCTTCAATTGTAACTATATAAGAGAATGTGCAACAATTTGTTGCTGTATAGTATTTAATTGATTCTTCAGATAATACATGGTCAGTGGGTAGTTATAACATACTTTCAAATATATACAATAAATGCAGTTGTCACGTACCCACCACAACATTCACCTATGGTGGGCCCAGCATCCGCTGAGGGATTACGGATCTTCTCTGGGGAGGAAGCCACAAGCTCCTGAAGGAGCTATAACCATTGGCCCTGTCCCCAACCTTTGCAAATGACAATGATAATACTTGCTGACAACTTGGATGCAGCCCCCTCTTGCACTTTGCTAATTGCTTCAAAGTACGGGAAAAAAAGGGGGATCAGGGAGGCGCAGAGACAAGTTGAACCTTAGTGTAAATGAAAAGAACACACTCATAGTGTAATACAATTAACCCCTTAGTGACAAGACATTTTTACCTTGACTTTCCCTGGTTAACAATGGCTGTTTTGACATTTCTGGGGTGTTTTTGTTTAGTTGTAATTTTCTTCTTTCTCACCTACTGTACCCACACAAATTATATTTTGGTTTTATCATCATAAGAAATGTTTTCATTAGATACCATTATGTTCATAATATCTTATAATTTACTACAATTTTTTTTTATAAAATATGATGAAAAATTAAAATAAAAAAAAAAACTTTTTCTAACTTTGACCTAAAATAGAATTTACACAAGTACAATCATTAAAAAAGACCACATCTAAATAGTTTCTTAATGTTGTACCAAGTCCAGAAATGTGCATGTTTCCATATTTTTCAGATTTTTTTGCGAGTTATGGGGCAAAAATAGTGTTTTTGGTTTTTTCCTATATTGACCTTTTGACCTCAAGCCAAACCCTAAATTTAACCCTAACACTAAATTTAACCCCAACTCTAACCCTTAAACTATCCCTTAATATAATTAAATGTTTATTTAATTTTAACCCTATAGGCTAATCTAACTATAATACCAGTTTTCAGTATTACAATTTTTTTTTTTTATCATTGCAATGTTGCTGCTGCCTCTAGGGGCAGTCAAGCAGCATATTCAGAGTGATGGAAGTGAATTTTCTTTCACTTCCGAAGCTCGGACCAAAAGAGGGCATCGCCATATTGGTGGAGCATGCTGCTCCGTCAATATGGCGCCCACGATCGCTCCGTCGGGTGATCGTGGGTGCCCCAGAAAACTGCTTGTTTCACCGCAGGATGTACCAGGCACATCCATTGTTGGGAACGGAGTTCCTGGCAGGACGTACCTGACGCGTCCATTGTCGCGAAGGGGTTAAAACAGTGACATAACCACAGTGTTATTGCACTAACAAATGGATGTAAAAACAAGGCTCTCAGCAGTACAGTAATAAATATAATGCTTCAATCTTTAAAAGGAATAAAAACAACCATGTGCAGGACAAGATAAAATGATTGCTGGACCTTTGCTAGGGGAGCACTTACAAGGTGCAATAGAATAAAGTGCATGTAGAATCAGTCCTTGGTCGACTGGACACAGCACAAAAAGAATGGATCGGCTGATGCTGGAGCACAATTGATAAGGAATGTCAATTTACAGCAGGATGTAGTGGCAAACAAGATGTCTCAATGCATTTTGCCAGATCTGCAGTCAATAATATGTGAATTTATTGACACATAGTTGTCTCCAGCTTTAGAATATTACTTTTCTTGAGTACAATAGTTCCTGTGTTATTTTTATTTATTTTTTATCTAATTCCTATCTTTAATTAGACAAGGGTAAAAAAAACAAAGTTTAATTGTCTTTTAACCCCTTGGTGATTGGGCTATTTTAACATCTGCTGTGTTTGTATTTAGATGTCCTTTTTCTCTTTCTCATTTAATGTACCCACACATATTATATATTGTTTTTATCACCATAAGAAGGGTTTTATTAACATACCATTATTTTCATCATATCATTTTTAAAAATAGAATATGATGAAAAACTTGAAGAAAAATCTTTATACTATTACAAATGACAATCAAAGAAAATCAATTTTATACAATTCAAAAGAGCCTTTATAAATAGTTTCTAATATTAGTCCTGAGTTATTTGTCCTTAACATTTTCACCCCAACCCTAATCAACACAATAAACCTAAATCCAACACAAACCCTGGCACTAACGCTAACCCATCTGTAACCCTAAATGAATCTCTAGCTCTAACCCCAGATCTAGAGTTAATTTAGATCTAGGGTTAGTTTTGGCTTTTCATTTTTTATTTATTTTTTACTGCAGTGTTGCTGACTGTATCTAGAGGCAGTCTAGCAACAGCAAGAGCGTAACAGAAGTGAACTCTGATCAGTTCTATTGCTCTTGCCAGCTACAGGGCACCCCTATATTGGAGGGGGATGCTGCCATCCAATATGGTGTCCATGATTACACCATGGATTTTGGTGTTTAATGCCTCAAAACCATGGAGATAATTAATCGCATCAAGCACTGGTTTTAGCAGAGAACGTTTATATACATCATGTGCTACCAAATGCAGTCGGACACAAGACATACATATACAGTTCTGTGTGCGTCTGCAGTGGTTGCAGAAATATGCAGTGGTTGCAGAAATCACCACTACAACTGGACCAGCCAACCAATGTGGACTGGGTGACCTCTGTGACCACTGTACTTGCAAGTGATGTGTATATTACATGGAAGCACCATGAAAAATATAGTTTTTAAAGGCTTTACTTTGGTTTTAACTAAATAGATACAGATCATGAACCATTTTTTTTAAAAGGCTTTACTTTAGATTTAACTAAATAGATGTATATAATTAGTATATAATCAGTGTATGAAAATGATAAATACATTATCATACAACAATGGCCAATCAAGAAGTCAAAGTATAATCCACAGAAGAATAAACTAATGCTAATAAAGCAAGATGTCTTTATACAAGTTACAGAGATATTTGCAACTAATAAAACATCCCAGAATTGTAAACGTATTATGGTGATAAATGTGAAATTAAAATGAATTAAATAGCAGCATAGCAGACCAACATCTTTGCCATCTAATTAACAATGTATTTGAACTTGTAATACAACTTACTGAATGCTATTAAATACTTTAATTTTGCAATTTGAGTTAGATCAAAAACATGAAGCAACTTCATGAAAAAAATTAGCAATGTTGAATACTGGATTAGAGCTCAAGTTCTCCATAAACGTGGACCTTATGCTTATCTTACTTGATGGTCATTTACTAATTCTTAAATATAAGACATATAATAATAATATAATAATAATAAATATATGGACATGGATATAAAATCACCAGGAAAGACCTTCCAAATTGATTGCTATCTAAATGTGTAACTGAATAAGTATTCTAAAACCATTTACAATGCTTACAATATATACCGTACAACCATCATTAAAAGGTATTTTTACATCAGAAACAAATAATGTATTTTTGATGGTGATGTATGTAGTCCAACAAGCAGGGTCGCCACCGAAATTGCAGGTCCTCCTAAGGAAACACATTTCTGGCCCCCCATATCTCCCTCTCACCCACCTACCCTCCCAAACTCATTTTATTCAGGTATTTGTATATCATGCCAATGATTTAAATGCACCCAGGACATGCCCCATCACCCTCATTATACATCCAGGACTTGCAGCTGCACCCAGGACATGCACCATTACCCGCATTGCACAACCAAGACTTACCCCATTAATATGCCACAGCCAGTTTGTCCATAAGTATGCCACAGCTTGCCCATGAATATGCCACTGTTAGTTTGCCCATGTATATTCCACAGGCAGTTTTTCCCATCAATATTCCACTGTCTTCCTATTAATATGCCATAGCCAGTTTGTTTCTTAATATGCCACTGTTTCCCATTAATATGCAACTCTTTGCCCATTAATATGCCACAGCCATTGTGCTGATTCCCCCTTCCCCAGTACTAACCTGGCCCCTGCAAGAGACAGCAGCCTTCCATGCTGCCTCTCTCACCCTCCCCGCTTACTGATCTGGCTTGAGCACCGGAAGGTCATGTGACCTCTAGCACTCAACAAGTATATATATACAGATTCAATTAGACAATTTAAAAATAATATAAAAGTAGAGCCATATTAAACTACTTTAATTGATGTAAACTTATATGTGCTTCAATAAAAAAATGTTATATTGTTCCTCTTGACACTTTACATTGTTTAACATTTTGTGACTGATGCACAAATATTCAGGCACTTACTATTTGGCTTTTTGAAAATCATGATAGATGCCTCATGTTGATTTGAACCACCCAAAAATCTCAAAAACTCTCTAAAGCTTGACCAGGCTTCAAATATTTATACAAAAACAAGGTAATGGGGATAACATTACAGACTCTTATTACAGTGTGCTGCTGAAGTAACCAACACACACACACACACACACACACACATATATATATATATATATATATATATATATATATATATATATATATATATATATTTAGCTATCTATATATATATGTATATAATATATAAAAAATATCAGCGCACAACCAGAAATTGCTAATTTCTCTTAAATATATTTTTAACTAGACTTGTGAATTTGTTTGTTATTATTAGCCAAGGTCCTCCCAACATTCAATTAAATAAATAAATAAAATTGTATAAAAAAAAATAATAATATATATTAAAATAAAATATAAATACATAAAAAGTAAACAAAATAAATATATAGAAAACCACATTAAAATAAATTAATAATACTATTTCAAATACTATATTAATGTTACATTTTAAAGTAATATATATATAATCTAATAAAATACATTACAAATACATTTTTTGAAGGCAGGGTATTAGTTTTAACATGCCATTATAGCATATTTATTACTAAAAGATTTTTTATTTTCATATTATGGCATAAATGGTGCTATTACCATGTCAATGAACACATCATGTAATCTAAAATCACATTACCAGTTAATGTCAACAGCTGTTAGGGGTATGTACCCGGTCACCATCATGCCATATGTATCATGGTACCATTGCATGCCCATTGTAGACAATAGTGCATTGACAAGCAATGTGGCAATCCACACCGTCGACATGGAATGGTACCGTGATACGTGGCATGATGGCTGGAGGGTACGTATAACCTAACAACTGTTGAAGTGAACAATATCCAGTGATGTGATGGGCTGACATCACCAGCATTGCTAAATCACAAGAGCTGTTATGTCAGTGTATAAAAGGATGTCTGATTATGTATGTACATAATCCTTATTGCCTAACTTGGGGTTATTTGTGATATGTGTATTTTATATCAAGGCCGATCCTAGGGTCACGGGCACCTGGGTGCAGGTTTTCCTTTGGCGCCCAAGGGTGGGCGTGGCTATATTATGAACTCCTCCCCTTTAGACATTTCTGTTCCAGACATGCATATTTCAGTATTGGAGAGGGAGGGAGGGAGAAAACTTTATTTTAATGTAAAGGACCAACGTTTATTTTAAATAAAGATATATATTTTGCAATAATACTGTGTAGTGGTTTTATTTATTTCTATGATGCTCAGCCAGCAACATGGGAGACTTTTTGCTGGCTAGCAGAATGAGTTTTAACTACCGTTCCCATGATTCCCAACCAGCCAAAGTCTCTCATTAGTCTGGCTGAGCATCATTGGAAAAGAAGTACACAAGGAGTGATAAATAATATTCCACCAAGTCAGTCACTCACGTGTTTCTCTCTCTCCCCATACCCTCATGTCTGTCTGTCTCTCCCCGTACCCTCATGTCTGTCTCTCCCCATACCCTCATGTCTGTCTCTCTCTCCCCATTCCCTCATGTCTGTCTCTCTCTCCACTCATGCTCCATGTCTCTGTCTCTCTCTCCACTCATGCTCCATGTCTGTCTGTCTCTCTCCACTCATACCCCATGTCTGTCTCTCTCTCGCCACTCATACCCCATGTCTGTCTCTCTCTCTTGCCACTCATACCCCATGTCTGTCTCTCTCTCGCCACTCATACCCCATGTCTGTCTCTCTCTCGCCACTCATACCCCATGTCTGTCTCTCCTCTCATCCCTTATATCTTTTTCCATCTCTATCTTTCTGTTCCCCATGCTGGTCTCTTGTACACACAGTCATACATAAACACACACAGTCACACAAACACAGTTACACACTTAGTCACCCTCACAGACATACATTTACACAAACACCTTTATACACACTGTCACACATACATAAATACATACTGTCACACATAAATACACACAGTCACACAAACACAATTACACACTTAGTCACCCTCACAGACATAAATTTTACACAGACACCCTTATACACACATACATAAATACACACAGTCATACATAAATACACACAGTCACACAAACACAGTTACATATTTAGTCACCCTCGCAGACATACATTTACACAGACACCGTTATACACACTGTCACACATACATAAATACACACACAGCCACCTTTACACACTTAGACACAGGATACACTTGCACAGACACTCATGTACACACACTTACACAGACAGTAACACACACATACACACTTATACACATTCACATACACTTCCACAGACACTTCCACACTTCCTTTCTTTTTTTATTTTAAACCCCCCCCCCCCCAACTGTTATCACCTCCTCCTTGTTAATCCAAGCACAGTGCAACGGGGGAAAGCTCCGCCCCCGTCGCGTTCTGTGATTGGATGCAGGGAGGAGGACGTTCTCTATGGTGTCTTGGCAGATGCTCTAGAGAACTTCCTCCTCCCTGAAGCAGCCAATCACAGAACCTGAGGATCTTGCACCCGTTGCGCTGTGCTTGCTTTAACAAGGAGGAGGACGGCAGGGAGAGAGCTCCCTGCTTCAGCGCCTCTCCTCCCGTGCGCCTGGGCGCGGTGCACCCCGTGCACCCGCCCAGGATAGGCCCTGTTTTCTATTACAGAATGAAAAAACTGCTTCAATGCCTGGCATTTTACATCCCATAATCTTTAAAGACTGCTATATTGCAGTAAATTTGGTTGTAAGGGACCCAGCTGGGGGTCAGGGGGGCCCGACCCTCTTGGATTTTTGTTTTCATTTTTTTAAATTTAAATGTAATCCTATGTCTCAGAGAGCAGGACTCTGTACTCCAAGCATGCTCATCTGATCCATTTGTTGGTGAATGCAGGAGTGTAGACACAATCCTGCAAATGCTCTTGCACGCTATTTACGTGGTTTCCATGAATGGTGAGCGGGAATATTCTGCACAAGAGGTCACATGTAACTGTGTAGTGACACGGACCTGCAGACAGGGCCGTCTTTAACACGGGGCAAACGGGGCAGCTGCCCAGGGCCCACTTACTCCTGGGGGGCCCAAGCCAGCTGCCCTGTGGGCCCGCTGCCCATGACCATCCGTAACTGCTACCTGACTAATGCGATCAGCACTGATTACATAGTACAGGTGAGCCCAAAATGCGAACACAGAGGTGCACTCAGTGTGCATCTGCCTGTGTCGCGCGAGGGGGGAAACCTCCGCTCCCTCACAGAGCATGTTAGAGCACCGGATGTCCGTGACATACCGGTGCTCAGAACACATGGAGCCATGCACAGAAGAAACAGACCTGCAAATGTAAGGTAATCGAGCAGGGAGGGGTACAAACGAAAGTAGTGTGTTTCTGACAGTGTGTGTAAATGTTTGTGTAAGTGTGTGTGTATCTGATGTGTAAGTCTGTGTGTATAAGTGTGTGTATCTGATTGTGTAAGTCTGTGTGTATCTGATTGTGTAAATCTGTGTGTGTAAGTGTGTCTATCTGACTGTGTAAGGTTGTCTGTGTGTGTAAGTGTGTCTATCTGACTGTGTAAGGTTGTCTGTGTATGTGTAAGTGTGTCTATCTGACTGTGTAAGGTTGTCTGATTAAGTCTGTGTGTGTGTGTAAGTGTGTCTATCTGACTGTGTAAGGTTGTCTGTGTGTGTAAGTGTTTCTGACTATGTAAGTCTGTGTGTGTAAGTGTCTCTATCTGACTGTGTAAGGTTTTCTGTGTAAGTCTGACTGTGTGTATATGTGTGTGCGTTAGTTTGTCTCTCTGTGTGCAATTGTACAGTCCCACCCCTATAATATTATATAAATATTAAATGTACCTGATTATATATATACCGTATTTGCTCGATTATAAGACGAGGTTTTTTTTCAGAGCAAATGCTCTGAAAAATTCCCCTCGTCTTATAATCGAGGTCTCTTATAATCTGACCTCAAATTGAGGTCAGATTATAAGACATGGATCCAGGTCCCCAGCAGAGCTGCAGGGGACCTGGATCCCCCTCTCTAGCAGCAGGGGAAGTCTGCGCAACGAGCGCAGACTCCCCTGCTTCCGCCCGGCACGACCACCGGGGCTTCTGTGAAGAAGCCGGATACTTCCGCTTTCGTCACAGAAGTCCCGGCGAGTGTGCCGGGCGTGAGCAGGGGAGGTCTGCGCTCATCGCGCAGACTTCCTTTGCTGCCCCACTAGGCACCAGGGAGAATCGGGCAGCTGGGGGATGTCTGCACGATACTTGCAGATATCCTCCATGCTGCCCGAAACGGCAGACTATTATGACGGACAGCTGTCCGTCATAATAGACTGCCGTGTCGGGCAGCATGGAGGATGTCTGCAAGTATCGTGCAGACATCCCCCGGCTGCCCCCACTAGCCACCAGGGATCAAGGTAAGGGGAAGGGAGGGAGGGGGGGCAGAGAGACAGGGGGAGGGAGGGAGGGGGACAGAGAGACAGAGGGAGGGAGGGGGACAGAGAGACAGGGGAGGGAGGGAGGGGGACAGAGAGACAGGGGGGACAGAGAGATAGGGGGGAGGGAGGGGGGCAGAGACAGAGTCAAGGGGAGGGAGGGGGTTAAGAGACAGAGACAAGGGGAGGGAAGGGGTTAAGAGACAGACAAGGGGAGGGAAGGGGTTAAGAGACAGAGACAAGGGGAGGGAAGGGGTTAAGAGACAGACAAGGGGAGGGAAGGGGTTAAGAGACAGAGACAAGGGGAGGGAAGGGGTTAAGAGACAGAGACAAGGGGAGGGAAGGGGTTAAGAGACAGGCAAGGGGAGGGGGAGAGAGAGAAAAATGGGGGCAAGGGAAAGAGAAAGGCAGCATTGGCACATAAAAAAAATAAAAACTAGAAATACATTTTTTGATATCATAATTTTTTATTAAAAAAGCAATTTACATGTGAATATATACAAGTTTAACTTTTTTCCTATAGGGTAGTCTTATATTCAGGCTTTTAGTTTTTTTCCTAAAGGAATATCCAAAGTTTGGGGGGTCGTCTTATAATCAGGGTCGTCTTATAATCGAGCAAATACGGTAAATAATATTACACGTCATATGGTTAGTTTATATAATATTTCATATAATTTAATCATATATATACACACGTATTTAATGTAAATATTGTATAAACCACCTATACAGTATAATTATATAATATTTACATAATATATAGCATATGGCTGGTTTATATAATATTTTCATATAGATCCGTTGGGTTTAGGGGGTGGAGGGGGTGATTGCATGCAGGGTATGACGGGTGAGGTCCAGGGGCCCCAAAAAAATGTTTGCCCAGGGTCCAGTCATTGTTAAAGACGGCCCTGCCTGCAGAAGCTGTGTTTGTGATTTGCAGGCATGGAAAATGTAAGCTGGCATGGAGGTCAGTTATTATAAGGAATCATGAAAGGTAGATGTGACTGCTATTTTGTCAAACACTCACTCTGTTATCCACGAGGCTCTATTCTATATTTGAAAAACAGAGTATTAACTGCTGCCTTCTGATGTGTAGTGGCAGTATCCAGATGTCCTGATTTTTTTCTTAAAGCTCTAAGAGAGCGTTATCATTGAAGATTTAAGCAAATACCAGTCTGACCTCTTCCAAAAGGGTATACAGCTTCAAACCCCTTTTTTCAGTGATAAAAGAGCTGTTTATCCGATATACCAGCAAACACAAAAATGTATTTCCATTTCCTTTTTCCTAAACAAACAATATAATCATCAATTTACTTTCAAGTGCATTCAATTAACCTTCAGAATCATTTCTCATTTTCTCACCTTCAATATGATTTATCTTATGTGATGTACATTCCAAACTCTGAAGAGGCTAATAGTGAAACGCATCAGGTTCTTTCCATTTGTATGGCAATACACTTCTTATTTTTAAGACTTTTTATTGTTCATTTTTCTTTATTAAACATATGCATTATGCCTTCACCTGTCCCTTCATTTCTCTGTATACATACTATTCAACATAGATATTGTGTATTTGTATTGGTTCAACCTCCCATCTTGATTGTTATGTTACTTATTTCGAGCAAAGAGGGCTCCATAAGGTACTTTATTTGTATTCTTTCGTTAAAGTATTTATATATAAGACTAAGCTTGATTCAAACTTTTAATAAAAGAAAAGTTAACTTTTTGCTACAGTTGTCCTTTAACATGCAGTGAGTATTTTCCCTTAAAATAGGCCATAGGGGTTGAGTCAAAAGGGGGCATATTCTTTTTGGCTCTGCCACCTTTTTAACACCACCTCTGTGCAAGGAAAGTGGGAGGAAAAGGGGGCCCTGACCATTTGTTCTGCAACATTCTAGAAGAGCAAATTTTTGATAAATCCACCATGAAACTAGCAGGATGATGTGGAACAACCTTAAAGGACGACTGCAGCAAAAAATGAAGTTAGGTTTCATTGAAAGATTGCATTACGTGTAGATAGTTTGTGTAGAAATTTGTTACTGAAAGAATACAAATAATGTACCTTTTTGAGCTCTCTTTGGTCCAAATAGCTCTAATGGGGGGCGGACATGTTGTTTAGAATCTCGAGTCAGATTGGTCAGAACTTCCTTCGTATGAAACTAGGTGTATTAAGAACTGCCCCAAGATTCTAAGCAACATGTCTGCCCCCTGATAGAGCTATATGGGGCAAAGATTGCTCAGTAAAGTACTTTATTTCTTTCATTAAAGCATTTCTAATTAACTCCTTGCCGACATAGGACGTGCTAAGTCCGTCCTGTGTGTTGAAGCGTTAATGACACAGGTCGGACCTAGTCGGTCCTGCAGCAAAACGAGCACTGAAAGCGATTTTCTTTCACTTTCAGTGCTTCAATGGTATTGCTACGATGCTTCTGTGTGGAAGCATCATACAATACAAAAAAAAAAAACATCGGCCTGGAGACAGTGTCTTTATACCGACGGGTTTTAAACAACGATCATAGGAAGAAAGTTTTATTTTTTTTATTTTTTATTATCAAATATAGAAAAAGTGTTACACATGTTTTTTTAAATACATGTTCCTTATACAGGTATATATTTTATGTTATTAAGATTTAAAGAGAAAGGAGGAAAAAACAAACAAAACAGTTGTATAATTAAATTCAGTATATGCATTTCGACTTTCTCTTCCACATTCACACTCACTTTCTTAAACCATTTATACCACATTCACACTCGGGTGGGTTGGTGCCCAGCTAGATGTCACTCTCATCTTAAGATTTGAATTAAGTTATTATAAGTCATCCCTCCTGCTGGTCCATCTATACCATATTTTTTCGTACATTATTAGAGACTTTACATTATTAGACCAAAAGGCTTTTTCCATTTGGGCTTGGTATTGAATTTGTTGTTCTACTTTGGCCCAAGTCGGAGAGGAGGATGATTTCCAATTCCTAACAATCTCCATCTTTACAGCCAGTACTATATGAATCAGCAGGAATTGTGACTCTTTTTCTTGTACCGGTGGTTTTAAATGGAATAAGGCGAAGTCTGGGGTCAACCCAATATCTTTGTTTGTCAAATTTGCTATTTTTGCTTTGATCTGATTCCATAGTATTTTTATTTGAGGGCAATCCCACCATATATGTTTGAAGGATCCCTCTTCACTTCCACACCTCCAACATCGAACTATGTAATTCAGATAAATCTTTCCCATTTTTTCTGGTGTTAGATACCACCGAAAAATTAATTTATTATAAGTTTCTATTAAATTGGATGAGTGAACACATTTTTTTGTATGGTTCATTGCTCTCAACCAGTCTTCTGCTGGGTGTGCAATGGAGAGTTCTCGTTCCCATGATTCTATATGTTTAAATTTTTTGATTGTGGTCGGATTATCCAATGCATCATATGCTCTTTTTGTTAATTTCCCTTGCCACTTCCCCAGGAGAAATTCATCTAATTTTTTATCTTCTTCATGATCCTCTGGTAAGATTTTACTTATTATATAATGCCTGACTCTTAAATAGTTATATTATTCCTTTTGTTCCAGTTGGTATTTCTCTTTTAAGATGTTAAATGATAATATTTTTTTGTATTTCTCTATTATTTGATTTATATTTGTCAGTCCATTTTGTAACCAATTTGTTATACAAAGATTCGGGAGAAGATTTTCCAGTATTTTTATCGGCATAACTAATTTTAGGTTGTATTTTGGCCAGTATGATTTCAGAATGGACTCCCAATTTTTTATTAAGTCGTAGACTATCGGATTTTCACATTCTCTTATCTGTTTTGGGACCCAGATTAATGATCTTAATTTTATCCTCTTTAAGCCCTCTTGTTCAATTTTGTACCAGGGGATTTTGTCCTTGACCTCTCTAAACCATGGGGCTAAATGTGACATTATTGATGCTTGATATAATTTTTTTATATGTGGTACCCCCAGTCCCCCATCTCTCACTCTTCTTGTATAATTAAATTCAGTATATGCATTTCGACTTTCTCTTCCACATTCACACTCACTTTCTTAAACCATTTATACCACATTCACACTCGGGTGGGTTGGTGCCCAGCTAGATGTCACTCTCATCTTAAGATTTGAATTAAGTTATTATAAGTCATCCCTCCTGCTGGTCCATCTATACCATATTTTTTCGTACATTATTAGAGACTTTACATTATTAGACCAAAAGGCTTTTTCCATTTGGGCTTGGTATTGAATTTGTTGTTCTACTTTGGCCCAAGTCGGAGAGGAGGATGATTTCCAATTCCTAACAATCTCCATCTTTACAGCCAGTACTATATGAATCAGCAGGAATTGTGACTCTTTTTCTTGTACCGGTGGTTTTAAATGGAATAAGGCGAAGTCTGGGGTCAACCCAATATCTTTGTTTGTCAAATTTGCTATTTTTGCTTTGATCTGATTCCATAGTATTTTTATTTGAGGGCAATCCCACCATATATGTTTGAAGGATCCCTCTTCACTTCCACACCTCCAACATCGAACTATGTAATTCAGATAAATCTTTCCCATTTTTTCTGGTGTTAGATACCACCGAAAAATTAATTTATTATAAGTTTCTATTAAATTGGATGAGTGAACACATTTTTTTGTATGGTTTATTGCTCTCAACCAGTCTTCTGCTGGGTGTGCAATGGAGAGTTCTCGTTCCCATGATTCTATATGTTTAAATTTTTTGATTGTGGTCGGATTATCCAATGCATCATATGCTCTTTTTGTTAATTTCCCTTGCCACTTCCCCAGGAGAAATTCATCTAATTTTTTATCTTCTTCATGATCCTCTGGTAAGATTTTACTTATTATATAATGCCTGACTCTTAAATAGTTATATTATTCCTTTTGTTCCAGTTGGTATTTCTCTTTTAAGATGTTAAATGATAATATTTTTTTGTATTTCTCTATTATTTGATTTATATTTGTCAGTCCATTTTGTAACCAATTTGTTATACAAAGATTCGGGAGAAGATTTTCCAGTATTTTTATCGGCATAACTAATTTTAGGTTGTATTTTGGCCAGTATGATTTCAGAATGGACTCCCAATTTTTTATTAAGTCGTAGACTATCGGATTTTCACATTCTCTTATCTGTTTTGGGACCCAGATTAATGATCTTAATTTTATCCTCTTTAAGCCCTCTTGTTCAATTTTGTACCAGGGGATTTTGTCCTTGACCTCTCTAAACCATGGGGCTAAATGTGACATTATTGATGCTTGATATAATTTTTTTATATGTGGTACCCCCAGTCCCCCATCTCTCACTCTTCTTGATGTTACTTTGAATGCTATTCTCGGGGTTTTCTTTGCCCATATAAATTTATTATATAGCCTTTGAAATTTCATCAATGTTTGAGATGGTACATATATTGGAATGGATCTAAACAAAAATAACAATTTAGGAAGTATGTAATAGTTTATAACACTTATTCTTCCACTCCATGATATATATAGGGGACTCCACTCATTTAATTTTTTCCTCATTTCCATTAGGAGGGGTGAATAATTTATTTTTATTATTTCTTCTTTATTGTATGTAATCTCTATACCCAAATAATGTATTGATTTAGTGTGCCATTGAAAATTATAAGTTTCTTTGAGTTGTTTCATAGTTTCTTTATCAGTATTTGTCAGTAAGGCTTGTGATTTTTCAATATTTATCCTGTATTGTGATAGATGTGAAAATAGTTTAATCTCTTTCATTACATTCGCGAGTGACTTTAGGGGATTGGTGAGAGTGAGAATTATATCATCCGCGAATGATGAAATTTTAATTTGAGACGAGGTCAGCCCGAGTCCATCCACCTGCACATTCCCTCTAATACTTTGAGCCAATGGGCACCCCTGACGTGTTCCGTTTGTAATTTTGAACCACGATGATATAATACCCGATCCCTTTATTCTGGCCTCCGGGGATCCGTATAGGGACCAAATTGCATCTAAAAATGTGTCCCCGAGACCATATACCCCCAGTGCTTCTTTCATAAATGTCCAGCTGACCATGTCAAAGGCCTTCTCTGCATCCAATAACAGGGTCAGCATGGATTCTCTTTTTTTGTTGGCTACAAACATCGCCCCAAGAGTTTTGCGTATATTAGCAGTAGTATTCCTCCCTGGAATAAATCCAGATTGATCAATGTGAATTAATTTGTGTATACATTTTCTCAGTCTTCCAGCTAAGACCGAAGAATAAATCTTAGTATCCACATTGATCAGTGATATTGGACGATAGTTTTTAATATACAATTTGTCTTTTCCTGGTTTTAAAATTGGGGCAATGTCTGCCTGCAACATTTCCTTTCTAAAGCAAATGGAATCTACAGTCTCATTAAAAAGGGTGGATAGAATGGGGCTAAGCTCGTCTGCATATACTTTATAAAAAAGATTTGAAAAACCGTCTGGGACAGGTGACTTGTTTATTTTTAAGTTGTTCATCATTTTTTGAACTTCTTCTTTGCTAATGGGAGCATTTCATTTATTTTGGTCATTTTCTTCTAATTTTGGGAGTTGAAGTTTTGCTAGATATTTCTTGATTTTTTCATTATCTAGAGGGTTTTCTTTTGTTTGTCTATTTAGATTATATAAATTTTGATAAAATTTCTCAAAGTGTCCTGCTATTTTGGAAGGTTCCAAAATTGTCTCTCCTCCTACAACTATTTTATTTATTATATTTTTTGCGGTTTGTCTTTTCAGTCTATTTGTTAACAACTTATCTGCTCTATTTCCTCTTATATAGTAAATTTGTTTTAACTTAAGCATATTGAATTTCATCTTTTCGTAGTTTCTTTCTTTTATTTTTTCTTTTATATTTTTGATCTTTTCAATAGTTGTCTCTTGGAGATTTTTTTTATTACTCGATTCTAATTGAGCAAGTTCTATCATTAATTGTTGTAAATTTGCCCCTCTTTTTTTTTTTTTCCCAATGTTTTATTTTTATAATGGTCCCTCTTATGACAGCTTTTAAGGCGCACCACCTTACTGATAACGGTGTGTCTAACTCTTGGTTTTCTTTTACATAATTAATTATATCTCTCCGTATGGCTTCACAATTTTGTTTGTTCTTTAATAAGGATTCATTAAGTCTCCATGTTAGACGATATTTTTTTTGTTTCGATTTTAATATTACTTTAACTGGGGCATGATCTGACCATATTGCGGGGAGGATATTTATACTGATCCCACTATCAAATATATCTTTTTTGGCCAAAAATAAATCGATTCGTGAATATGATTGTTTTGAGTGAGAAAAGTGATTTAAATGTTCTGTGGAATCTTTCAAATATCTCATCTTTTGGGGTTATCTCTTTTATTTTATCTTGAAAGTATTCAAATAGATAATCCTTCAGCTGTGCTGTAGATACTTCTTCGGGTATTCCCCGAATTCTTAAATTTTTACGCCTGGCCCGATCTTCCATATCCGTTATTTTGTTTGTTAAATTCATTATACTTGTCTCCATGTTTAAGTTTTTCTCTTGTATTTTAGTAATATCAAACATTGCAGATTCCAATTTCTCTTTGTAGTCTGTTAACTGTTGATTGATTTGGAGTAGTTCTTTTTTAATTTCTATTTGATGTATTGAGAATTCTTTACTTATCTTATCTCTATGCTCCTCTAATATTTTCAGGAGAGATTCCTGTGGTGTTAGGTTCCATTTTTCTGGAGTTGAGGTCAGGGATGATTGTTCCGAGGGTATTTCATCCTCATTCCTTATATGAGATTCCATTGTTAGTTCTTGATCTTTTACTGAATCTATTACTGTTTCTCTTCCTGATTTAAGATTTTTTTTCTGTTCCGGGGTTGTATAGAATGATGTGATGAATTTATTAGTCCCATCCTTCTTCTCTTCTTTATTTTTTTTTGGGGGGACTTTTGTTTCCTGTTGTTTCCTTGATGTCATTATTATACTTTATTTGATTTCTTTATTTTTTTTTTCTGTAATAGACTTTATAGTTTTGTTCGTTGGTTTTGAATCTGATTTTCTATTTTATTTTTAATTAGCGGAGAGTAGTTTTTAGTAGGATCTGTTTAGCATTATTTTGCAGAGTTTTGAGAAAATGATGTATTAATTTTTCTCCTCTTGGTTTGATTGGTAAATACAATCAGCAGGGGGAACCCTATTTCTAGTACCGGTTGCTTTTTTATTTTTTAATTTTTTTTTTTAATTTACTTTTCTCTTTGTAATTGTCTCACTTAATTTTATAGTGGACAATGTTATATCTTCTTCTAATTTTCTTATAGTGTGTTTTTGTAGAGAGCCAGAGAGGAAGAATGACAGGTTCTTAACTTGAATTAGTCTTTCAGAACAGCTTTATTTAGTGGTTTGTAAAATCAGCAAAGATTCAAATTCTGGAACTACATCTGCTATTCTTTGCCCTTTCTAAAGATCCGGGTGTTTATTTTATGAATTATCTCAATTGGTTTTAGAGAGGATCGTCCAGGTATGATATGCAGTATTTTTTAGCAGTTTACTTCACACTCTGTATGTTAAGTCAGTGAGGCTGTGTTTTTAAATATACTGTAGAGTGTTTCTCCACAGTACAGTCACCGACACAGTCCTCCAGCAAGTATTTTTCTTAATACTTTACTGTTAGCGATATGTTAGCACAGTCTTTTCGGAATGACCCGATAATACATACAATTGCTAGTATGAATATAAAGTGGATACGATTGATTTGCTCCCAGTCATAATGAACAGTAAGTTTCCACAGTTCTTTTTAAATATATAGTATTTCATAAGATGTTTCTCTTTGTTTTTCCACAGTTTGTTGGTAGTCACATGCACAGTATTGCCAGGAGATGCAGTATCTTTGAGCAGTTTATTCCCCACTCTATATGTTAAGAGTCAGCAAGGCTGTGTTTTTAAATAAACTGCAGAGTCTTTCTCCACCGTCTAGTCACCAACACAGTTCTCCAGCAAGTACTTTGCTTAGCATTTTGTTAACCATATATTTGCACAGTACTTCAAAATAACCAGATAATACATGCAATTGCTAGCACTTATATGACGTAGATATGATTCATTTGCTCCCAGTTGTAATGGACAGTAAGTTTCCACAGTTCTTTTTAAATATGTAGTATTTTAGAACATGCGTTTCTCTTTGTTTTTGCACAGTTTGTTGGTAGTCACATGCACAGTATTGCCAGAAAATGATTGATTAATGTGTAAAGGAATTTGGTTTTCCCTGTTAAGTATGTGAGATCATAGACAGATAGATGGATTAACCTCATCAATAGATTCAGTATTTCTGGATCGTTTTTAGTAGAATATATTTACTTATGTGTGCAGGCTAGTAAGATTAGTTAAAAGTTTTCACTTCCCTGTTTGTTTTGCAAGTTCCACTTCAGTCTTTCACTTTAATGGTTTGTTTTTTCACCCGATTCCTCCTCCTCCCTCGTCTCTCCGTTATCAGCCTGTCTTCACCCTCCGTGTAGGAGTCTCCTTTCTTTGAAGTGTTCTCGTCTTCGCTTGGAGGCTGTAGTTTTTCTTTTACTGTCTCTCTTCATGTGTCCATACCGCAGCTTTCATAATCTAGATTTCAGCTTCTCCATCTCCCGTTTGGCGCCAGGCCATCACACACACTCACGTTCTCACGTCACACTACACTCCTCGCATCCCCCCCATAGGAAGAAAATTTAATCACTTTCTATGGCTCTGCAAGTCTTGCTGACTTCCCTAGCAAGTCAAAGCAGTCAGCAGCACTTCAAAAAAGCATGATCTTGGTCACTGGTTGCAAACTTTGGCAAAGGTTGGTGGTAAAATGGCTACATGAAAAGTGTCAAAATATCCCATGTTAAATGTCCTGAGTTATCTAGTTTTGAAAAATATATACATGTGTGTGTGTGTGGGGGGGGGGGGGGGGGGGGCTTTGCACTACTTATAGTTCTTGCCCTGTAATTTGAATAAAAAAGCAGAAAAACATAAAACATGGGCTATTTCTGAACTCAGGACAAATATTAGAAACTATTTAGCAGTGTTTTTTTGTTGTCTTTTGTAGATGAGTATACGATTTTTAAAATAAAACAAAATTTATTTTCAATTTTATTTCCCATATTTTATTATTTTTTTAATATAAAATTATATGCTAATATCAAAATAATGGTATCAAAAGAAAGCCCCTCTTCTGCCAATGAAAACAATATATAGTTTGTGTGGGTACACGAAATGAGAAAGAAATAAATTGCAGCAAAACACAAACAACCCAGAAATGTTAAAACAGCCCATGTCACTGAGCGTCAAACAAGCCCCAAAAAATCATATCACTAAGGGGTTAAAATATCTACACTTAATGCCACCTTTCAATTAAACATAAGTTTTTGCCTCAGTTGTCCTTTAAAGTAACTCCCTCTTGTAACCTCCATGTGTTGTAAAAGCTTATGATACAATCACATGCACATACCTCCCAACTTATGCTCTCAGAAAATCAAGACTGCAGTGAGTGGAGCTTGGGAGGTCAAGGGTCAGTGTTACCATGCATGTGCAGTAGGCGCTGACATAAACGGGCAGGGTTACTGTGCATGTGCAGTAACCAGTTTATGTTGTCCTAGGCATCGGATTACAATTTGATAGCATTCTGAAAATCAGGACAGTGGTAGTGCTCGGCGGGATAGTATGATTGCCTCCCAAAAGTCATGTGCAAAGCAGGAAAGTTGGGAGGTATGTATGAAAAGTAATATTAACATACAAACATCAAGTAATCAAACAATTTAGAAAAAAAGTTGTTTTCTAGATCAGTGACTGAAAGATAATGTTCCCAACATGTCTGGGCTGTGGCAATGAGACAGTAGAGAGAGTTGGATTCCTGACCTGCTGGTATTATACAGATGCCTGACTTGTGATCTGTGTCGTCAGGCAAGTGTGAAGTCTAATTAGGTATCATGTTGCCATGCCATTCTGTGTTATATGGACATATGCAAATTTTTTTGGGTGTATCTGATGAGTAACCTTAAAACATCAGAAACAAAAGTCCTGCAAAATCTGGAGTTTTTATTCCCTCATTTATTGATGGAAGTATTTTACCATGAATTAACAACTAACTTCCGTCTTTAAAATACAAATAGTTTTCTTATACATACCATTTTGAAATAAACTGTAATAACATTATTACGCTGATTAACATGAATATCATATCATTCAAAGGTAAACTTTCTCAGTTTTGTAGTAAAAACAATTGTATTATACTGTTGCATTTGGATATTCCAGTCGACGGTAACAATACATCTAAAGAAAAATTATAATTTTTTCCTCTTCACTGAATAGGTATTTAAGTAGGAATGTTGTGCAAAACCTCATTAGTGTTTAAATTAAATTGTACATGAAGTTTACATGAAGCAGCTACCAAGTCACAGATGCCAACATAATGTATTCTAATTTTTCTTCTGTTTTTTTCTTCTGGTTTTTAAATATCTAAATGAAAACATACTAAGACCTTTAGAACACAAACATAATGATAAAGACAGAAAGAGCTGCATACAACTAGTGAATGTAATGTATACCTTGCAAAATATCAAATATCAGAGTAATAGTAATGCTGAAACTTTTTTCTAATAAGCGCAAACACCATTTAAAAGAGAACATGCAATATAGTTACTAAATGTGATAAAGGAGCAAATTTTATAAACTTACAGAAAAATTATTATTATTATTATTATAGTAGGAATGTGATATTGATTGCCAGAATTCCCTTTCTTTAGGTGTTATAGAGAGCAAGACTGTATGCATAAATTAAAGAATGTTGAATGGTTGTTATGTATCTAATTGTTAACTCAGGTTGAGAAGAAAGAAAGCAAATTCCAAGGCCAGGGGGTGGGTCGTCATTCTGCTTGAACACTCAAATTTCGACTTTCTGTTAATTAAACAGATTGTTTTATGCTTTAGGATGTTTAGTTCACTTGCAGCATCAGCACAAGCAAATTCTTTCTGTGGAGATTTCATACTGTTTCTTAAAGTGTCTAAAAAACATATAGCTGCTAAATTACAATAGTATCTCTAATTAGACCCAAGAGGCTATTGCATAAGAAATATAGAGAAAATTGCCCAGTCATATTTGCTTCCATATTAGGTTCTCATTATGAGATTTTTGTAATGAATGTTCTTTGACAATTGAAGCTTAGAGGCCCTGAAGTTAATAGTTCTCCGGGGTAAATTGTGGCCTTTATTTGCACTGCAGAGGAAATCAGTACCTAACAATTCTTACTGTGTAATGCTTTATTCTTTCCTAGTTCTGTAATTAAAACAAATCTATTCGTATAGATGACTCTATGTTGGAGTGAAAAAGCAGTGCTGATTTCATTTCTTTATTCCTTATTATTTTTGTCATACCACTTAGACATGGTTTTTAACACAACTTGGGAGATCATTAATACACAAATTAAAAATAAGAAGACCCAGGACAGACAACTGAAGTTCTTCATTTAATACTTTGGTCCAGCTTGAGAAACTGTTTTTACTTATATATTATTCCACTTACATTTTATATCATAGGTGTTTACCTATGTTGATTCCACATAATGTTTATGATTTTATTTTTGCTACAGTGTGTATTTGTCAGGTGAATTGTTTTTGTCATAGAAGGCATGTGCCTTAAATGATTTAACAATGTTACCAGTATTCACTATTTCCACTTTAAGGAGGACGGACCTGATGTAAGACGCTGAGTAGGCGGAGCGTCTAGAGGGAACACGGGTGTCTGCAGCCTTTCGCCGAGACGGATCCTCGTGGTAAATGCATAATCTGACTGACTTCAACTTTTCCTTCCATGGAATTACTCCTAGCTACTGCTTGATATAGCGGAATCCTCCTACGAACTGCTTAAGATAAGTCCTTTGCGAGTAGAGCGGATGCCGGGCTCTCACGGGTAGAGTTGTATCTAAAGAAGCGGTGAAACGGCTTTTTTTCTTTCCCTTCTTCTGCCGAGACAAGGAGCGACAAGAGATTACTTTGAAGTACTAACAACTAACCGTGAATCCAATTATTTTAAGCATGAATTATAAAAAATAGGTCTGAAAACACCTTTGAAAAATTATCTTCTCTCTAGCTGAGATCTTAGCAGAACCTTGTTCAAATATATCTTGTTGCTCTATTGGCGAACTAGTGACCATCAATAGCTGTTGAACTTTTTTTCTTTGTGCCCTGTTCTGGGGCGAGGAAAGAAAAAGATGGCAACTAAAAAAGGCACAGAGCCTAAAAACCTGTCTAAAAGAGAAAAGGGGCAGAATTCCCATAAAGACAGAACTCTGACTACTCTTTTCTCCCATCTCAATGCAAAATGTGGTGAAAGTATGAGGGAGAAAATGAATAAATCAGAGACTGAAACACAGTCTGTCATGTCATCTAATGGAGGTGATGCCTCACCATTACGGGTGATTTCCACAGAAAATACAGATTCTCTTATTACTCAAGAATCCCTTCAGAAATGTTTGGAGATAAAAGGATCTCAACTTAAAACAGACCTAAAGGATAATTTGACTAAAAATTTAGATATTCAATCCACACAACTTAAAGCCGAACTAAAGGGATAATTTTTGGACTTGAAAGAAGATCTAAAAGATTTAAAGGTAAAGGTGGAGGATCTTGATCATAAGATCTCAAGTTTGGAAATGGAAAATACATCAAACAAAGATTCCATAAGGGAACTAAATGGTAAAATAGATGCATTGGAACTTAAAATCACTGATGCGGAAGACAAGTCTAGGAGAAAGAACCTGAGGATCCGAGGGATACCAGAATCTATAGGAACAGGCCTGATTAGGCAATACCTATTGCAACTGTTTGGCTTAATGGAGTTACACGAAACCAAAGATTCCATGATTGAAAGAGCCCACAGGCTTTTTAAATCAAGAAATATCTCTGATGACGCACCACGAGATGTTATCGTCAGATTCGATACTTTTTATGTGAGACAGAAGGTCTCTGAAAAAGCTAAGGACTTTAGGCCCGAAGATACTAAGTTCAAAAATCTGATTTTTTTTCAGGACCTTTCTGCAATCACGTGCGCTAAACGCAGATCCTTTAAATTTTTTACCTAGACACTAAGAAATCAAAACATAAAATATAACTGGGGCTTTCCTGTCAGCCTATTAATAAAGATAGGCGATAAAACCTTCAAGATTAACAATTTAGAGGAAGCTAAGGAGTGGACAAAAACTAATTTGCATTCTAACTAAAGAACCAGAGTAAAAGAAGCATAGGAAAATGGATACAATTTTAAAGTCAGTTCTATTTAGGCGATGGGAAAAGTGCGAACATTACCAATAACTATACCCATGACAAATATAAGAACACTTCAAAGAAATTTGTGTAATAAAGTGTTGCGCAGGATATAATAAAATAAATACTTATCAGAGATATATAGGCGAAAATCCAGCCTTTTTTAGATGTATATAAAAGAGAAGAAAAAAAAATATACAAAGTTGTGCAGTATTGTGAATATAAGGAAAATAAATATCTCCCCCTAAAGAATTGTACTCACACTCTACAGAGCCTATAGGACCGGCTCTGGGTGTATAAGGCGTGCAGACTCTGAGTCCCAAAATCCCCACATCCACTGGATAGATAATCGATGGAATACTCGTGGAGCAGGACACAACAGGAGTGAGAAACAAACGTTGTAGTGTCAAATGTAAACAATTTTAATTCCCCCCCACATATAGCAGCTTACATAGAAGAAGTTAAAAAACGATATCCCATGTAAAAAACAGTTAAAAACAGCATAGGTAAAAAGCAGGCAGAGTCACCCAGCCGAAACGCGTCGCGTGACATTATTGACGAGACTTGCAACTAGGAAGTACCAGCTCCTCCAGCAGAACGCTGCCTATACAAACTTCAGCCGCTGCCTGCTCCTATGAAGTGGCGAATGGAGACTGTGATATGATCGGCTGGGTAACTCTGCCTGCTTTTTACCTATGCTGTTTTTAACAGTTTTTTACATGGGATATCGTTTTTTAACTTCTTCTATGTAAGCTGCTATATGTGTAAGCTGCTACATTTGACACTACAACGTTTGTTTCTCACTCCTGTTGTGTCCTGCTCCACGAGTATTCCATCGATTATCTATCCAGTGGATGTGGGGATCTTGACTAGGTTGATTATAGAGGTCCCTATAAAACTTCATGAAAGCTTCCGCGATCTTATCCGGCCTCAATATATTCTTGTTCCCTTGTTTAATTTTAGTTATTACCCTTTTTGTTTTTTTTAGTCTATTTGTCATTGATTTCTGTGCTTTATTCCTATGATAGTACCATGTTCTTTGTAGTGCTTCAAGTGATCTGTTAGCCCTACAGATCAACCTCTCGTTAATGTCTTTCTCGATATTTGATACCAGGTTTGTACCCTGTGTGCTTGGGTTTATTTTGTTTTGGGCCGAGGCTAGATCTAAATTCATGTAGAGCTGTGATAGAGGCAGCCCCCTCATTATTTTTTCCTTTATTTCCAGACTTATTAAGTGCCCCCTTATAACGCTCTTGTAAGCACACCATACAACTGCTGGGTTAACCCCTTGTCCTACATTTTCCCGAAAATAATTTTCTGTCATCTTAATGATAGTATCTCTATTTTCCGGGTTCTTCAAGATATGTTGTTGGAGTTTCCAGTCTTTCGGAGGCGGTCTCTGTTGTTCCTTTAGATCCATTATGAGTGCATTGTGATCCGAACAGGTAAATTCCTTGATGTTTATTTTATTGACTCTACTTACTATTTTCCTGTCGGCCAATATTAGGTCTATCCGGGAATAAGAGAGGTGTGATTTTGAGAAACACGAAAAGTCCCTCTCTCCTGGGTGAAACACCCTCCAGACATCCAGGAAATCGTATGTCCTCATCATTTCTCTGAGCCGTTTTGAATTGGTCATCGTATTTTTATTAATTCCTTTCCCTTTTTGTTTTACAGTATCTTCCTGGGGTTCCATTACACAGTTAAAATCCCCTAATAGGATTATTGAACCTTGAGCGATTCTACTTACTTTTTGACATACAATTCGGATAAACCTAGTGGGGGTCTGATTAGGAGCATACACATTAGCAATTGTATATATTATATTGTTTATTTCGACGACTAAGATTATGTATCTCCCTTCCGGATCACAGTCCTGGTGTTTTAATTTTACTGCGAGTAAACTGGAGAATAGGATAGCTACCCCTCTTTTTTTTTTGATGGGGTAGAGCGGCCTGAATCATTGTTGGATAATCCTTGTGCCTAAATCTCACTGGATCTGTTCCCCTCCAATGAGTTTCTTGGAGGGCACATACCATGATATTCTCTTTTTTAAGAAATTGGAATAAAACTTTCATAGTTTTTTAACTGTAATAAATCCATTTTAGATGGTCTAACACTATTGTGATCCCAGTTCTTTTCCTGCGCTAAGCAGTGCCAGTGAGTGGGCTTCAGTTCTAGGTATCAGATATAAGGTGGATCATTAAGTCCAGTTTGGATAAGATATGCAAATTAACCTTTTTTTCCCCCTGCTGGATCAAGCCTCCAAATCAAGAAACTGTATGTACCACATTAAAATAATTGTGGATAATTTATATATTTCCGGTGATATAGGATCATAGATTACTTTGAGTGTCATAGATTTGCACAGGTAAAGGTTTGCTATAATATTGTAACTGTTTTTTTTGTAATTGGTAACTTCGGATAGCTTTATTATTACTCTGCCAGTAGCTAACTAAGTATATGCTGATAGGAGGTATACTGTATATTGTTAGAATAAAAATGTAATGTGGAATTATTTTTCTATCATTCATAATATTCTTTTCTTAAAATAAATAACAAAGGCTGAATATATATATATATATATATATATATATATATATATATATATATATATATATATATATATACATGCAATAGCATAGCTCCCATCAGTGTGAAAGTAGCCAGACACAAACAGTGTGCAGTTAGTTTTCATCAGTAAGTAGTAAATCACACACACAGATATGATAGATTTAAGAGGCAATTGTGAGTAGTGAGCTACAGTTCCCATGAACCATACTAAACATCATGAAAAATGTGGTCCACAGCATCATGTCAATTAAAATGCCACACTATAACTTTAAAAAAATGTGTTGTGGTTATTTTTTTTTTCATTTTGAAATGGTAAAATACAGACCAATCATGAAATAAAATAAAAATGGCAATACATTATTATTTAAGAATAAAAAACACAACACTCTCCTTGGAGGTCAATAGGGGATAACGTATCTTTTTTCCTCTTTTTTATTTTCTTTATTTAACTAATTAAAGGTATTTCCTTTGTCCCCATAGACTTGCATTGGGATTATATCTACAATTAAATTTAAATTAGGTTTTATTTTGGGAATGAATACAGGTTTATTTGTCTCCTAACTTGCAAACTATAATTTGAATGTGCAATCGCCTATAATTGGAGAATGTTCTTCCCTTCTTGTTGCTTTTATGTTCTGGAGAACAGGGTAAGGATGGTTCTCCTATATTTTCATTCTTTGAGTGCTAATACAATAGTCCACACTATGGGTTGGAAGAAGCCTATGAGAGTGAACATATAGCAGATGGTACAACTCACACAGCCGTCTTAAATTCCAAACTGAGTATGGTTTATGTTCTGCTGTAGAGGGGTCATTTATGATTATATTCCAGTACCTGGGACTATGGTCCTTTTTCTCTCATTAAAGTAGTAGATTATATGTTTCCAATAAGTGTCTGAATATTTAAACATCATTCTCTGCAGCCTTTTCCACTTGCATTAACAGGTGTGCGTCTTCAGTTTCATAAATATTTAATTCCTGCATTTTGAAAGATATTACTGGCTTCATAGTTGGGATAGTTTGCCAGTGTTGTGAGTTAATTTTCTTGCAGTTGGCCTTAAATAAGGTACTCATATTGCGTGATCAATATAATTGTCAAGCACACACTTCCAGCAGTTGAATCCTACCCTTGTGCTCTGGCATGTATCTTGCACGCATTGGTGTTCTTTTTAATGTGTGGTTCTGGAGTTGTGATGCTTCTGTTAGTTTTCCAACTGATAATAAACCTCCCTTTATAATTTTAAATTAAAATAATTTGTCATTGTGTTTCAATTTCATGTTCTTATGTGGATAAAGTCAAGACATCCAAACTAATGTATGCACAAGAAACACAAGAATAGAAAAATGATAAAGTACATGTAATTCTGATTCTGAAAAATAAAAAATGCACTGATAAATAAAGTAATCTTAAAGAAAGTGCTTGAGGTTACCAAGCCCCTTCACCCTTCAGGGACCCCTGGAACAAAGAGTAGCGGGACCAATGTTCAGGTCCCCTGTGATGTTAGATAGCTTAGCCAAGGATTCCTCCATAATCTGTACATCCCAGGTGCCTCTGATGCCACCCTTGAAGCCTGCAATGCTCCATCAGAACTCATAAGCTATGTTTGGCAGCAAGGTGGTTGTTGTGAGGCCACCAAGGGTACAGCCCAATCGATATGAAATACCTTACAGAACCAAGTGGTTCCAAGGAGTTATGACTCTGGTGAAGCCAGTTTGATGGAATTAAGGCAAGTCAGGAAGAAAGCTTCCCAATATACTATTGAATTCTGTATTCTTGCCTAACAGACTGATTAGAAAGCCTGTGCACCGAAAGCTGCATTCCGAAGGGGGCTTAATGACTCACTAAAAGATGCACTATCTTATAAAGAACTACCTGAAGTCTCTGAGGTCTGATTGCACTTTGCCTATAGCTACATGCTTGGGATCAAGCGAGGAGAAGACTGAAAAGAGAATGTTAACATGACTGGAAAAACAGGCAATTGTGATTGTGATACAGTACCAACTGACCTTACCCCTCCAGAACCTATGAAAATCGCAGAACCCATGGAAATCTATATCTAACTCCCGAAGAAGATGCTGCAGAATTGGGGGCTTGTGTGATCAGAAAGGACATCTAGTCAATGTCTGTCTTCAGAAGTCATGACATTCCAGTGCTCTGTGGAAAAAGGAGGTGCTCCATTGACCATGTCTATTATTTCACCTCCTCCTCAGAGATAATTGGTTCAATTCCTTCTCTGGTTGAGTGACCACCAAGTGGCCACCCAAAAATTCATGAATTTTGGAGCAGCAAATAATTTTATGTCATAAAATGTTGTAAGAAAGGGCAAAAGATTGCTGTAGCTACCGACGACTGGTCACCTTTGGGTACTTGCATTATCTCCTGTGAAACCTTCCCTGTGAGTCTTAGTGGGTGGTTTCCATTAGCAAGAAGTAGTGTTTGATGCTCTACTCAATCTTCTTCCAACCATTCTGGTTATAAGAACACAACCCTACTATGGACTGGAGGGAAAAAAAAAACTGTTCTTTCACCTGTCTATCCACCTGCTGTTCAATATCTCTAAAGGTTAATGTTGTTCTAGAGTTATCTGTTGAAGATTCTCAAAACATTGTTCCTGTCCACGATTGGATGCCTGAATTTTGTGTAGTAGGATACTGCAGCATTCTTCAGGAAGACATTCTTTAAGAAGAAAAGTCACCAAGATTAAATGGCGGATATCTTCTCTGCACTCTGCTCTCACAAATTTTCAAATATGTTTAGATCTGGTGACGATGGAGGACATGAAAGAAGTGTGATTAAATTTTGGTGTTAGTGAAACTATTCTTGAATTTGATTAGCAGTATACATTATCATCCTTGAATATGAGAACATGTGCTATTTGCATCAAATTATGCATGTAATTCTGTAAAATGGCCTCATGTCTATTTTACCATTATACAGAGCAATCATCATACCTAAATACTCTCATGAAATTGCTGTCCAAACTACTATGGATACCTCACCATATTTAACGGGTGGCATCAGAAATTGTTTATTGAAAGTATTCTTGGATTTTTCCATGTAAAAAATATGGTGAAAATCTTATTATAGTTTTCTATTTTTACTTAGACTAAGTTACGCATTTTTGTGCATTGGCCTTTATTTTAGAGTTGTTTAATTTATTGGGGGAATATGTCATTCAATTTGTTAACTCTCACAATTTTAGGCACAGATGATAACACCAGTTGTAAATATTTTTCAAGTAAATGATAAGGTAAAAGAAGTCATAAATAAATGATCCATGGAAAATGCTTGTGTCTTAATTATTATACTTACTATCTATAACTTCTTTTTTTGTTTATTCTCAGAATCTGTTCTATTGGTGTTGTGCTTTCGGGATCTAAGAATTGTTTTCTTATAACACAGAAATAATTACAAATGTAGTTCATGGTAAGAAATAAACCTTAGTACATTAACGCTTTGAATTCTAAAACTGTCTTATTGGAATATTTTAATAAAACTCATCCAATGAAAGGTGTTTGCTAAAAATCCCCCTTAGAGGCTTTAAGATCGTAGAGTTAAGGATCTTAGATTCTACACCTGTGATTTTTAAACCCACAAATTCCTCAGAGGATTCCAGAATACTAAGAATTAACCGCATGTTAGATACTATACAGTTTATAAAACAAAGCAATTCCTTCATTGAAATCCTTTAGAAAAATAAAGTATCATCAGTTAATCTTTTATGATGTGCCAGGTACTTTAACCAGGGGTTATTTGACCAGAGATATTTGGGTTCCCCCCAAAAAAAATAAAAAATAAGGAGCTAACATGACATTGTAGCAGCACTACTGGTATTGAAATTAAATAGACCCTAAACAATTTTTGTATTATAGAAGCATAAGTTAAAAGTTTAGTGTCCCTAATAGTAGGATAAACTGGTGTGTACTTTTAATGTACAACATGTATTATTGGTTCAGTGTTGTGGAGTAACTTTATTCTAAATATGCCTGAGAGAAGTATCCAATTCCATAAAACACCCTCTTGTATGTGTCTATAACTGTGGTTGCAGTAAATCCTGCTTCTGTTGTGTCTACCAACATTATAATTTTTTTACAGAGCCTAGTTCTTTTCGTGTTGCAAAACTTGGTACTGCTGCTGCTGGTGTTTCCACAATGCGAACTTTAAATTGTGCACCTTTCCTTTGTGTCTGCCGGTCAGCAGAGACGTCACTAGGGGTGGGCTACTGGGGCTATAGCCTAGAGTCCCCCCTTCATAGCCCCGAATGGAGACTCTGGGGCTAAAGTATACCTTAGCCCCGATACTCCAGGGCAATAATTGTTTAAATTTTTTTTTTTTAAATCCCCCGCTGAGCTTTCCTCAAATTGGAATATGGTCCCAGAATTGGAGGATTAACCTCACACGGGGGTGAGGGCCGATCGGGAGGAGAGGCTGCTATAGGGAGATCTCTCCCTAGCCACTTTTCCACGAGGTGGGGCCCACAGGCAAATGCCTGCACTGACCCCACCTCCTGGCCATACAAAGCACAGCGCAATGCGTGCAAGCTCCGCCCCCGTCGTGCTGTGAGATCTGCTGACCGGATGTCAGATGACATTCAGCAGAAGAAGGAAAAAGTGACACTAACACAAACTTAGTGCAAAAAAAAACCAGTGAAATGATAAACTAGTGAAATAATAAATAAATATATACTCCTCCTCTGGCACTGCAGCACCTACTTAATAGTGCAACACAGTAAATTCAATTGGATATAATTATAAGTGCTAGGGGGATACACTCACAAACGAGGAATAAATGCGGGATCATCAAAGAAGTATGGTCATTCTGTTTAATCCATCATCTAAAAAGCATATTAAAAGACCATTGCGCAGTGGCTTACACAAAACAGGAAATTATTAAACCAAATACACGTACAGAATATTAAAGCACAAAAAGTGCAACTTGTGTAAATAAAGTCCTGAAGGGTAGACCTCTTTCCTGCTGCCACCAGGATAGGGAACTCAGGTACTACTTCCGAAGTTTAAACAGCTTGGATCCACTCTCAACGCGTTTCGCCGGCTGTGCTGTCGGCTTCCTCAGGAGATAAACTTTTGTTGTGCAAACTCTGCAGTAAAGTGCTGACTGTTTGTGTGCAGAAAGGCGCCTTAATAGGGCTCCATAACGTTCATTAGTGTTATCACCTGTGGAAAAAAACGTAATGAACAGGGCACTAGTCTATGACGCAAGTGGGAGGAGGAGAAACCCACTATGCGTCCTAGGCTGTACACGATCACGTGACCGGAGAGAAGATCCCACCCCCCCGACACACCTCCTAACTAAAACAACCTATCGTCACCTAGGTGGACTCTCCGTGACGTCATATTGAGCGGCTGGCCATTACCAACGAGATACGTTGGATAAACAGTCCGGGACACGTGACATCCTGTTCCCCAAACACAACTTTATTAACAAACGCCTAACAGACCTGTAAATAAACGCCTTACCTGATGGTAATAAAAACTGTTGTCGCAAAGAGGGAGAAAAGAGGAAATTGTAAGAGACAAGAAATGAATGGGGAGGAAATGGAAGAATAAAAACTAATAAAATAATGAATGAATGTGGAAAAAAATGGATATAGATAAAATGACAATAATGGGGAAAATAAAATATTGGAAGGGAAAGCTATGGGGAAAAAGTAGAATAGATAAAATAAAATAATTAAAAAATTAAAATTAAAAAATAAAATAAATAAAGATGAAAATAGAAATAGATATAAAAATAAATATAAATGTAACAATAAAAATGAAAAAGGAAAGAAAAGAAATATAAAACAAAATAAATATAAATATATATTATATAAATATTATTATAATTTTTTATTATGATCTTTGTTTGTGATTAGTTTGTACACAGATTCTGTTAAACCCCGAGCCATTTGTTTTTTTTATCTTACATCATTTTTAATTACAGTACACATACTTATCATTTTCATCTCCCAACTTAATGTCCACTTCTTCTGCTATATATTCTTTATATACACACCTTCGTTTTATTTTTATTATTAATTTTATTTATTTTTTATATTTATATTTATTTTGTTTAATATTTATTTTCTTTCCTTTTTCCTTTTTATTGTTACATTTATATTTATTTTTATATCTATTTCTATTTTCATCTTTATTTAATTTTGTTTTATTATTTTTTAATTTTAATTTTTACTTATTTTATCTATTCTACTTTTTTCCCCATACCCAGTACAATATTTTACTTTCCCCATTATTGTAATTTTCTCTATATCCATTTTTTCCACGTTCATTCATTCTTTTATTCGTTTTTATTCTTCCATTTCATCCCCATTCATTTCTTGTCTCTAACAATTTCCCCTTTTCTCCCTCTTTGCGATAATATTCCCCAGCTAATTTGCCTAATAATATGCCAGTATCATTTGCCATTAATATGCCCCAGCCAATTTGCCCAATAATATGCAAGTATTATTTTCCATTAATAAGTCACAGCCAATTTCCCAAATAATATGCCAGTATTTGCCATTTAATCAGCCCCTGCCAATTTGCCCAATATTATGCCAGTATAATTTGCCTTTAATATTCCCCAGCCAATTTGCCCAATAATATGCCAGTGTTATTCTGCCATTTACCGGTAATATGCCCCAGCCAATTTGCCCAATATTAAGCCAGTATTATTTGCCATTTAATATGCCCCTGCCAATTTGCCCAATAATATGCCAGTGTTATTTGCCATTTAATATGCCCCTGACAATTTACCCAATAATATGCCAGTGTTATTTGCCATTTAATATGCCCCTGCTAATTTGCCCAATAATATGCCAGTGTTATTTGCCATTTTATATCCCGCAGCCAATTTGCCCAATATTATGCCAGTGTTATTTGCCATTTAATATGCCCCTGCCAATTTGCCCAACAATATGCCAGTGTTATTTGCCATTTAATATGCCCCAGCCAATTTGCCCAATAATATGCCAGTGTTATTTGCCATTTAATATGCCCTGCTAATTTGGCCAATAATATGCCAGTGTTAATTGCCATTTAATATGCTCCAGACAATTTTCCCAATAATATACCAGTGTTATTTGCCATTTAATATGCCCCTGCTAATTTGCCCAATAATATGTCAGTGTTATTTGCCATTTAATAAGCCCCAGCCAATTTGCCCCCCATCTCCCCAGCACTTACAATTTTCCTGGTGGCTAGTGGCAGGCAGCATGGTCTCCTCCTCCTTCCTGTTCGGCTCCCAGGCGGTTGTGCCGACATCAGCGCGCCTGTCACGTGACTGTCGGCACTTCCATGTCACACTGCACGGGAAGCCGAACAGGCAGCACGGAGGTTTCTCTGTGCTGCCTGTTTGGCTTTCTGTGCAGCCTGCCGGCAGGCAGAGATCGTATAAGGGGGATCTTCCGATCCTCTCTCACCTCCGTCTCTGCCTGCAAGCGCGGTCTTTTTTACTTCTATTTAAAGGGGCGGATTTTTTTATTTTTTATTTTTTTCAGTGCTGGGGGGCGGCTGGCGCCCCCCAAAATTTGCTGCCCTAGGCATCCGCCTAGGATGCCGCGCGGTAAATCTTTTTCTATAGTGTGTGCCAGTATGCAATGTACCTGTGCTCATATGTAAAAATTGAATGTTTGTGGGAAGTTCTGTGTTCCTTGTAATTTTTACTAAGAACTGATGCTACAAATATTCTTTAGCTATTATCTTTTGACTCTTCTACAGAGTCTGACTGTGTGGCCCTATGCTGTACCATGTGTATATCTCTTCTACCACTTCTGTTTTTTTCTGAGCCCTTGTGGCACATCCATGCAAATTGCCCCCCTTTTCTTGCATTTCTGACAAACCTGCGTAGGGACAATACATAAAATAGCTTTTTTATGTTGTCCCCCTCATCATTTCCAGAGTATGTAGTACTCATTGATGCAGAGTTAATATAGACATTAATGCTAGAAGTAAGTTTCAAACATAGGTATATTCAGAAAGACTAGGGTGGACATCTGGTTCATTTTCTCTTGGGAAATGTATGAGGACAAAGGCCACATCTGACTACATCTGTCCTTCTTCCTTCCTCCTAGACTCAATTGATAGGAAATAAAAATATATATATATATATATATATATATATATATATATATATATATATATATATATATATATACAGGGAGTGCAGAATTATTAGGCAAGTTGTATTTTTGAGGATTCATTTTATTATTGAACAACAACCATGTTCTCAATGAACCCAAAAAACTCATTAATATCAAAGCTGAATAATTTTGGAAGTAGTTTTTAGTTTGTTTTTAGTTTTAGCTATTTTAGGGGGATATCTGTGTGTGCAGGTGACTATTTCTGTGCATAATTATTAGGCAACTTAACAAAAAACAAATATATACCCATTTCAATTATTTATTTTTACCAGTGAAACCAATATAACATCTCAACATTCACAAATATACATTTCTGACATTCAAAAACAAAACAAAAACAAATCAGTGACCAATATAGCCACCTTTCTTTGCAAGGACACTCAAAAGCCTGCCATCCATGGATTCTGTCAGTGTTTTGATCTGTTCACCATCAACATTGCGTGCAGCAGCAACCACAGCCTCCCAGACACTGTTCAGAGAGGTGTACCGTTTTCCCTCTCACATTTGATGATGGACCACAGGTTCTCAATGGGGTTCAGATCAGGTGAACAAGGAGGCCATGTCATTAGATTTTCTTCTTTTATACCCTTTCTTGCCAGCCACGCTGTGGAGTACTTGGACGCGTGTGAAGGAGCATTGTCCTGCATGAAAATCATGTTTTTCTTGAAGGATGCAGACTTCTTCCTGTACCACTGCTTGAAGAAGGTGTCTTCCAGGAACTGGCAGTAGGACTGGGAGTTGAGCTTGACTCCATCCTCAACCCGAAAAGGCCCCACAAGCTCATCTTTGATGATACCAGCCCAAACCAGTACTCCACCTCCACCTAGCTGGCGTCTGAGTCGGACTGGAGCTCTCTGCCCTTTACCAATCCAGCCATGGGCCCATCCATCTGGCCCATCAAGACTCACTCTCATTTCATCAGTCCATAAAACCTTAGAAAAATCAGTCTTGAGATATTTCTTGGCCCAGTCTTGACGTTTCAGCTTGTGTGTCTTGTTCAGTGGTGGTCGTCTTTCAGCCTTTCTTACCTTGGCCAGGTCTCTGAGTATTGCACACCTTGTGCTTTTGGGCACTCCAGTGATGTTGCAGCTCTGAAATATGGCCAAACTGGTGGCAAGTGGCATCGTGGCAGCTGCACGCTTGACTTTTCTCAGTTCATGGGCAGTTATTTTGCGCCTTGGTTTTTCCACACGCTTCTTGCGACCCTGTTGACTATTTTGAATGAAACGCTTGATTGTTTGATGATCACGCTTCAGAAGCTTTGCAATTTTAAGAGTGCTGCATCCCTCTGCAAGATATCTCACTATTTTTGACTTTTCTGAGCCTGTCAAGTCCTTCTTTTGACCCATTTTGCCAAAGGAAAGGAAGTTGCCTAATAATTATGCACACCTGATATAGGGTGTTGATGTCATTAGACCACACCCCTTCTCATTACAGAGATGCACATCACCTAATATGCTTAATTGGTAGTAGGCTTTCGAGCCTATACAGCTTGGAGTAAGACAACATGCATAAAGAGGATGATGTGGTCAAAATACTCATTTGCCTAATAATTCTGCACTCCCTGTATATATAAACCAGTCATGTGTGCCTCATTTCTCTTTTTCTAAAATAGAATACTGCCACATTTATCTTTCTATATAGATATGTCTCCTATCATCTAAAGTAGAATTGGGTACAGAGCCTGTACGGCCAATAAATGAACTAGGCATTCATCTAGGGCCCCAGCCTTATTGTTGCCTGAGGCAGCCATGGGTTTTTTCCCGCCACCATGCAGGGAAGCAGGCAATGCATGGTTGACTGGGGAGCTGCAGGCAGCTTCAGATCATAGTCATCACAATTTACATGTAGATAATATGGTATTTAATCTGTAGGCATAAGCAAACAAGGAAAATACAGTGTTAAACATATTTGCATACTGAGAAATTAGATTTAAAATTGGAAAATTATTAATGTGCTCTGTATTTATAATTAATAGCATGATATTCTTTTATTTGCATTACAATTGTTAGTCCATCATTAATACAAGTAGTTTGAATACTATATTTTTGTTCTCCTATTACATTTTATTCTGGCATTGCTCATCCGTTAACAAATAGATAATGAGCTCATTGCTGTTGAATATACTTATCGATGGAATTCATTATTCTGTCATGGTAGCCCTATTTTTAAACCAGACTCCAGCTGGTATCTACAAGAATAAAAGTGAAAATAAATAGCCTCAGGTGCTATTAGTGCTACCTAACTGCATGCAGCATCTAATGTACATCAAGGGGTGCAGTGGAGTGTAACGCAGAAATTAATTTCTAATACATAACAAACTTATTATAATACAATTTGTACTTCAAGCAAGCGCCTACCATTATGATACAGGAGGGCTTATTGAAAAAATAATAATATGATGCTAGAATGCCAAGTGTTTCTGTTCTGTGAAGCATGCATAATTTTCAGTTTTTAGTGTTAAGACTGACATCACACTGTGTTCTCCAGATGGTTAGAAATATATTCACTTAGACACAGCCACTCGTTCTTGCCAATTGCATTATGAACATGATTGGCTAAAACAAATCTTGCTTTGTAGTGAGTTCTAATCATTTTAAGCATTTTCTAACAGTTTGTTCATGATAAAGCAGCAGAAAGCAGATGCAAGAGATGTTAGCAGCAGTAACACAGAGTAAGAGATGTTGGGAAGGGAAAACTGCACAGAACTAGCACGGAAGGCAAATTGTGTATAACACAAACATGTTGACTAAACCACAGAGAAAGTAGTTTTTCTTTACAAGAAGTTCTCTCTTTTTTTCAATTTTCAGAGTTACAAGTTGAGTTGAGCGAACCCGAACCGCAAAGTTCAGGTACGTACTGAACATTATGTTTTTTGGACCCCGGACCTGCAGGGCAGCCATTCAACAAGCGTCATTAATAAATTGGAGGCTAAATCCTCCTGAATGCCCCTACTCGCGGCATTGCCGTGAGTAGGGGCATATTGCCTAAGCAAATTTAAAATTACAAGTGACTGGACAGCTATTGCTAAGGGGGAGAGGGGGGGGCGGCTGGCATAGGTAAAATCCTGCTGCCCCTACCTGTGCCAGCCCCCCCTCCCTGCAAATAATAATGAGGGGGGACCTAATGTCCCACGGGTGGGGACCCTATAATAATAATGAGGGGGGGCCTAGTGTCCCCCCCGCGATCCCCACCCATGAGCGGTGGGTGGGGACCACAAATAAAGTGACTAGGGGTGCCCAGCTCCTAGTCCCTCCCCCCAATAAAAAAAATGCCTACCTACCCCCCCCCCCCCTCACCATAATAATAGTGAGGGGGTGGACAATAAACTATTTTTTCTTTCTTCTTTTTTCTTTCTTCAGCCCAAAAAAAGGTCAAATAAAACACCATTGAATATGAAAACACACACCACAGAATATGAAATACAGGGCCTATACTGTATAGGCCCAAATCATGTCTTAGCATGACATAACCATTTACAATATACCCAACTGTTGGCATTATATGCGTGTTGCAAGCTGGGTTGTGCATTATTTTTTATAAGACATACTTTGAGCTCAAGACTGCATCCAAGTTTTATCATAGATAATATCTATTGGGTTTTCCCAATATCCCATAAACAGGGCATATGGGGGGGGGGACCCTAAAAAGAATGAGGGGGGGGGGACCTAGTATCCCCCCCAGTCCCCAACCATGGCCGGCTGGTGGGGACTCTAATAAGAATGGGGGGGGACCTAGTTTCCCCCCGGTACCCACCCATGGCCGTCGGGTGGGGACACTAATAAGAATGAAGGGGGGGGACCTAGTGTCGCCCCCCAGTCCCCACAATGGCCGGCGGGTGGGGTCCCTAAAAATAATGAGGGGGTGGACCTAGTGCCCCCCCCCCCCCGGTCCCCACCCATGAGCGGCGGGTGGGGACCAAAAATAAAGTGACTATGGGTGCCCAGCCTTACCCCACCGTATAAAAAAAAATTCCTACCTACCCCCCCTCACCCTAATAATAGTGAGGGGGTGGGCAATAAGCTAACCTGTAAAAGGTCTTTCTTCAGCCCCAAAAAAGGCCAAATAAAAAACCATAATACACGCCGCAAAAAAAAATAAAAAACGAGTGAAAACAAAATCCACCGGTGAAAAATAATACTTCTTCTTTTTTCTTTCTTCAGCCCCAAAAAAGGCCAAATAAAAATCCATAATACGCGCCGCAACTGTTAAAAAAAACAAAAACCCGGGCACAAAAAATAAAAAATCCACGGGTGGAAAAAAAAATCCAACTTCGCCCATGGCTTATTTCCCTATCCACATTTGCTTGCAGGGCACTTGTCCTACTCTTACCCACATTTTACTTCCTTTTGCAGGCCTCTAGCCCTTTCCATGACTTTTTTAGAGGCATTTTAGTGGCCAAAAGTTCATGTCTCCATTGACTTCAATGGGGTTCGGGGTCCAGTTTGAGCACGGACCCGGACATTTTTTCGAAGTTCGGCTGAACCTGCCAAACCCGAACATCCAGGTGTCCGCTCAACTCTAACAATCATCCTTTAGTGCATTAATTCGTGAATAGCGCACCCAAAATCTCAACCTGGTTCTGAATCAGTTATCTCAGTGTCCATTTTAAACACTCAGTAATGTCTTTCTATCTGATTCTTTGAAATTTTGATCAATTAAGACCAATTTCGTGGCAACCATAACATCTGTTAGAAGAATACATGATTTGGGTGCACTGTCTCAAACAGCACCACAAACACCCTTCTTTAGCAATAGAGTCATGCTAAAGACTCTTCCTATTCCCCCCCCCAAATGTATCTTCTGAGGAAAGTTTGAATGCTGAAGTTGTTCTTCATACCTTGGAGAATAATGACCATAACATGGTATACTTTAAAATGATTTATGGTATGGGTCCCACTAAAACACTGAATTTTAAAATGATTGACTTTAGCAGTTTTAATACATCCTTTGGTCTTGTTGACTGGGATGGATTAGTTGTGCAATAGCTGATAAGAGATTCCTATGTATTAAAAGGGGTATTGGGAGAAAGAGATTATTTTCGATTTTAAAGGGCCACGGTAAGACCTTAATTTTAATATGAGGTCAATTCTGGGCACCATTTCTAAAAAAAAGATTATGACTATTACACAATAACTGGAACATTTTAGTTATGAAGAAAGGCTAGAAAAGAAAAATCTGTGCCCGCTAGGGAAATGGCATCTTAGAGGGAATATGATAATGCTATATAAATATGTACAGGCCCAATACAAAACAACCTCTATCTACCTGTTCCTTAACAGAATTGTACAAAGGACAAGAGGTCACCCTGCTAAGACTTGAAGAAAGGATCAATATATATTGAGTTTACGACAGCAGAAGGGATTTTTTACGGTAAGGACACTAAAGGTCAGGAATCCACTGCATGAAGAATGGGTGCTAACAATAACATTTGATGCTTTTAAAAGGAGTCTGGATACTTTTTTAATGGGCTAGAAAATAGAGTAGATTTATGTTAGTGTAGGGATTCATATTTGTTTAGTACATGTTGATCATTGGATTGCCATTTGGAGTAAAGATAGAACAGCAAAAGGCTTGAACTTGATGGACATAAGTATTTTTTTAACCTAATCTACTATGTAATTATGTAACTTTTTAACCTGATCCAACCACAGAACTCATAATTTAGATGTACACAATGTCACGATTGCACTGTTACATCCAGGGCTTTGTTTGTGGTTAAAAAACATTAAAACACAATTAAATGTCTCCCAACATGGGCAATGAATTGCCAATATATCTGGAAAAGCTATAGGTTTCATTAAAGCTACTTAAAAACACCTGTGGCGGAACCAACCTCGCCACTATGTTCTGGAGAAACCTGGTTGCTCGCCTGCTGCCTCTGGACTATGGCCCCATGGTAAAAGCTTGTATTTTCCCTCGCAGAAAGGCTTGTTCGTGCCTTTCTGCCTGGGTGTTCGGTAGATTGAATCTACCGAACCAACTCACGAATGAACGGACCACCTGCGTAAGGGATGTCCCATAACACTATACGTTAATATTGTTAGTAATATTCTGTTAGTATATTGGTTATGTGTAATGTTTAATTCTGTGAGTAGACCACTCTGAAACATAGAATGTGTCGGCAGATAAAAAAAACATTCAGTCCATCTAGTCTGCCCAATTTTTTTTGAGTACTTTTATTAGATCCCCGTTCCCGGTCTTATAGCTAGGATAGCCTTGTGTCTATCCCACGCATGCTTAAAATCCTTGACTGTGTTTACCTCTACCACTTCTGCTGGCAGGCTATTCCATACATCCACTACCCTCTCAGTAAAGTAATACTTCCTGATATTACTTTTAAATCGTTGCCCCTCTAATTTAAGACTATGTCCTCTAGTTGTGGTAGTTTTTCTTCTTTTAAATATACTCTTCCTTTACTGTGTTGATTCCCTTTATGTATTTAAATGTTTCTATCATATCCCCCCTGTTACGTCTTTCCTCCAAGCTATACATGTTAAGATGCTTTAACCTTTCCTGGTAAGTTTTATCCTTCAACCCATGAACCAGTTTATTAGCCCTTCTCTGAACTTTCTCCAAAGTATCAATATCCTTCTGGAGATACGGTCTCCAGTACTGCGTACAATACTCCAAGTGAGGTCTCACCAGTGCTCTATACAATGGCATGAGCACTTCCCTCTTCCTACTGCTAATACCTCTCCCTATGCAACCAAGCATTCTGCTAGCATTTCCTGCTGCTCTATTGCATTGCCTACCTACCTTCAAGTCCTCTGAAATTATTACTCCTAAATCCCTTTCCTCAGATGTTGAGGTTAGGACTGTACCAAATAGTCTATATTCTGCTTTAGGGTTTTTACGCCCAAGGTGCATAATCTTGCACTTGTCCACATTAAATGTCAGTTGCCACTGCTCTGACCATTTTTCTAGTTTAGCTAAATCATTTGCCATTTGGCTTATCCCTCCTTGAATATCAACCCTGCTGCAAATCTTTGTATCATCAGCAAAAAGACATACTTTGCCAACAAGACCTTCTGCAATATCGCTAATAAAAATATTAAAGAGAATGGGTCCAAGTACAGATCCCTGAGGTACCCCACTAGTAACAAGACCTTGCATCGAATATACCCCATTGACTACAACCCTCTGTTGCCTGTCACTCAGCCATTGTCTAATCCATTCAACAATATTGAAATCCAAATTCAAAGATTTCAGTTTATTAATAAGCCTTCTATGTGCGACAGTGTCAAAAGCCTTACTGAAATCTAGGTAAGCAATGTCTACTGCACCACCCTGATCTATTATTTTAGTTACCCAATCAAAAAAATCAATAAGATTAGTTTGGCATGATCTCCCTGAAGTAAACCCATGCTGTCTCTGATCTTGAAATCCAAGCGACTTTAGATGTTCAACAATCCTATTCTTTAACAAGGTTTCCATTATTTTCCCCACTACTGAAGTAAGACTTACTGGTCTATAGTTGCCCGCCTCCTCCCTACTACCTTTCTTGTGAATGGGCACAACATTAGCTAATTTACAATCTTCTGGAACTACTCCCGTTAACAATGATTGGTTAAATAAATCTGTTAATGGTTTTGCTAGTACACTACTAAGTTCTTTTAATAACTTTGGATGTATCCCATCAGGTCCCATCGACTTATTTGTCTTTACTTTAGACAGTTGAAGTAAAACCTCTTCCTCTGTAAACTTACATGCATCAAAAGACTCATTAGTCTTTTTCCCTAAATGAGGTCCCTTACCCTCATTTTCATTTGTAAAAACTGAACAAAAATATTCATTAAGGCAGTCTGCTAAGCCTTTATACTCTTCTACATAGCATCCTTCTTTTGTTTTTAATCTAACTAATCCTTGTTTTACTTTCCTTTTCTCATTTATGTATCTAAAAAATGTTTTATCCCCCTTTTTCACTGACTGGGCTATAGTCTCTTCTGTGTGTGCTTTGGAAGCTCTTATAGCTTTCTTTGCCTCTTTCTGCCTACTCTTATAGATCTTTCTATCTTCCTCATTCTGAGTATTTTTATAATTACTAAATGCTAGCTTTTTATTTTTTACTATTTTAGCAACCTCTGCAGAGTACCACAGTGGTTTCTTAAATTTTTTGCTCTTACTGACAAGCCTTATGCAATTTTCTGTTGCCTTCAGAAGTGCAACTTTTAGATAATCCCATTTCTCCTGGACTCCATTTAAATTGCTCCAGTCTGATAATGACTCCTTTACACCTAATCTAATTTTAGAAAAGTCTGTTTTTCTAAAATCTAAAACTTTTGTTTTTGTGAGGTGTGACTGCGTCACTGTTATATTAAACCACACTGTCTGGTGATCACTAGATCCTAAACTTTCACCTACAGTAATATCTGATAACAAATCTCCATTTGTGAACACTAAGTCTAGTATGGCCTGCTTTCGAGTTGGCTCCTCCACTACTTGTTTTAGAGATAATCCAAGTAGGGAGTTTAGGAGATGCATACTCCTGGCGCAAGTAGCTATTTTGAATTTCCAGTTCACATCAGGAAGATTAACCCCTTAGTGACCGAGTGCTATGTTGCATTTGACGTGCCTTGAAGACCAGAATTCCATTATTTTTGTCATACGTTTACTGAACTGTGAATTTCTTTCTTTGTGTTCAGTCCACCCACACAAATTATATATCATTTTTTAAAGGACAGATAGGGCTTTCATTTGATACTATTATTTTCATCATATGATATCATTTACTATTAAAAAAATAGAAAATATGATGAAAATATGCCATAAAAAACACTTTTTCCAACTTTGACCTGATTTTTTTTTTACACAATTACAAATGGTAAAAAAGATCCCGTCTATATATTTCTACTATTTGTCCTGAGTTTAGTAATATCAATGTTTCCTTGTTTGTCTATGTTTTATTTCACGTAATAGGGCAATAAACAATATTAGTGTTTTTTTTTTGTTTTCTAACCATTTTCTTCTACAGTGATTTTTTTAACCCGAACCCTAAATTTACCCCAACTCTAAATTTAATCTAACCCTAAATTGACCCCCACCCCTTAATCTAACCCTTGTAATCATCCGAACCCCCATTTAACCCTAATTATTACCCTATTTGGACCCTAACCCTAGATCTAGGTTCAGTAGATCAAGGGTTATCTTTTTCCATTTATTTATTTATTTATTTTATTTATTTAATTAATTTTCTATTTTTAACTGTAATACCGCCTAACTGCCTGTAGGGGCAGTCAAGTAGCGGTTTCAGAGCGACGGAAGAGATTTTTTTTTTCTCTCTTCCGTCGCTCTCCTCTGGGCATGCTGTGAGGAGCATGCTCCTCCGATACAGCACACACCCGCGATCACCCGCGATGTGATCACCCGCGATGTGCCCCAGGAGGGCACAGATTGTGTTGCATGATGCCTCTATCGAGGCATCATGCAACACTTTAACACACATAGGCAGTGATGAGCTTTCACTGCCTATGTGTGTTTGCGCGCATACGATCACATTCGCTGTGATCGTATGCGCGCGGGGGGGTCGAGGATCCGAAGCAGCCTCTGAGAGTAGCTACAGACATGTAGTGTTGCGCTAATGAGCGCAACACTACATGAAAACGGAGGACGTATATATACGTCCTCATGGTCCTTAAGGACCATGCTTTTCAGGACGTATATATACGTCCACATGCATTAAGGGGTTAAAGTCACCCATGATGATTACTTCCCCCTTCATTGTCATTTTAGCTGTTTCCTCAACTAGTAGATTATCTAACTCCTCTATTTGTCCAGGGGGCCTATAAATCACACCTACCCGCGTAACCATATGATTACCAAATTCTAATGTAAACCAAACTGACTCTATGTTCGCCTCACTAACGTGTATTACGTTACATTTTAAGCTATCCCTCACATACAGGGCCACCCCTCCCCCTTTTTTTACCTTCTCTGTCTTTTCTATATAAAGAGTACCCTGGTATTGATATGTCCCAGTCATGTTTTTCATTATACCATGTCTCACTAACAGCCACTAAATCTACATTCTCAGTTGCCAATATTGCCACAAGTTCATGGATCTTATTCCCTAAACTGCGAGCATTTGTAGACATGACCCTAAGCTTATAATTTTGCAGCACACTCACTACAGGTACCTTCTGTCCCTGTTTTGGGGGGCAATTGGATTTATGTTTTATCGCCATTTTGCCCCCCTCTTTTAGTTTAAAAACCTCCTATCAAAACCTCTGAACTGCTCACTGAGAACATTCGTTCCCTTTTGAGAAAGATGCAAACCATCTTTTTTGTACAGTTCCTTTCTATCCCATAGTGAACTTCCATGAGAAACAAAGCCAAATCCTTGCTCCCGACACCATTCCCCAAGCCACAAGTTGAAGTCCCTAATACGCATCCGTCTATCATTCTGAATGTTATGCACAGGCATAACTTCAGAAAAGGACAGTGTGGACACAACCTGCCGTTTATCATTGGCAAGAACACAAAAAGATTCCTTCACCTCTGAAACCTCATTGCAAGCCAAAGCATTTGTCCCTAGATGAACCAGTACATCCAATTCTCCTTCCTGATTTGCTTGCTTAACAATATTAGAAATACGCCTCCTGTCTCTGCGAGCAGTAGCTCCAGGAAGACATCTCACTAAGCCAATACTGTTCAGCTCCGCACCTCTTATGATAGAATCTCCCAACAACAAATGCTTTCTACCAGGCCTCACCTTCTCCTTGCACACCTTAGCCACATAGGAGAGTGGTTCCTCAAACTCTGTGTCTGAGCCTGCCTCCACAACACCACTGCACTCTGAAAGTGCTGAAAATGAATTCTGGACAGCCACAGACTGTGGGACATGCCTTTTATCCCCAACTCTAAGCCTACCAGATCCAACAGTAACCCACCTGCCATTCCTAGGAAGCCTCTGTGGCAATGGCCTCTGTGGCAGTGACTTCGCAACAGTCTCAGCCCGAGTTTGTTTTACAGATAAATTACAAATCTCGGATTTTAAAAATGCAATCTCCTGCTGCAATCTTGAGAACTGTCTACAGATTAGACAGCCTCCAAACCTCCAAAAAATGGAACGTGAAAGAAATGCAGAACAATTATCACAGTAAACCAAATCTGCCATTTTCTGAATTTAAATCAAAAAGATCTTTTAGTTTTGCTCACCTCTTGTATACCTCAGACTACCTCTAGAGTATCTCCAGAATATCTCTTAAATATACTCTTTGAAAAGCAGCTCTTACAAGAGCAGCCAAGCTATTAAATTAGCCAAGCTCATTTCCACTATGCCTTATAGACATGTGCAAAACTAAAATTTTCGTTTCGTTTTCGTCCATTCGGACGAAAATGTTATTTATTTCGTCTAAAACGAATTTCGTTCATTAGTGCATTCGTTTCAGACGAAATTCGTTAATTTTTTTCGTTCGTTTTATAGAATACAATGTGATACTATTGGCTTTCTATAAACCGAACGAGAGCCCCATTCATAAGAAATTCTTATGAATGGGGCTCTCGTTCGGTTCATAGAAAGGCAATAGTATTAATTGTATTCTATAAGCCGAAAGTCTATAAACCGAACGACTTTCGGTTTATAGACTTTCGGCTTATGGAATACATGTAATCCTATTGCTATTCTATAAACCGAACGACTTTCGGTTTATAGAATAGCCATAGGTTTACATGTATTACATAAGCCGAAAGTCTATAAACCGAAAGTCGTTCGGTTTATAGGCTGTCGGCATTTAACTAATAAGAGACAGAGTCTCCATTCATAAAATTATGAATGGAGACTTTGTCTCCGTGTAGTAAAATGCCGACAGCCTATAAACCGAACGTTCGGTTTATAGGCTGTGGGCATTTTACTACACGGAGACAAAGTCTCCATTCATAATTTTATGAATGGAGACTCTGTCTCCGTGTAGTAAAATGCCGACAGCCTATAAACCGAACGTTCGGTTTATAGGCTGTCGGCTTATGGAATACATGTATTCCTATTGCTATTCTATAAACCGAACGACTTTCGGTTTATAGAATAGCCATAGGATTACATGTATTGCATAAGCCGAAAGTCTATAAACCGAAAGTCGTTCGGTTTATAGGCTGTCGGCATTTAACTAATAAGAGACAGAGTCTCCATTCATAAAATTATGAATGGAGACTTTGTCTCCGTGTAGTAAAATGCCGACAGCCTATAAACCGAACGTTCGGTTTATAGGCTGTGGGCATTTTACTACACGGAGACAAAGTCTCCATTCATAATTTTATGAATGGAGACTCTGTCTCCGTGTAGTAAAATGCCGACAGCCTATAAACCGAACGTTCGGTTTATAGGCTGTCGGCTTATGGAATACATGTATTCCTATTGCTATTCTATAAACCGAACGACTTTCGGTTTATAGAATAGCCATAGGATTACATGTATTGCATAAGCCGAAAGTCTATAAACCGAAAGTCGTTCGGTTTATAGGCTGTCGGCATTTAACTATACAGAGACAGAGTCTCCATTCATAAAATTATGAATGGAGACTTTGTCTCCGTGTAGTAAAATGCCGACAGCCTATAAACCGAACGTTCGGTTTATAGGCTGTGGGCATTTTACTACACGGAGACAAAGTCTCCATTCATAATTTTATGAATGGAGACTCTGTCTCCGTGTAGTAAAATGCCGACAGCCTATAAACCGAACGTTCGGTTTATAGGCTGTCGGCTTATGGAATACATGTATTCCTATTGCTATTCTATAAACCGAACGACTTTCGGTTTATAGAATAGCCGTAGGATTACATGTATTGCATAAGCCGAAAGTCTATAAACCGAAAGTCGTTCGGTTTATAGGCTGTCGGCATTTAACTATACAGAGACAGAGTCTCCATTCATAAAATTATGAATGGAGACTTTGTCTCCGTGTAGTAAAATGCCGAAAGCCTATAAACCGAACTATCCGTTTATAGACTTTCGGCTTATATAATACATGTAATCCTATGGCTATTCTATAAACCGAACGTTCGGTTTATAGAATAGCAATAGGAATACATGTATTCCATAAGCCGACAGCCTATAAACCGAACGTTCGGTTTATAGGCTGTGGGCATTTTACTACACGGAGACAAAGTCTCCATTCATAATTTTATGAATGGAGACTCTGT